>CM024703.1:26544293-27034905 GCA_014182845.1 Corymbia calophylla
TCGCGATTCAAGCTTTCGCAGGGCCCAGCAAGACCGAAGGCCCATAATCCCCGATGCAACTCCACCCCCACCTCCTCCGTTTCGAACGAGTCGGCTCTGGCACCCGCGCGACTCAGCAACTCGGTCGTTCCACTTCCAGTGTCGCGGAGCTGAAGCGACCGGAATCAAAAGAGAAAATGCGGCGGCGAAGCATTCTCCCGGAAAATCCGGACGCCGGCCGGAGCTTCTCAGGTGCTCTCCCGTCGCTCTTCGCCTCCACAAACTCTAACTCTCTCTCTCTCTCTCTCTCTCTCTCACGTCGTGGCGATGAACCTGATGAACAGTCGCAGCTGACGAGGAAGACATCGACGGCGACCTGTCGGATGACTGTGTCTCGTTAGGCGCGTGCGCCGGGAGAGAGGTTAGCGCTCGGCTCTCCGTTGGATCGTTCTTCATTTCGGTGGATTGCGTTCGGCGTGATTTTTGATGATCGACCACTTCTCTGGTTGCTCCGTCTGGGAAATACTGAATGCGTGTGTTCATTATTTTGAGTCTGCGGGCGAGATGATACCGCCGCTCGAATTCAACTCGGTTCTTGAGATATCTGACTGTGTATTTTGTGCTTTTGCGTAGGACGCACTGCAAATTCTGTCTCAGCTGGAAAAACTTAGAGGTACCTGTATTTCTGTTTCTTTTTCTTTTTCGCTTTGAATTGATATATTTTGTTGGCGATCAATGCAAATTTGGAATGAAGAATTTTCATGTTGATATATTCCTTAATGGTCGACTTATCATCTAGCAAGTGGTGCTGCTACTGCGTCCCTAGTGTCCATCATCATAACTGTTTTTTTTATCTCGGAATGTTCAAATATCTGCAATTTGATCAGATGCGGGAGAAACTTCTGCTGCTTGGAGCTCTGTTAAACCATTTGAGGCAGGTGTTAAAGGTTTTTCTGGATAATGCATTCAGCTTATTTGGCTTAGTACAATGATTCTATTGTTAATTGTGAAACTTGTTCAATTAGGAGCGAGCTGAGTTCCCTCTGGAGGATGAGGTTGAAGTTCCTGATTTTGGCAACGAGTGTCCCTTCATCTGCTCTAAGAAGAGTGAATTCACACGCTGCACTGCAGATGATGACGAAATGATATCTGATGACGAGGTACATCAAGAAATAGGTCAGCCCTTTTCTTGGTTATGGCGTACCTGTCCTTGGATATTGTCATACATCATCTAAGCCTCTTTTGCTTTATCATACCTTGCTCAGGAAGGTAGCTCTCTTGCTGAACTTTCCACTCTGTCAAGTCATAGAAAGATTCAGGAAGTTGGCTTTCATGCCTCTGAATTGAAAGAGAAGGAACTGCCAATGCTCTCTGTGGTAGTCAAAGATGCTGGAGAATCAGTCCAGTCTATTCAAACTGCTTCGTGTTCATTGAGACATGCTACCCACTCTAGAGCAAACCACCATTCTAAAGGTTACATAACTTCGAAGGTTTTAATGTATATGTTTCGTTCTGTTTTTTTGCATCTCTGAAATTTCCTCACATGGCTTTTCATACGTTGCCATCAGGCAACTACAAAATTGCTTCATACTCTAAAGGTTACATAACTTCGAAGGTTTTAATTGTATATGTTTCATTCTGTTTCTGTGCCTCTCTGAAATTTCCTTCCATAGCTTTACGACTACATAATTGCTCCATTAGGGTTTAGGATTTCTATATCTGATGGAAAGCAGTTTATGGAACTACAGTAGACTTAATGTCACAATAATGGTGTAGGTTGTCATATAGAGTTCAATTCTTGATGAAACAAATGGTATGCTGTTTCAAGAATATCATCTTGGTGATCTATTCTGAGGTCAAAATTGACAGAGTACATATGTATGTGTTGCATTTTAGCTGGGTTTCCATGCATTTTCCTGCATTCTTCTGTGGCTGACCTAACAATTTAGTTGTTGTAGATTTTAAAACTAGTCTAACTCTCTTTCCGAGAATTTGGGGTGATTCAATTGAATTGCTTACTTTTCACTGAACTATTTAAATTGAATCTTGCAATATGATTTACGGCTTGCCTATCTCATGATATATATTTCTCTGTAAGTTCCTTGTTTGCCTCTCTTAAATTTCCAAACTTTGTCCTTGAAAACTGAGAATCAACATATAGGGTGGTGTGATATTTGACCAAATATTTTTGTCAGTGACATTAGGTAGCTAGCTTTTTCTCTCGGAGACTAAGCTTCGTTTGGATTCGTTGGATAGCTATTGATGATCTAAGCCTGTTGGGTTTAATTACTTTTGAAACTTCACATTGACTCGTTTAGGGGATTGCCGATGACTGGTTTCCTACTTTTGATTGACTCTTTCCTTCTTGAATTTCTTGCTTGGTTCCATTGCATACTATAGCATTATTTCTACTTCTCACCAATTATCACCTCTTTGAAGTCTGCTGTATTTTTGTCCATGGTTGTGCATGGTACGATCTGCGGTTGAATATCTCAACTAACTGCAACAGCTTCCAAAGGCAAAGCCAAGGCAAAATTGTCATTTGGCTTTCACCGGAAGGATGAACACTTGTCCCGTATTGTGAGGAATGAGATTGGGGGGTCACAAAAATTATATGAACAGCCTGAAATACATGAAGATGTAAAGGGAATAGATCCAGGCTATCAAGCTATAGATGCCCCTGATGATTTCAATCAAGGAGAAAATGAAGATTCAGAAGTAATGCCATCCAATGCACTAGTTCTTGGACATGGATATGCTAAGCATTCTATGGCTGACCTTCTAGATGGATTCCATGACAGCAGTAGCCTTCCAAATGAAACGGTTTGCCCTTTCCTTTCTTTGAAAATCTTTTACCAGTCAGGACAAGGGATTTACTTTTTGATCTGCTTTATGATGAAGTCTGCTAGAAAAAGACGGCCTAGGAGGGTCTTTGCAAACAAGAGAAGTACATTCACTACAGAACAAGGAAAGCCAGACGATGAAGGGGAGCTTGAAGCAATGGATAGTGAATCACCTAGTGACAATGAGGTATTCCTTGACTTTGACTCCTTTCTTCTTTTGTGCCTTTTCCTTACGTACACTTGAGACTGTTTTGTATTTTTCCATCCAGAACAACTTTGATGAGCTGAAGGTTCCTGCAGCACACTGTAAACGACAAAGCATGGCAGATTGCATTCAGCAAGTTTTAGATTCTACACCTTTGGACGGTGAAAGCGCTCTTATCACAGTTCCAAAGTCATTGGGGTAGTTTCAGGGGCTAAATATTTATTCATACACTTATGGTGGTAAAAGCAGATGGTAATCCTGACAGCACTTGCCTATCATTCTGCAGCTTTGGACTATTTGGACGATTGCAACAGGTCATGCAGATTGAAAAGGAGAGCGAGCAGGAATTTTTTAAGAAGCTGCAGGCTGGCGCCAGCGCAAGTTGTGATCTTGTCGCTTTTTGTCCTGAAAGCAGCATCGCCTCTGATATAGAATTAAAAAATTAGGCTTAATTAAACAGAAAGATTGGTAAAATTACCTATGGAATGAGACATAGCTAAAATTGTTAGACTGGTGTCTAAGAAAAGGTGCTTTTTTATTGTTGCCTAGTTTTGATTATTTGTCATTTTTCCTCAGGTAGATCAGGCTTCATTGATGTAATGATCCTGTCAAGAAACTTGGATGGAAAGCTCACAGTTTGTCTTTGCTCTCTGGAACAGAATCAAGAGGTCAAATTGTGATTAAAATCGATTTTAAGGAATATTTATTGTCATTCTCATAACTTGCACATCAGTATAAGAGATTTAGGAGGAATCTACCTACATGCTTAACTGAAAAGCCAGGCTATTAAGCTTCTCCTTGATAAAAGTAATTATCCAGATTTTATGCCATCTGATTGATACCAATTTTAAGTCCAAGAGCTATTGTCAACATCTATATTTTTTCTCGATGACTTGAAAAATCATAAATGGATTGTGAGGGAAGGTTTCATTTATTACTTTGATTCAAATTGGAAGAATATAATTACTGAACTGTAACTGCTTATTCTCTTGAAACCGTCTTGCTTTTCCCTTTTTGCGTAAGTACTCATAGTAATGCAATTTTTTTTTTTTTTGGGTGTATACATTCATGTATGTAAAAATGTGTGCACAAGAGGTGTGAATGTTCATTTCTGTGTTTGCAGGGAACCCCGTCCTCACATTGTAGTCAGGCAGATTTAACAGGGAGAAAGAGGACTGTAATTTTTAATTCAAGAATTTGCAACGATGTCGATCTCGAAATTGGAAACCTGATTCGCATTTATTCCCCTTGGTAGGTATAATTTGTTTGAAGTACTGTTCTACTAACCTCTGTTTGCCAAAATTCTCAGGAAAATATTGCTTATTAAGATTTCTTTACATCTGGAAATGTTATTAAGTTATTGTAGTCTCAAACCAGAATTTCCCTCACAAGTTGCCAGTACACAGATTTGTGGTCTTTCAGTTACCTCCTATCCTGTAAATATATCTTTATTTCTTGAATTTTGGATGGAAAATCTCATTCCAAATGCTGTTTTTATTTGAAGTTCTATTATACGTGGATGTGGGCATGATCTGTGACGGTAGTAAATGTCCATTGGTGCTGCTGAAAGTTGGAAACTAACCCCCAAGTACTTTGCAGGAAGGAGGTGCAAGTGATGGGCTATGAGAAGAGCATTATTTTGTCGACGTACTTTTCTCATGTCTTGGTTTGACTTCAGTTTTGACAAACAAGGTGACAGCATATCCTTCCCGGGTACTTCATTTGATTGACCTGTCAACACTACTTCATCTTTAAGAAGTTCAGGCACAATCAAATGCGAAATCTGTGGTTGCGTAAGCCCTTGTATTTTTTTTTTCACATCCTCTTTTTTTTTTTTTTTTTTATGAGTCAATCTTTCACGTTCAATGTGGTGGCAACTACTGGAATGGAGTGGAGGCTTACATGGGGTCTATAATCTATATCTATAACTTAAATGAAAATAGTGTTCGTTTGAAGAGATGCGTATCTGGACTGAAATTTTCTCATTCGGATGAGAAGTTTACATGAACTTCTTTTTGGATTTCTTTTCTAAATAGGGTGATCATGCTCTATTGGACACCAATTTATTTGCTAGTGCTTAGAAATTGCATTATAGGTGCGCTGGAAATTTATATGCGTTGGTACCCATTGGACGTTAATGTAAACGGTTAACGACTATTTAATGGTGTTATTAGTCAAGTGGGAAGTTTTCATCCGTGATCTTAACTAATCTCTCGTTGACTCTCATATAAAAAGTTGAGATACTGGATTTAACAAAAAATAAATTTGGGGTACTCGACCAATCTCCAGTCAATTGAATGACGGGCAAACGGGGACGAAAGCCTGTATAGATTTATATAGATGGCATTGCTGGAAGATCACGTGTTATGAACAATTACTATCGGAATGGCCTCGTTAAAGCTTTTGCAACTTGTGTGGCTAAAACATGGGCACTGATTGCTGCAGAGTTGGCTGGATGTGCTAGTCCATCGTTGACTTGTTCTTCCAGCAACCCCGCATTGCAAGGCAATGGATAAGCGCCCAGTCGGAACGAGTTCACCACTTGACTGCGCAGTTCGTATATGCTCTGCTAAATTACTTGGTCAATGACTTGCATCTTTCATCGAACCCACGAAGGGAAAACAGCATCTTTGACCTCTTATGCTTGACTTTTACATTTGCATGGAAGTTACCTCTCTGGTTCACGTGTCCATGGTGCCGTATCCAACGCCGTGTCTCACTATCCCGACCAATGCGAGAAAATATTGGGTACACTAGTTGTCTTCGATCAAAGAAATTACTTAGTCCATCCATTATTCGACACGCGCGTGTCATATGGCCCACCATTCAGATTTTTCAAAAATTATTTTCCCAAGCACTTTCTTTCTTCCACAAACACCCTCTTCTCTCTCCTTCGTCTCTCTCCTCTCTCTGTCTTCTCTCTCTCTTTCCTTAGAAACACAGATCTTGGTTTTCATGGTTCCTTCACCGAGATCTTGGCCTCCCTCGACCGGCCGGCGACGGAGTAGTCAACGGAGGCCGAGATCTTTGTGCGGTGGAGAAAGGTGGCGGCGTGCTGGAGGTCGAAGTTGCCGACCCGACGACGGCGATCTTGGTGTGGTGCTTGGAGGGCGACGATTGCGGGGATCGGCTTGAAGATCGTTTGGGTCATGTTCAAGCCGCCGGGGCCGACGTAGGCCTCCGTCGACTACTCCGTCGCCGGCCGGTCGACGGAGGCCATGGTCTTGGCGAAGGAAGACCGACTTCCGTAAACCCTGCCTCTGTTTTTTAAGGAAAGAGGGAAAGAGACGGAGAGAGAGGAAGGAGAGAAGAGGGGTGTTTGTGGAAAAAAGAAAAAACAAATTTTGAAATCTGAATGGTGGGCTCATTGGACACGTGTCGAATGATGGATGGACTAGTATTTTGCTTAGGTGTAAATCACTAGTGTACCCAATATTTTCTCGACCAATGCTGTCCTATGTCTGTTTCGCCATAAAAAAAGACGAAGGGCGGAATCTTTATAGAATGTCAATGGAAATGTGAAGGTGAAGGTGAATGGGATGCGGGGGTTGACATTGGAGATAGTAAACAAACGGACTAGGCTTAGAAGCTAAGATCTCGAGGGTGGCATTAAACTTCGGACACCTTCTCACGTCTCCGTACTGATGTGGGAACACGTTCTTTTCGTTGGGGGTAGTTGGCATCAGCCGAGCAATTTGCTCTTAGGTAAGGAAGCCAGAAGCATGCATGGAGCATCTCATCCTCCTCCTCTTTTGCCATGGAAAAATTAAAGGAAGACCGTATCAGAAGCAAGCATTTTTCTATGGGCATTTTTCTATGGGTTGAGTGAGGGTTGTTTTGGCTATACCGCACTTGACTGTCGTTCACTGGCTTTCGTCATCATTCAATGCTCTAAGGTCGTTCTCCCATATTCTTGCATGTCAGAAATGAGGACTTCATTAATATATTTGCTAAGCCAGATAAGCTCCTGCTAAATTTCTTATCATAGTGGATTTCCTTTTCTCACAATATACGTCAACTTGTTGAAATCGAATGTTTCTTAGTAAGTATACATCACGCGTGCTTGATATGATCCTTAGCTACTATGCTACCTGAATATCTTGTCCTTGCATTCTATGGTTATTAGACCTCCGATGTTTAATCTCATTTTGTGAGGGAAAAATGGGATCGGCGAGTGGGATTGAATGTGGGTGATTCAATGGAAGATTTGCCTAAAAAATTGTCTGTCTATATTTGAATCATGTGAGCTTATCTCACATAAGCCGTTAGATCATATGGGTTTCACGTGAGGCTCACTTCATTCAATCGATAATCATTATAAAATGGATGGCGCACTCCGAATTCATGCAATAATTTTTCCCTTAGACTTGTGGAGCAATGTTCCCTTCCAACAAAGTGATAGTCTAGTCCCGACCACCTCAGTCGATCCGAAATTCACGAGAGTGATGTTGTCGGTAAGGCGCAAACAAAATCTCCTTCCAACTAAGGACAACCTTTGAAGTTAATGATTGTCTCAAGTGATTTTTAAAAAAAAAAAATTCTCTTTGGGGGGTCATGAGGGATTTTGTGATTATGCATGTTTGATTCCGAATCATTACTCTTAATTCTTGATTCAATGGAAAAACAGAAACGCCGAAAAGATTAAAAAAAAAAAAAGAAAAAGAAAAAAAAGAAGGCAGCTTGTTTTCTAAACGGCTCGTCGTGGAAGTCCAAGTGATGACGGACTTGCTTGGTGCGGACGCGAACGACACGCGCTCTGCCCCCGCTTCCTTCCTCGCGACGCAGTGTCCATCCGAATCAACGAATCTTGAATTCAATCAAAATCCCAAATTCATCCCGCCATTTTCCTTCGAAATCTCCAAATTGTCCCCACCCGTCCCCAGTCACCCCTCACGTCCACCGGGACAAGACCGTCAATTGGACGAACGAATTAAAAAAAGAAAGAACTAAGCTGTTTTTTTTTTAAATTGCGAAGCCACCCCTGTTTTTCTTTTAAACTCAGACTACCACCACCACCACCACCACCACCATCACCACCGTCGTCGTCGCCACCGCCGCCTCGATGGCAACTCTCTCCGCCATCTCCTCCCCTCCGTGGCCAAACCCTAGCCATACCCCCAATTCCGACGATTTCCTCTCCCAATCCGACCCCTCCGATCTCTCCCAAACCGTAGATTCCCTCTCTCTGATCCCCGACGACGACCCCCACCACGAAAACCCTAGCCCCGCCCCCGCCCCGACCCCGACCCCGACCCCGTCTCCGCCACGGCCAACCCCACCCCCTCGCCGGCCGCTCCACCCGCTCCTCCTCCGAAGCTCCTCCACCTCTCCTTCAACCAGGACCACACCTGCTTCGCCGCCGGCACCAGCCGCGGCTTCCGCATCTACAACTGCGAGCCGTTCCGCGAGATCTTCCGCCGCGACTTCGGTGCCGGCGGCGGGAGCGGCGGCATCGGAGTGGTGGAGATGCTCTTCCGCTGCAACATCCTGGCCCTCGTCGGCGGCGGGCCGGCCCCTGAGTACCCGCCCGCCAAGGTCATGATCTGGGACGACCATCAGTCGCGGTGCATAGGTGACCTCACGTTCCGGGCCGAGGTGCGGTCCGTGCGGCTGCGGCGGGACCGGATAGTGGTGGTCCTGGAGCAGACGGTGTTCGTGTACAATTTCGCGGACATGAAGCTGTTGCACCAGATTGAGACAATTGCGAACCCCAAGGGGCTCTGCGTCGTGTCGCAGACTGCGGGGTCGCTCGTGCTGGTCTGCCCCGGGCTCCAGAAGGGGCAGGTGAGGATAGAGCATTACGCATCTAAGAGGACCAAGTTCATCATGGCGCATGATTCGCGGATCGCGTGCTTTGCGCTTTCTCAGGACGGCAAGTTCCTGGCTACAGCAAGCACGAAGGGGACTCTGATTAGGTTCTTTAATGCGTTTGATGGAACTCTGTTGCAGGAGGTACGTTGTCTTTATTGAGGAATTAGTCTATGTGAAACTGGAATGTGGTTTATGCACTTTATTTTAGCTAAATTGAAAGTGTTCAATGCCCTTTGTTGAGCTGAGAAACGGGTCAATTGGAAGAATATTTGAATTGTCAAATGACGTACTCCTTTTGGGAGAAAATATTACAGCAAAACATGGGTTTGAAATCTGAAAATTGACTTTGGTGAATATAACTATTAGACAGTGTCATGACCAAATTGTATTGGGGTTTATGCATTGAGTAGTATTTTGTTTATTAGGAGCTGGTTAATTGTAAATAACATCTACCATTTTTTGTAAACCTTCATTTCTAGTAGTCTTTGCTTAAAATTGGTTGGACTACACTGTGTGACTCATAGTTCCATTAGTCTCATAGTGTTGCTAATGCCCATTTATAGTTTATTATCATCAGTCTTGTTCCAAGTGGATAATTTTTTCTGGACCTTTTTATTTGAGAGTTAGGTTGGAACATTTGGTTTTGCAATGCTGACTTGTAAGTTACTCAGCTGTGAGTCCACCATGTTAAGACACCTCGAGTCTTGAGACAAATCAGTTGTTGCTGGTAAGATGTAGTGTTACTTATGTGCTGTTCCTACTATTGACAGCCATGTACTGCAGTGGATCTTCATTTTTTCCCCTTATGGGCAGTTGGCTCTAGGTTGAGTCTTTGTTCTGTCTTATATCGCGTTGCTCAAATCAAAGAATGTTCGGTTGCATTTAATAACTTCCTGTTGGCTCAATTTTTTGAATCATGGACCATTCCACATGGAAGATTGACGTGTGAAGCCTCTGGACTCCTTTTCAAAGCTTTTTGTGTAATAGAAAAAGACGAGCACTTTTGACGCTATTGCACTTTTTGGCAATTTCATTTTAACCATTACTTGTCGGCATTTCACAGATAGAAATTGGGTTGATGGTGTGACTGCTAATTTTAATTCTGTTTGAGTTAGCTTCTGGATTTTGATTCTTTGTCTATGATGGCATAAGTTGTCTGAGTCGTCCTAATATGGTTTTCATCCAGCATTGAAATTTTCATAATGGTGATAATTCATTATATTGAAAGATAAACTTATATTCATATAGCATGTTTTGTTGGGCTTCTTTTTCATTTTTCTTAGTTTGATTATTCTTCTCAAAGATATTGAATCAATACCATTGTAATTAGTTTCTGTCATGATTTTGAAATATTTGATGATTCCAATTGACAAAAACATATGCAGGTGAGAAGAGGTGCAGATAGAGCAGAAATTTATAGCTTGGCTTTCTCATCAACTGCAGAGTGGCTAGCAGTTTCAAGTGACAAGGGTACTGTCCATGTTTTTGGCCTTAAAGTCAACTCAGGATCCTCAGGCAATGATGCTTCTGGAAGTGCATCTGATTCTAGTTCTGCTATTACATCTTCAAATTCATCTCTCTCGTTTATTAGAGGTAAAATGCCTCCTGTTGACGACCAACTTGCGTGCTAATGCTATCACTAAGTTTTACTTTCACGGTGAATAACTGAGCAGATTGTTACTTGTTCATTTTCTCATGGTTTTGAATGTTCATATAGCTTTCTTGATAATATGTTTGAGCCGAACTAGTGAAACTTGTCCTCCAGAAGATGCTGACACCACTTATCAGTGAAACTTGTCTGCTTTGCAGAACATAGATTCTGACACCATTCTTGATCAGTGAAACTCACCACTTATCAGCGATCACCATACTTGCAATCTGCTTTGCACTTGCTTCAACATAGATTCTTGTTGAATTTCTTCTGATGCAGAAATAATTGAATTTTTAGGGTTATGGACGTCATAGAAACTTTGATATTGCCAGAGAATCACTTGCAATAAGTTGGCTAAACTTTGAGGCTTTTTTAGGATATGTTTTCACAGCTAATGTTTCTTGCTAAGGTTTATGTAACATTTAAATTCAATCTAATACATCCCATGTGTCATGATAGCTAGCAAAAAGATGCCTCTCATTTACAGCATAAGGGTTCAAATTGAAGTTTCTCTCAGGCTCAGCTTTTGCTAGAAAGCATAAATGCATTTTAGATACTCAACTCACCTGCAGGCTTTCTACTGTAAAGCTCGTGGAGTTGCTTTAACGGGATACACAAGTCTTAGGATGAGTTGCTTTCTGATCACACCTAATCAGAAAATGCCAATCTGGAGGACTCTAACCAAATATAATGGATTCATGAAAAGTTTTGGTTGTATGAGATACCATATCTGTTCTCATCCCTTCATTTCTGTATGTCTTGAGAGTCTTCAGTGAACAGCAATGTGTAGTTTTGAGAGCCATAGGTATAATGTATTAGGCAATTGGGTTAGTGTCATCTCTTAGTTCGTCTATGAATAATAACTTTGCTTCTTATTGCATTTCAACCGAGTTGGTTTTAAATGTGAATTTTCTTGTGCAGGAGTTTTACCTAAATATTTTAGCTCAGAGTGGTCTGTGGCTCAGTATCACTTGCGCGAAGGGTCTCCTTATATTGTTGCTTTTGGTCACGAGAAGAACACGGTTGTCATTCTTGGAATGGATGGAAGGTATTTCCATATTACTGTATAATTATTGTTTCTACAGCTTTGCATGAAGAGATGTCATATATTGACGAAAAAGTCTGCACCTTTGGTTTTGATCTCCATGTTCTTCCCCCAGTTTGTAGCTTTTCCTCTCTCTGGCACCGCTTTTTATTGAAAAGTGGCAAAGTGCTGCTAGATGACATTGAGCATACGACTAGCTACTTTTTTTCATCCATCATCATCATCATCTCTCTCTCTCTCTCTCTGAACTTTATGTGAAAGGCAGTATATAGAATTGGCTCTCAATCAACCTCGGTTGGAATTTGTTTGCAGCTTTTATCGATGTCAATTTGATCAAGTAACTGGTGGAGAGATGACCCAGTTGGAGTACCACAACTTTCTGGAATCCCAAGCCTCGTGATGACGACTTCTTGCTGGACCAACTTCTTCCCGGACTATTTCTCTGCTCTATATCATGTAATTTTTTGAATGTGTCCCTATATAGAACTTTCTTGTACCTTGTGTAGATAACAGAGTATTGTGTAAAGTTGGTATCTGATCTCACTTTGTCCCGGAGAGAAACGATGTAAAGACCCAAAAAAAAAGAAAAAGTGCCACGCTTCCTCGATTTTTTCCCTACTCAAGCAGTTCCGGCCGAGCAATACAAGACGATCATGTAATCATCCACAGCATCCCGATTCTGTAGAACACAGTTCCGGGGCCTGTGTCCAAGTTGATTCTTTGCAGTGCTTGAGAACAAAAGGAAGAGCAGGATTTGCGAAATCTGCATCCTCCCCCTTTTGACATGCGAAAGATGGACACATGCGAAGGGGACAGATACGTTCTGGATTTTGGATTTACGGATTTGCTTTTTGAATTATTCAAAAAGATGCCCCGCCGACATCTTTTGTCGTTCTGAGCACGTGGTCCAAAGCTACAATTTTTTTAAAAAAATGGGATTCAGAAGTCGCCTTCTCCAGAGCATTTTTCTTCGATTTCATATGACCATTTCAATGACTTCTTAGACTAGCTTTCGATCTGGCATCCCTGCGATTCAAATCATGCGGACGTATCGGGTCGTTCTAAATTGTTGTTATTGATGGTCCTCTCGGGGCTAGTCCTAGTAACGATTTCGTGTTCAGATTGAGCCTTAGGCCTGCGACATCTACATGAGACTCCAGGGGACCATCCCCTTCCCCTCTATTCCAACGACCCCTCCCTATCGCCTCTGCGATATCTAATGAAGAATGAACGATTTGAAAACAAGAACTCAATTTTTCCACCACTCTTACATTAATTGAGGTTTCACACGGTCGTCTGCATTCGACATTGTGGAAATGCAACTCGTGCTGCCGACGGAACCGAAATGACTCCGGTGAGATCTCCCTTTATACTTTTGGTCTGTCAAATCTTCTTTTTGACGTTTTTACTCCCACATTCTGAAGCACTGCTTTCACTTTCCACTGCATTTTTCTTACCCCAATTTTATTTTTCTGGCCCAAGAAAAAGGTACTCTTTCGATGTATATTTTTTTTAAAAAGAAAAAGAGGGCAAACTGTCAAAAAAAAAAAAAAAATAAATGCAGGTCCCATGCATAAACAATAAGTAGTTGCATTCTGTCACGTTACCTATCCTCAGACGGGTGTGTCGTGTACGCATTCTGAGGCAAAGGCAATGTCGGATCTCAAGACGATTCGTGAGTCTCCAAAAACATCAGATCGCTGCACTGAAATCCGTGGTTTGATTTGACTGATTATTATTTACTCGCTCCTCTCTAGAAAAACAAATTGAAAAAATACATATATAAAAATCTTAAATTATACAGTGAACAGCCTCGGCTCCCTCCATTAATCGAGAATCTGAAAAATATCTCCTTGTCCAAGAATTATTTTTTTTAAAGGAAAGGGTTTATATATATATATATGTCCAACATTATTATTTTCCTATGAACATAGAGTGGCCTATCTAACTTAGGGAGGACATCGGCCCTCACGATAGGTTGTTGTCAGAAACTGCATTGACAAGCCAAAGGCTTCATTAGCGACCTAGTTAAAATTAATCCCCAAAAATTAATTATTATAAATATGATATCATATGAGCTTCACATGTGAAAACTTTGCGCTCATGGTCTCGAAAATTTTTGACCCTCCAAAATTTCATGACCGAAAATAAATTATGTAACATTTTTTTGATACATATTATTTGAGTCTTATTATTTGGGAATGACACGAGGTATTTTTGCTAGGTCAAGTCAATCTAATGGGAGCAAGGCGGAGTTCCCCTTAAAGACGCCTTGACAGTGTCCTCCAAGGAGGGTGACAAGCATGAGCATCGACGGCAGGGCTAGAGTTAATCACTTAATGAGCAAGTTCGATTTGTGTAGATGGTTACATTTTAACGGGAGAGTTTCTCCTGTAAGAAATTAACAGAATAATCGGAATGGAACTATTTGAAATATTTCTTTGAGTCGATGCATATGGTGATTGGGGGGGCTAATCTACATTCAACCATACCATTTAAGACAAAGCCTAGATGAAATCACAAGTCAACTAGCTGAAACCCTAGAAAAGAGAATAGGAAGGAATTGTGATTATCTTTAATCATAAACTTTAGTCTATCGCTGCATCGGTAGGGGCATTTGTTCTCTGGGTCTGACAGCCAATTAATTTTTTTTTTTTTTGGTGTGGTCTTTGACCGTTCTACGAACAAAATTAAGCACATTCACCAACTATGGAGACCTCAGATTTAAGAGATTAAGGGCTGCAGGAAGGCCTTTTAATATTGGGACTAATGTTCTTAATTCAAGGTAGATTATGAATTCCGAAGTTCCATCCAAGCATTGGGATTCGGAGCGAAAGCATGTGACGGACCGAAATTAAACTGCACTGTTTACTTTGATTATTTCCATACTTGCGAAATCCAAAAGCTATATTGCCCTCGAGTCGTAAATTTATTATATTTTTGTCAATTCAATTTTGCTAACTGAGTTGTAAATATTTTCTTTTTGTCAACTAAGTCAATTAATCCAATTTTAGCTAAAAATTGTTGTTATGGATACTGGCTGTTCTATATGACACAACCGATGTTGACGTGATACTTTTTAAATTTTTTTTAATTGAAAATTTTGTTTATTTATTTTCTTTTTTTGTTCTTTTCTTTTTTATTTTTCCTGTTTTCCTTTTGTGGCCACCACTAGACCTCGTTGATGGCCAATGGAGGTTGTTGGCCCCAAGCAAAGGCGGCCTCACCAACCTAGGTCCGGGCGTCCCTCGCCTTCGGCAACCTCTACGGGCCGTCGACAAGGCCCGACAATGGCTAGCGAAGGGAAAAGGAAAAAAGAAAGAAGAAAAAGAAAATTTTCTAATGAAAAACTTGAAAAATATTAAAATATTATACGTTAATGATTTTTAGTCAAAATTGACAAAACATAAAAATATTTATGATTCAATTGATAAAATTAAAGTGTAGTAAATCTATGACTTTTTGAAGAATTTTATCAAAACTTATCAAACAAATATCAAAGAAAAAGACTGTACCATTTAATATAAGTGGTCCTCCCAAATATTTTGCAACTAAATTAATGCTTCGTAGTTCGCGAACGGCGCAGGCATTGAAAAAAAAGAGGATTATTCAGAAACTGGACCTCCAAGTTTCGATTAACCCAACGGAACCGGTTGAAGCACCGGAGCTTGCTGACCACGGGTCCAATAATTCACTATTTCAATTTCGTTGTTCTCAAGAAAAAAATAATGCCACCATATCCCTTTTCATATCTTCTTTTTTGACTTTGTCTCGCTATGTAGCTTTCGCGTAATTGACCGAACATCGTTGTTGTCGCCGGAGAAGCTCAGCATGTTCTTATAAAGAAGAAAAGAAGAAAGAGGGCCATGAAAAATGTAACCAGAGATTGCTTAGAAAGCGACATGCTTGTTACCGGTTTAGTCCTAAACTTACTATAAGGATACTAATTCAGTCGTTCAACTTTTATATTTTAGCAATGTAGTCGTAATCCTTTGTATGAAATTCTAATGCAATCCATATAACCAATTATCACGGGAAATTGTTGAAGCGGCGATTTTTAAGTTGTTCACGTCAACATGCTGCATAAGGGGATCGGCGACAATGCGGAGCCACATTGGTGATATTTGGCGGCAATTAGCAAGAGAAGAGAAACTATATTGGAATTTTGTGCTAAGGTTTAGGACTGTATTGGTGAAAACGAAAAGTTTATGACTAAAATGGATTTTGGACGATAAATTTAGGATCAACTGGGTAATGACCCATATGTAACCATCTTGAGCTAATCTTCTCACTCTCTTTTGAGCTCGTTTACACCTCTTGAAAGTTAAGCAGAAGGATCCCTAGCTGGCTGTCTTTCAATAATAAGAAAAGATGTTGGGGACTCTTTTCGTGAAGAGGACGAAAATGGGTACTTCAGTTTCGAATAAAAGATGAATTAGTCAAAAAAAAAAGAAAAAAGAAGATAAAACATCAACATAGCCCAAGCTACAAAAATGGGAACGGCTAAGGTTTTTAGGGAAAATGAAAGGGCAAAGTCGTTTCTTTCAACTCAAGTTTGGGCAAGTGCCAGAAATTAATTAAGCCCGCCAGGTAGATAATCAAAGAACTCTATTCTCCATTAGAGAGACCAAGTCATTTCCAAAGCAAGCCATCCATCCATCACTTTCGTCATTATCGCATGGCGTGCTGGTAGGTTTATAAACGGCACGCACCTTCTATCTACCCACTCTCTATCTCTCTCTATCCACCACTTGTTTTCCACCTAATTTAATGAACTCATTAAATATCTTGGTGCTTGTTAATCACTCCTAGTCTAGATAATAAGCTCAAGACAAGGCAAGGCAAGGACCATACTCGCTTTTTCAATCGGCTCACCAATAAGAACGGCCGATGTAAGGGGGAAATAACACGGACATTATCTGAACATTTCAATTCCCTCGATGTGGTCCTCGAACCGTCGGCGCCGGGCGAAAGGAAGTTAGTAGTATCAGTTGGCGACTTGGCGTAAAAGTTTTTGGGTGTATTTATTGCATTGCGTGCCGTTCCACCGATGACCCAGGAGGAACCATCTCAAGTTGAGTTCCGACGAAGCATGCATTGTGTAAAAAGAGGGAGGACGACGATCGGTCCAGTCCTCGTCACACGGTCAGAAAGTTTCGGTACGAAATACAATGTTGCTGCATGTGTGCACTGTGGAAAAGTCCAGCTGCTCACATGCATCGTGTCTCTGTATGGATGGATGCCTTAGCGTCCACGCTCACAGTCCAATCCAACCACTCTCCGCAGAAAAGACTTTTTCCCGTGTATAAAAAGGCTCGTCGCTCTTCGTTCTTCGCCCTTCTTCACTGTGAATTCACCCCACTGTCGCTCTCTCTCTCTCTCTCTCTCTCTCTCTGTGTCTCTCCAGCGAAGAGTGAGAAATGGGGGTGAAGCTGTACGGACACCCGATGTCGTCGTGCACCGTGAGGGTGCTGGCGTGCCTCTACGAGAAAGGGGTCGAGTTCGAGCTCGTCTCCGTCAACATGTTCGCCGGCGAGCAGAAGATGCCGGATTTCCTCGCCAAGAATGTACAGAAAAGACTCTAGTGTGTCGTTGCATGGTGTATTTCGTCCTCTTTCTGGGTTGTTTCTGCTGATCAATGCTCTTCTTCTGCTTTGATTGCAGCCTTTCGGGAAGGTCCCGGTCCTAGAAGATGGCGATCTCACCATTTTCGGTCAGTTTCTTATGCTCGTGCTCGTTATTTTTGGCTAGTTTGTGGTCTTACCTTTTCTCACTTCTCTTGTTTTTCTGGAAAACGAAATGGCGGTATCAGAATCGAGAGCAATCACGGAGTACATATCCAAGAAGTACCACGCCCCCACCACCGATGACCTCCTCCGCGCCGACAGCCCCGAGGAGTCCGTCGCCGTCCGCGTGTGGGTCGAGGTCGAGTCCCACCACTTCCAGCCGGTGATGTCGCCCATCATCTTCCAGCACTTCGTGGTGCCTCTCCAGGGCAAGGCGCCGGACCAGGCCCTCATCGACGACCACCTCGCGAAGCTCGCCGGGGTCCTCGACGTGTACGAGGCGAGGCTGGGCAAGACCAAGTTCCTCGCCGGCGACTTCTTCTCCCTCGCCGACCTCCACCACTTCCCCTACATGTTCTACTTCATGAAGACGCCATGGGCGGCGGCGGTCACCGACCGCCCCCACGTGAAGGCGTGGTGGGAGGAGATGGCCGGGCGGGCGGCGTTCAAGAAGGTGGCCGACGGCATGAAGTTTGGCGAGGATAAGAAGTGAGTGAAGTGGGAGAAGACCAAAAGAAAAATGATTGTCGCGCGGGTGTTTGCTTTTATTTCAGTGTTAGCGTAGTCCCCTTTCTGTGTGATGAAGTTATATGCTAATCAGAAGGTGTTTGTCTGAACTATTGCCAAATCCATTTTCTAGCGACTACGATCGATCTCGCGAACTTCGATCACCAAAAATGACCTAGAGCAAACCCTCTCGATCCGTTTCGGGGACAAGAACATGAAAATTTTGTCTGCTAGAAATGTCGACTATCGGGATCCAGCGCAGAAGACGTAGTGACTACATAACGACTGCCCGCGAACTAGAGACCGTTCTCTTAGCTTTGTAATGATTCGTGCGGTGCAACCTCCGACTGTTCGCTCGCACAGAGGCCACCCGATCGGAGATGCCACGGACACAAACATGCACATGCGCGTGAGCGCACTCACATAAAGAGACCGAGAACTGCGATGAGAGGGCGACGTCGGTGGTGGCAGTGGAAGGCGGCGGCGGCGGATGGTGGCCGCTCATCGGAAAGAAGACGACGGGGAAGAAGAAGAAGAAGAGTACATAGCAGCTATCGAAATGTCATTCTCTCGATAAAGTAGACAGGCTTATCCCGACTAACCTAACCCCCAAGTCTGGAAAAATCAACACAACCCTTCGTGGGATCCACATAGTGCAAATCTGTCGTCTCGTCCGCCCGGAGTCATCATCTTTCTCGGTCGCTCTCTCTCTCTCTCTCTCTCTCTCTCTCTCTCTCTTATCTTTTCGTCTCTGTAGGTGCCATGGCCGCATCATCAGCTGCCAATTTTGCTTTATACTTGCAAGTCAGAGAAAGCAACGGCACAGTCCGCCGTACTATTGAAAAATAGGTAAAAAAGAAGAAGAGCAGGATAGAAAAAAGAAGTAGAGAGGGAAAATCTGTACGTGCCGGGCAGAAGCAAATTTTGCGCTGCACGTGTTACTGCTTGCCAGTCAAAGCTGCAGGACTGAAAATTGAAAATCTTCTGCTCATTGCATTTCACTTGGCGGTCAATTTTCCCACGTTGGGAAGATCTACGCAGTGAAAATGACACAAATGAAATATGAATTTGAGTCATGATCTCTAAATTTTTAATATATTCAATACATTTTTAAAGAAAAATTATTCAAAAAATCATTAATATATTACACTTTTATCAATTCAATAATAAACTTTTCAAATTTTTTCCCGTTTCGTTAATTGAGTTAATCTAGGCAAAGAAATTGCTAATGTGGATATCAAGCACTCTATGTAGGACAATGGATGCTTATGTGGACAATTTTAATTATATTTTTAATTTGTTTGAATTTTTTATATTCTTTTTTTTCCTAACCCTAGGCTGGCGAGGTCATTTGCCATCCCTCAATGGCCACGGGTGAGAGCATCAATCCTAGCAGCCCTAGAGTTAAAGAAAAAAAAAATAAAGGAAAAAGATAAAAAAAAAAATTAATAAAAAATGTGAAATTTTGCTATAATATTATTAAAAAGTATTAATGTTAGTAATTTCTAGTCAAAATTAATTGAATAAACTTAATTTGCAAAATATGAAAACGTTTAAGAGTTAATTGATGAAATTGAACTATTTAAAACTAAATTGGCAAAAGTATAATAAATTTATGACTTTTTGAATAATTTTTTTAGTTCCCAAATTATTGGTAAATATTTAATATAGTCATTTCAATTGTTCAAATAATAGATCAAATGTTAGTTTGATGATGTGAATTATTATATATTGAATCGAATTATTTAAGATCATGAAAAATAAATAAATTAATGCACTAACATATTGATCGTTACTTGATAATGAGGATTATTATATCTTGGACCTAAATCAATATCTTATATGGATAATTCGCTTGTAACTTTTTTTTGTTTTGGGTTTACCATTTGAGCTTAACACATCGGAAGAAGTCACATTAGTAGATTCAATTAAACTTGAATCAACAAAAAGTCAACGTTGAATATTTTTATATAGTTTAAAGATTAAATTGGATGTTTATCGATATTTAGGGATCCGTTGAACTAATAAAAAATTCGGATGCAACATTACAAATTAAACTAAAATTCATATATTATTCGTGTTATTTTTTCATAGGATACGCAAAAATTTTATACAATTGCTTATCGAAAATGAAAAGGATAATTTTTTAATCCATTTCTGCAAAATCACGTGCAGCTTTTTTTTATAGGCCGACAGACATATGGAGGGAAAGATAAATGACGTGGGTTCCCTTTAGAACCTGTCTGTTTCCCCCGTCTGGAAAGTGATTATGGGCTCTCGCATGGAAATAAGAAAGAGGTTGTGTCTAGGATTGGAAGTCCGAGAGGTGGAATTTTTGTGGTGGCCGGAGACGCTCGTGTGGCCGGTGTTCTCAGTACGAAGGGAATGTACACGGTCCTAACATACGCGAGCTCTACTGTTGGATTTGTGTAAATATGTACTGGTATTTGGTTGGTATAAAAATACGTGATAATGTATGAATTGCATTGATGAGTACTGAGTTTTTTGTCTGGAGTTTTGCTGAGTTTTGATTTGAAGTGTTTCAATGCATAAGGAAAACAATGAAATGAGCTTAAGAAAATGTTTTCCGGTTCATTTTTACGTTTTAGTCGAACATTGAACGATGATTTCTTGGAAAACATTTTCCAGAAACGTCACAATTTCCGTGAAACAAAGCTCCATTCGTTTCATGAAAAATATTTTCTATAATTTTCATTATTCGGAGGTGGAAAATATGTGATCAAAGAAAATATTTTTTGGGTCAATGAAAAGGAAATCATTGACTCTCTCACACTCGCGTCCTCTCTCCGTTTTCCCATCTTTCTCAAGCATCCACTCCTCCTCTCT
Organism: Corymbia calophylla; assembly: GCA_014182845.1. Classification (NCBI taxonomy): domain Eukaryota; kingdom Viridiplantae; phylum Streptophyta; class Magnoliopsida; order Myrtales; family Myrtaceae; genus Corymbia; species Corymbia calophylla. Next base: position 26,564,968 of record CM024703.1, read on the forward strand.
CTAGAGCTTTGCTTAGTAGGCAATTCAAGGGAAAGTATTGAAACTAACTCTTCGAGTTTAGTCCGATAGGAAAAACGTTTTGGTTCTTCGTCCAATAGTCTGTTTGGATCATTGGTTTCATGTTGATGAAAATTGTGCGATTTTTCGGTTTTTTGAATAAGAATTGTGGTCAATTCATTTATTTTGTTGGATTTTATTTATGACCCACGTGATTAATGGCCCATATGTGATTTGGGTTTAATAATTATCATGTGCTAAATTCCTATTGTCAATAGAGAAATGTATTCTAATTACTGTGCACTCTGATGGATGATGTGACGATAAAAGATAATATCTCTAATTATAAACTAGGTCCTCTCTCAATTCTATAAAAGAAAGACTGTCCATCAAGAATATTAGAGAGCCTAAAGGATCAAGAGAGAGAAACCAAGATTTCTCACTTACAATTGATTTCTTCACAAGTAAACATCACCAATCAAAATACATCTTTCGTCTATTATGATATTGTGAAAATCATGTTGTTTCAATATATTGGGTATGGTATTCATGCAAATATTAGGGCTTGATTTACATAGAATAGATTTTGCCCTTACACATGGTATCAGAGCGTGGTTTGAGAACTAATGATTTTTTGATTATTGAAATATTATCGTTTATAGATGAAGATTTGTCACATTTTTTTTTTCTGTTTTTATACTATTTTCGGAGGAAAGACCTCTGTGAAAATCCGAATAAGGGAAAAAACTTGGGTGAAGATGGCCAAAAACGAAGAATGGACGAGAGGAAGAAGGCGCGTGGGTCCACACACGCGCTAAGGGTTCAGGTGTGTGGATCCCACGCGCCACGTGCGTTAGGTGTGCTTCGTGAGTGCAGGTGCGTGCATCTCACGCACGTCGGACATGGTGAGGAGGGCAGCGCCGCGTGCGTCAAGCGCGCTTTGCCTATCAAGTAGGAGTATTGAAAACCAAACCGAAATATAAAATCGAACCGAACCGAACCGAAATTTCGTATGTTTTCGGTTCGGTTCGGTTAACCGAAAAATAATCGTTAACCTTTTCGGTTCGGTTCGGTTCGGTTAACTGAACCGAATTGGAATTCTTAATAAAAATTGAATAATCTCCTTTCTTTATCATCTCTTCTTTACTTAAATTCCAATAAACAAAGTAAAAATAGGAAAACCGAAAAACCGTCCTGAACCGAACCGCATTTTCGGTTCGGGACGGTTTCGGTTCGGTTCGGTTTTTCCAAAAAACCGAACCGAACCGAACCGTTTACACCCCTACTGTCAAGTGTATGCGCCACACGCACCTGCGCACATGTAACTAAGGTGTCAACGGGTCGGGTTTTGATGTTACTCGACCCGACCCGAACAATAAGGGTCATGTCATTTGACGTGACCTGATCCAAACCGAAATGCATAAAACATGAAGCAAAAAAATGGATCGGGTTGGTTTGGGTCGGGTTTCGGGTTTTTTAATAAAAAATATGATAAAGGGAATTCAAAATGCTCTTACGTAACGCCGCGAGGTCTTTCCTAACGGGACGAATGGACAGATTCATGGATGAGGTAGAACTATTTCTCACATCGAGCTTGAACCTGGAAGCTAGGCAGCGCTTTGATAGGAAGAACCCCGGAATCGATTCTCTCGAGGAACCAACCAACGATGGAGCGATTGATGTTCTGTAGTGTACATAATTAACCGCAGACACATTTTTTGTACTCCTCCCTTCACTTAATTTTACGCTCCTCGGATGCAACAAAAACTTTTGTAGTCTGCATAATTAAAGGATGATGGACACGGATGAGTTCAAACTTCAAAGTAGAATTTGCACTGAGATTATAGTGCATAATACCACGAGCATTGGTTGAGATCCGATGTCGACCAAATATCTTTTCCGCTTTCGTCAAGAGACCCCAATCTGATCAACCCGCCTAAGATGGCATTCCACGTGAAGGTGTTCTTCTCGGGCATTCTATCGAACACCTTGCGGGTGTCAACGAGGCACCCACATCTCTCATAAACATTGATGAGCCAATTTTGGATAAAAACATTAGCGGAGAACCAAGTCTTGACAATCTGAGCGTGGACGCAGCACATGTCGCACACTAACTTGGAAAGGTCGCAGCCGTCCAAGAGCTCGGCGAATGGGGATGAGGTGGTGAGGGAGAGATTGCCCACCAGAGCAATGACATTGGCAATCCCCGTCGACCCCTCCAAAGACAATTTTTCCACTTTGATCGGTATCCAAATTCAGATAGCTCTGTCACAACACAGGTTGAACAATGATTCACCAGCTCTCTCTCTCTCTCTCTCGAAGTATCAACCAATCCGGAGAAATCGTCAGAAAAACCCAAAAAAGGGAGTAATCTATTGCAGCTTCTTACCTCGAGAGAAGAGGTGGAGGAGAGAAGTGAGTGGCGATTGGGGAGGAACTGCCAGCACAAGGGACAAGAAGAGACCAAGGAGATTCAACAAGGAGCTGTCAACGGCACCAGAGTCGATGAGGAGGAGAAGGCAAAGACGTCGCAGGCTCTGAAATTCCAAACTGTTTCACAAGATTTGGGTGGGTGTGTTTGGGTTGAAGCCTTTAATGTGCTTGGATGGAACAATGTTTCGACTCTAACTTGATCTAAAACATGTATTCTGCTTGTGTTTATAATTATTACCGAACAGTATTAAAACCTGAAACTTGTACCATACTTATTTCGTGTTCGGGTTATGTTCGGGTTGGGTTGGATGTGTTTTTTGGACACCCCTACATGTAACGCACGCGTCAGCACGCTGGCCTAGGTGTGTGTGCTGCACGCGCCCAATGGCCTTTTCCCTAATTACTATTTTTTTAAATATTGTTTTCCGCTGCAATTTGATTGATAAAAAAATTTATGTTGAATAAATTGCATATGTGTATATATTTAGTATGGGTCTATTATTGTATAAATTTACATATACATCGCAGCAATTTTCTTAATCGTATAAATAATTGTATTTTATTCAATTGAAATAATTATTATTATAATTATTTAATTTGATATCTATATTATGTGTAATTCGTAAGTCACCAAAGTGGCTGTATTAGAATATTTCTCATAGACATCAAATTAAATAAAATTCAACTACTCATGTTTATGTGATGCTACTAATGAGATGACATGATGTTATATATTTTATTTTTCATGAGTAATTTGAAGTTTATTAATTATAAAATATTTAAGGATCGCCCAAATGTCGATCGGTTAATTTTATAATCATGAACATAATAATGGTTAATTAGTATACTTGGTTATATATGTTTAGCATATCCAAAGATAGCAAGTGTGTCTAATTGGCGTATATATAATTATCGATTATGTGAAATTAAATTTAAGCATCAATTATGTTTTATGATTGTATATTGTTGTATCATTCAAAGGAGAACTTCAATGTACATTTAATCTTACATGATTGTTGTATGAATCTGGGTTATGTGTTTAAGTGACGACTCAAAGTATTAATGTGTGAGCATTCTATAAATTTTGTAGCATATGTTCCTATTTCTCTTTATTCACAACTTCGTCTATTATGAAGTTCAACGGGCTTAATTTTTTTGAATGAAGTGAACAAGTCAAGTTTCACCTAGGTGTTCTTGATCTTGATTTAGCACTTATAAATGATAAGCCCATTGCTCTTACTACTTCTAGCAGTACTGAAGAAAAGTCTTTCCAAAAGGCCTGGGAAAGATCAGATGGACTAAACTTAATATTCATGCAGATGACAGTAGTAAACAACATTAAGTCAATCATTTCTGAAATTGATAATGCTAAGGAATTTATGAAATTTGTGAAAAGTCACTCTCAATCTGATTTTGTTGATAAGTCAGCTACTGGGAGATTAATGGGTACGTTAACCCCATGAAGTTCGATAGGTCTCGTACCATGCATGAGCATGTCACTGAGATGGCAAATATAGCAGCAAGATTAAGTTTCATGGGAATGAAGGGGGATGAAAGTTTCCTTGTGTTGTTTATCATAAATTCCTTGCTTCCTGAGTATGGTCTATTCCAAATATATTATAATATTATAAAGGATAAGTGTAATGTAATTGAACTACAAAGTATGCTCATTCAAGAGGAAGCAAGGCTTAAGAAGCAATGATTCCACTCTGTTAATCTCATGGATCAATCGGGAGCCAAAAAAAACTAATAAGGAATAATAGAAACGACAGTAAAGGACCACTAAAGATTAATGAGTCATTTGCCCAAATCCATAAGAAGGAACAAAAAAATGATAAGCGTCGTTTTTGTACTATCAAAAAGACTGCCTAAAACGTAAGGCATGGTTTGAAAAGAAAGGTAAGCTTAGTGTTTTTATATGTTTCAAATTATGCTTGGCAGAAGTTCCTTATAATATTTGGTGGATTGATTCTAATTGCACTACTCATGTTTCAAATATGATGCGGGAATTCCTTACGACCCAAACCATAAATCCAGATAAAAATTTTATTTTCATGGGGAATAGAGTCAAATCTCCAATTGAAGCCATTGGGACGTATCGTTTGATTTTGGACACTAGATATCATTTAAATCTTTTCCAAACCTTTTATGTTCCTTCTGTTTCTCGAAATTTAGTTTCATTATCAAAACTTGATACAACTGGATATAAATTTAAGTTTGGTAATGGGTATTGCAGTTTATTTAAACAAAATCATCTTATTGGTTCCGATGTGGTTTGTGATGGTTTATACAAATTAAAGCTTGATGATTTATTTGTTGAGATTCTATTGACCTTGCTTCATAATGTAGGTTTGAAACGTAGTTTAATGGATGAAAGTTCAGCTTTCTTGTGGCATAAACATTTGGGTCATTTATCCAAAGAAAGACTGCAGAGATTAATAAAAAATGAAATCCTTCATGATTGGATTTTATTGGTCTTGTGATTTTTGTGGATTGTATTAAAAAAAAAAAAACACAAAACACACAATTTAGAAAGCAGCCACAAGAAGCACACAGCTCCTTGAATTAATACATGCCGATATATGTAGACCTTTTGATGTTCTATCGTTTGGTAGAGAAAAATATTTTATCACTTTTATTGATGATTTTTCATGTTATGATTATGTCTATTTGTTGCATGAAAAATCTCAATTGGTAAATGCATTAGAGGTGTTTATTAATAAGGTTGAAAGACAATAAGATAGAAATGTGATAATTGTCAAATTTGACAGAGGTAGTAAATATTATGAAAAGTATGAGGAAATTGGACAATACCCTGATCCATTTGCTAAATTCCTTTAAAAGCGTAGTATTTGTGGTTAATACACAATGCCAAGCACACCGCAACAAAATGGTGTTGCGGAGAGGCGTAACTATACATTAATGGATATAGTTAGGAGTATGCTAAGTAATTCTTCTGTGCCTTTATCATTGTGGATGTATGCTTTGAAAACCGTCATGTATTTGTTAAATAGGGTTCCTAGTAAGGCAATTTCTAAAACTAGTGATTTCTTCATTGGCTATCCAAAAAAATCTAAAGGGTATAAATTTTACTGTCCTAATCATAGTACAATAATTATTAAAACTACAAACGCTAGATTCATTGAAAATGGTGAAATTAGTGGGAGTGTAGAACCACGAAAAGTGGAAATTCAAGAAGTTATGGTACGAGTACATTTACCCATAACTCATTCTCAGGTTGTTGTTCCCATAGTTGTTGAATGACTTGGCCACATACAAGAACAACAAATAAATGACCAAACACTTCATAATGAAGTTGTCACTAATGAACCTCTAGTGGATGAACCATATGAAGTGGCATTAAGAAAGCCTCAAAGGTAAAGAAGATCTGTTGTTTCTAATGATTATGTGATTTATTTACATGAGCTTGAATTTGACTTAGGAATTGATAAAGATCCAGTTTCATTTTCACAAGTCATGGAAAGTATTAATTCTATTAATAAGTTTGACGCTATAAAAGAAGAGTTAAAATCAATGGATCACAATAAAATATGGGACCTTGTTGATTTGCTTGAATGTTTTAAAAGAGTCGGTTGTAAATGGGTTTTTAAGACCAAATGCGACTCGAATGGCAATATCCAAAGATATAAGGTTAGACTTGTTGTTAAAAGTTTTACTCAAAAGATGGTGTTGATTATAAAGAGACATTCTCTCCCGTGTCTAAGAAGGACTCTTTAAGAATTATTATGATTATAGTTGCTCATCATGACTTAGAGTTATACCAAACAGATGTGAAAATTGCCTTTTTGATGGAAATTTAGATGAAGAAGTTTATATGGATCAATCAGAGGGATTTTTGATTAAAGGAAATGAACACATGGTGTGTAAACTTAAGAAGTCAATTTGCGGACTTAAGCAAGCTTCTTGACAATGATGTCTTAAATTTAATAATATTATCACTTCTTTTGGATTTAAGGAAAACACTGTTGATCGGTGTATATATTTGAAGGTCAGTGAGAGCAAGTTTATATTTTGATTCTATATGTTGACGATATCTTACTTGCTACTAATGATCTTGGTTTATTACATGAGACCAAAAAATTCATCTCTAAGAACTTTGAAATAAAAGATATGGGTGAAGCATCCTATGTGATTGGAGTTGAAATATTTTGCGATAGATTACAAGGATTGTTAGGGTTGTCTTAGAAAGTATATATTAATAAAGTTTTAGAGAGATTAAAGATTGAAAAGTGCTATGCAAGTGTTCCAATTTAAAAATGAAATAATGGCCTTATGCAATTCCAAAAGAATGATTTGGAACGCAAATAAATAGAACAAATTCCTTATGCATCTATTGTTGGAAGCTTGATGTATGTTCAGACTTGTATCAAGCCAAACATCAATTTTGCTGTCGGAATGCCAGACAAGAATTGGATAATTGGAAAATTGCAAAGAAAGTAGTGAGACATTTGCAATGGACAAAAGATCATATGTTCACATTTAGGAGGTTCGATCATCTTCAAGTGATAGGATATTCAGATTCAAATTTTGCTAGGTATGTAGATACTAGAAAATCCACATATGGATATTAATTCCTTTTAGCTAGAAGAGCAATTTCATGGAAAAGTGCAAAACAGTCTATCATTACTGCATTCACTATGGAAGCTGAGTTTGTGAAATGCTTTGAGGCCACTATTTATGGATTATGGCTGCACAACTTTATTTCAAGACTTGGGATTGTTGACAGTATTGCCAAACCACTGAAAATTTATTTGTGATAATGCCGCAGCAATCTTTTTCTCCAAAAACGACAAGTATTCTAAGGGTGCTAAACACATGGAATTGAAATATTTTGCCGTTAAGAAAGAAGTTTAGAAACAAATTGTGTTAATTAAGCACATTAGCACCAATTTAATGGTTGCAAATCCGTTAACTAAAGGGTTGCCCCCAAAGACATTTAGTGAACATGTTGGAAGAATGGGCATTATTGAAAACTATTATTGACATCATGTTAAAGTTTATGTTCTTTATATACTTGACACTCCGATATTAATTATGTATTGTTTCCGATACATTTATGTATCATGTCCACTTATGTTGGTATATACATGAATGAATTATGTGGATATTAACAAGATTTGTTTATGATAAGAAACATCATTGTTGGACAATTATGTTATCTCTCATTATTGATCATGTTAAGTATAAAATTGATACTGTGATACATGGAAGGGACTATGTTGAACTAATGACATACAATTGCCATGATCCTTATGAATTCTTGCTTAATGATGATTTATGATTTAGCCGATTTGAGAAAGGATTTAGCTTTACACTTTGCACATTATATTTTATTGTTAAACCCTGAAGTTCAATAATATCACATGGGCAAAGTGGGAGAATGTTGGATTTTACTTATGGCCCACATGATTAATGGCATATATGTGGTTTGGGTTTAATAATTACTATGTGCTAAATTCCTATTAGTAAATAGAGAGGTGTATTCTAACTATTATGTATCCTGATGGATGGTGTGACTATAAAAGGCAATGTCCCTAATTAGAAATTGGGTCCTCTCTCAACCCTATAAAAGAAAGACAGTTTTCTCTACATCAAAAACGTTAGAAAGTCTAAAGGGTCAAGAGAGAGAAATCAAGATTTCTCACCTATAATTGATTTCTTCACAAGAAAACATTATGGATTAAGGTACGTCTTTCGTCTATTATGATATTGTGAAAACTGTGTTGTTATAAGATTTTGGGTATAGTGTTTATGCAAATAATAGCGCTTGACTTGCATAAAATAGATTTTGCTCTTATATATTTTACATTTCTAGAGTAACTAGATCTAATGTCTTGTGGCCATGGCGATGCTAGATTTGAGCTCACAGCCATGGCCCAAATTTGGTGTCTCACGATGAGGGGAGGGATCGATGATGACGTTGGAGAGGAGAGTTGATTAAATTTGTAGTGAAGGCAGTGGCGGGGCGGGTGGTCGACGGTGATGTCGGACGGTGGTGTGTGGTGGAGGGGACATAGAAGCCTCTAGAGTCGATAGTGACGTTGGTGGAAGTGTGTTCGGTGATTTGGGTGTCACGAGAAAAAGCATTTGGTCTTTTCAAGGTTGGAATTTTGTGTAGAGGTATCGAATCCTATTTATGTTTTTAGGCATTTTGGTCTTTTCATTATAAATAGATAAATTGTTTACTTATTCACATGCTGAAATAAGTACACTTCACAGTATGGATGTTATTCATCTAGCAAGTTGTAATTGATTGAATAATTTAAGTATGGATGTCGATTCATTTTTTTTTGTTTTTTTTTATTTTTTTTATGACTTTTAACCCCCACACTGATAATAGCCAGGAGAGGTAAATCGGTGCGGTCTTGCCAGCATGACCCACCACCACAACGCCGCACATAAGATCATTAATGGCTGCGCTGGTATGCTAACCCGGGGGTTTAAACTCTTGTCCTACCACTTTTTTCAATTTTTAATACCATTGAGAGATAAAAGTCGACAATAAATGTTTCAAAAAGATAATTATATAGTGACCGTATTTTTTCTATTTTGACTTTTTCTCAAATTTAGAATCAACGATAGAAAAAAAAAATTGAAAGAGATAATCGTTAGAGAACGCATTTGAGATATTTTTCCTCTGTCCAGTTTTTTGTGAAAATTAAACTCATTAAAATACACAAGTTTAGGAATAATAAATCAATAAATCCTTACTTATTGATTGAATACGAGCGGCCTAGCAAAGTTATAAAGCGTAAAAACCATATAGGGAAGGTGAAATGCCACGTGATAATTCTTTTTTATTATCTTTTTGTTTTTAGAAATTTTCTCATATTACATTATAATATTTTTGACATGATATAATATACACATCTTTATACGTACGGAATTCTAACTTTTACCTTACATATGGACAAAGCCGTCATTAATTATAGTTTAGGAAAAACTTCTTTTTAAACACAGTTTTAAAGTCATAGTCATAAAAAAACGTTCATGTGCAATATATAGTTACGTGAAGAACAGCTTAAGAAAATGTAAATAAATTTTAACGTGAAATTTGTACTTTTTTTTTTTAACTCATTAATGAGTAAAATACTCTCAGCACATGTAAGTTTATTTAAGTTTTTTATTCTAAAGTGTTTTTTAACTCCATATTTTTGTTGATGAATTTCGCCCACCTTCACTTATCTCCTAACTCTATTTCTCCATCCCTCAATTTTAAGGTTTCATTTGTTTTGTAGAAAATACATGAATTGGACAACATTTTCCTAAGGAGTGGAGCATGCCTAGGGAAGAAGGTGACTAAATTAATATTCTTTTTTTTGAAAAAGAAGAATCCTATTCTATTCAAAGGGAGGAGTCTCCTTGGTCTTCTTTTCCGATTAGGTAAAGAGATGTTTGGTGTTTCTTCCATCAATTATTCAGATCTACGCCTTATATCAACATATTATGGTTTCGAAGGTTATCCATTACAAAAGGATCATCGGGTCCCTTTCAATGGGTGTAGCACTTGAGAAGAGACGACTTTCCTGATGCCATCTCTTCGGTGAGGGTGAGGGTGTTTCACAAGTGCTCTTTGTACTTATCTCCATGGGAAGTTCAGTGGCTTCTTCTCCTTTTTCATTGGGACTGAGTGGTCCTCTTCAAGTTGTAACCACTACTTGTTCTTAGGTCCCCCACTTCTATTCCCACCCCATTAGCATCTCCAACCTAAAGATTGCACAGTTTTGACAAAAAATCTATCACTAACTAGCATTCAATCAATACGCTCCACCTATTCTTTCCTTCATTTTTTGTCTATGTGAAGAAACCATTAGATTTATGTCTTTTGATTGAGAGTTGCTAGTATAGTTTTGAAATCCTCCATTTGTATAACTTAAAATAATTAATTTATGAAAAAAGTCTTCACATTGATACTAATTTATGCCTACATATTTTCGTGAATAATTAAAATATTATTTATTTATTTATTTTATAAGAAATACAAATAATCATTTTTAGGAATATATTTTTTAAATTATTCATTTTCCTAAAATAAATGGAGGCTTAATAACCTTGACATGAATAAAATAATAAATAAATAAATTCATATGAATAATAGAATATGTCTATTTAATTGCCACGGACCCTTCCGGGCTGACCACTAGTTTCGTTACGACTTCATACCCTAGCTTTTCTCCTAGCAATGGGGTTCGATATAGCCCGGCTCATTTCCAAATCCGGATCTCCATCTTTTCTCTTGAAACAATATTTAATGGTTATATATCACCATGTCATATGCTAACGTGGCAAATATTTTCATATTGAAGTTAATAAAAATCCACCCGTGTCCATGACGTGTCAAGTAAATAAAAATTAAAACTTAACTTCTGCGTTTTCCCTTTCATCTTCCTCCTCCGTCTATGGCCATCTTCTTCATTCGTTTAGTGGGGAGTCGCCGACGCTGCGTCAGAGCCAACCACTACTGCTCGTCAAACGAGCAGTCGTTGCTCGCGGCACTCCATCCATAGAGCACCGCCCTGTCCATAGAACGAAACTTCCTCTGTTTTTCTCCTTTTGTTCAGAATGAAGCTTCCTCAGTGGGGGAAGAGAGAAACGAAGTCCTTGAGCTCGAGATTGATACCCATGGCCAACATAATCGGCCCAAGTGAAAAGCTGTACGAGGTCGGACCTCTCTGCACAAACCAGTGGAAAGCAGAAGGCTTGAGGGAAGCCACGACCTCGCCGACGCTCACGTACAGAGGGTGCAGCCTCGCCGCAGCAGAGAGCGCGATTCCCATCTGGGTCTCGCTTGGGTCACCGACACGTGATCGGAGCCTTCATTTACGCATCGGGTTGGGGATAAAAGTATGAACTTTGAGGGAGCGGGAGAGTGGATCGATGTTGGGTTGAGTTTGGATCGAGAGAGGAGGATGAATCTGAGATGAGATGGTGGAGATCTTCCATCTCCAGGACGAGCTCCGAAGCTGAGGCCAGGCAGGGCTCGTCGATGGAAGGGAAGGCCGTGAGCGACGGCGGTGCTCTGTGGATGGAAGGAGTCGAGCGATGACGCTGGTGACGAGCAGTAGTGGTCGAGCGTAGGAGGAGGGGGATGCGAGAGAAAATAGTTTCTTTAGTTTCCACGTCATGGACACGTGTCAATTTTATTGGCTTCCGTACACAAGTACATGCCACGTCAGCCTACGAGTTGGTGAAACCTAACCACTGAATACCTAACCGGCTCTCCTTTCCCACATCTTCATCAAGTGAGCTCAGAGACCCAGAGCGAAGCAACGGGCAAAACCCCACCCAGCGGCGCCGGCGAGCCTCACGACCAGGTTCGTCGTCTCGCCGCGACTCCACCGGCGGCGAAGTCTCTTCGGCCGCCACCAGTTTCGTGTATACCTATCTCTCTCAGCCACGCCGGCGTCCACCGCCGTCGCTGCCGCCGGATTTGAAGGCGTGGGCCGAGTCTTCTTCTTCGAGACCTTTGAACTTACAGGTGATCCTAATTCCTCTTGCTTTTGCTTTGTTTTGGTTATTATCCGACTCAAATAAGCTTTGTAGTCTCTCGTATCTCGTGGTTTCCAGCTTAACATCGTGCAAAAAAAATGGTTCCTTTAATAGTTTGAGATACTGTGGGGGCGAAATCCCCCGACATTTGATTTTGATTTTGCAAAATTCTGCTTAGGCTCCGTTGGCCGGAAAATATCCTTCTGAACTTGGGGATAATGATTTCCATCTGAAATCATTTTCCCATCTTTCTTATGTTAGGGCTTCTTTCCCCCCTTCCAGAGCTACGTTTCCCCCTTCCCTGATGCCGCGAGCTCCTTTGCGGCACATGCTGCGTCGCTCGCCTAGGTTTAATCCCGACCCGCGAGCGCAGAGCTCTTCAGGATCGTTGATGCCACCATATCGTCCTCCTCCAATGCGTCACGAGCTTTAGAACGGCTATTGGCTGTCCCATGTTGTGCAGAATCGATCTTTGGAGCTAATTTTAGTAGATTGCGGTCTTTTGCTACTGTGCCTTTAATTAGCGATTAGCTTGGGATTGATTGGTCGAGTTGCGGATCGTGGTCTTTTGCTCCTTTTCCTTTTAATAGCGATTAGCTTGTGATTCATTGACTGATCTTGAAACTCAAGAGGGAGGGGAGTTTCTGTTGAAGATGGTGAATTGTGGATTTAAAAAGGAAGCATGAATGACTGGATATGTATCGTTGACTGATGAATCATGCTAATTGGAAATAAACAAGTCAGTTTACTAATCTTGAGATTTTTTTATGATTTTTGGGCACAATATTAGGAAGGATGGGGATCTTTTTTGAATGATGTTTGCCTTCTCTGTGGAGAATGAATCAACTTGTCTATATTTTTCTATGAGAAATTTAGGTGAAGGAATAAATTTTAGTGTCATTTTGTGTTCAATTTACTTACAGACCAACTTTCTATTGATTGAATGGGGTCAGAATAGATGAAACTTGACAATCAATACTTTATATAGTAAGACCACATGTTATAATTCTCATAGTGTTCTGTGCTCTGGCTCGATGGACAGGCGCAGGGAGGCACGAGCACAGAATTTGGTGTTCGACCTTGATGGACTCGGGCCTGGGCCTGGCCGATAGACCAGGTCCGCAGAGGCCAAGCACAAGACCAATGATCAGAAATGCATGCTTATTTAGGAAAAAAAAAAAAGATTTCCTTTCTAAACGACGGAAAATATTTTCCTTTTCATTTTCACTGGGAAATAAGGTCATTTTCCAAGAAAATGACTTCCCAAAAAACATTTTCCAGAAATGTCACATTCTTTGTGAAACAAACAGAACCTTAGAAAGTGAAAATTTTCCAATTCCTTCTTGATTAACGACAGCTTATTGTGTTCTTGGGTAGCTTCAACATGTAAGTGTAGATTAATATCCTGCTCTTTCGAAATAAATTCAATGACCTAATTTAGATCATGTCCAGAGAGCCAAAAGGTTTCCTGACATTGCTTGGATTATGGGTCTTTTAAGTAATTTGTAGATATACTGTAGAAATTGAAGATATCGCTGGAAATCTTCTTTGGAAATTTAGAGAGCAATGAGTAATGATGCTGCTCAAATTTGAGTTTGAAGCTGTAATTGAAGCAGCACAAGTTAGCACTAATAACATCCTTGGTGTTTTTTTTTTTCCCCATTATAACACAGAACACTAGTGGTGAAATGAGATATGTCTTGTTCTCACCACCACATCATGGCAGTCCCTATTTCTGCTATTATCTCGTATTTAAGTCTGTGCATCTGCATTATGTTGGTCTGCTGATTGTCAAGAAATATATGGAAAATCAAAGCCTTTTGGTTTAGATGAATGTATGAATTATATGCTACATTTCTTTTCAATAGCAGATCTTGGTGATTCTTATCAAAATTTATATTCAATGTTTATCTTTGCCAACCTAACTGACTTTTTTTTTTTTTAAGATTAATTGTATGTAGAGTTTGTACCATTTAAGGTTTACATGTAGATGCTGATTTTGGTAGTGAAGGGAGAATGACAAATATACCCTTTTTTTCTGGTTTGTAGTTGACAGATCACGCCCCCACTTTTCAGAGTGTTTGATCCGATAACTAGAAGTAAAAGAAAGAAGAATGAGGATAGTCGGTCTGACTGGTGGAATTGCATCAGGGAAGAGTACAGTCTCCAACCATTTCAAGGCCCATGGTGTCCCTGTTGTTGATGCCGACATTGTTGCTCGTGTATTTTTTTTTCCCTTGATATTGCTTAAGTTATGATTATTGGTCATATTGACTTGTTTGCCTAGTTATAATTCACTTTATATTCCTTGAGAATGTTCCCTTATTCTGGTCTGTTACAATGATCTTTGAAAAGAATGTTTTAGAGTTTTCCTGAAGTTGATGACTGTAAATCAATCACAATATGTACATCAGATTCTGTCCAGAAATATGAAAGCAAGGGGATGGTAGATGGTTTATTTTATATTCATTGAGTATTTTTCCTATCGGTCTCTTTCCTTTTTTAAAAGAAATATGAAAACAAGGGGATGTTCTAGAAGTTGGAATTTCCAACAAGGAGAAATGTTGTGCAGATTTTGAGAGTGCTATTTTTTGAAAGATCTCACTTCCTCGTTCAACTGGGTAAATGAGGCTTTTGTTATTGGCTAAACAGTTTCCATGTTAACAAGCTTTGCATTTTGCTTTTCAGTGTCCCTCCTACTTTAAGCTTCTGTGAATATCTAATACTTGTGATTTTCCTTTATGAGATGATAAAGTATGGCAACCTTAAATTGTGTCATGTAAAAACAGGCAGATATTTTCACTTAAGAGCACACATAAAATACAGTAGGGAGTCATTCTTGTTCTAGCAAGTTTCAACAATTGTGTGGATCCATGTAGTGAGGATGGCATCTTGCCACTTGACAGGACTTGAAGACTATATTTTCCTCATTGGAATTCTTAAATTCCCTGTTGTGCTTGCAGGATGTATTAAAGAAAGGGACTGGTGGATGGAAGAAAGTTGTTGCTGCATTTGGGGAGGAGATTCTACAAGCTGATGGAGAAGTTGATAGGCCAAAGTTGGGCCAAATTGTCTTTTCTGATCCTGCAAAGCGTCAAGTTTTGAATAGGTAATGGTAAATCTGAACTAAACTTGCAGTACTAGTTCTAGCTTCAAAATGGGGATCGGACCATGCTGGATATATCAGCAAATTTACCTTGCATAAGATTCTGCTCGACTAGGAAAATTTCTTGCTCTGATGAAACAGGGGACAAATTCTTTTTGAGTTTTTTTTTTTTTTTTTTTTTTTTAACTGTCATGCATGTAGTTGCTGTGTGTGATTTGTGATATCAGTCTGAAATTTTTGCACCTTCATTGCCTGGGTCATAGCTGAGTTATTCATTCTGAGGTCAGTATCCATTTCCTTATAATGATGTACCTTGGATTTTTTGATGTTTGCTTGATTGATGCATTGACAGTTGCATTGAACTTCAAGATAAGAAACCTTCTGATCTTCTAGTTTCCTGAATCTTTCTGTGCTTACTTATGTTTAGGCTGCTGGCTCCTTACATATCATCTGGCATCTTCCGAGAAATTTTGAAACTTTGGTTGAAAGGACATAAGGTTATTGTTCTTGACATCCCTTTGTTGTTTGAGGCAAAGATGGATAAGTGGACAAAGCCCATTGTTGTTGTCTGGGTCGATCCAGAAATTCAGCTTCAACGGCTTATGGCAAGAGACAGAACAAGTGAGGAAGATGCTAGGAACAGGATAAATGCTCAGATGCCGTTGGATTTGAAAAGGTCTAAGGCTGACATAATAATTGACAACACTGGATCATTAGAGGACTTGAATGAGCAGTTCCAGAAGGTACTGTTCCAAGTCACGAGGCCCTTGACATGGACAGAATTTGCACTTTCTAGACAAGGAGCTTTATTGGCTCTTTTCTCCATCACCATCGGTGTTCTGGCATTCAGAAAAGCATCCTTGTAAAGGTGATTGTCATTCAAGCTACAATAGATTGTCCAATTTGTCAAATATCAGAAATTTGTAGCAAATGTTTTTGGTGCTAAAGCAAATAATTCAGTAATAAAAAGAACACGTTCACAATTAAACTTTTTCAAGAATTTCCATCAGTTTTGCCTCTTGTTATGTTTGATGATATCTCAAATTCATAATGAACAAAATGCATATGTTTATCTGTGAGTACATTAGCATACACACATTAATACTCAGATATATTGGAATCGTCTGTGATAGTTCTCGTGACTTGCTTATCATTGTATAGTGAGTTTCTCTGTCAGGAAATAATCACAGACATAGTTCAAAAATCTAAGCACTGTTGCCTCTGTTCAAATACTCAAGTTTACATCTCCATTCTGTTCACAAGTTTCACTTGTTGCCAGATCCTGTTATTGATCTCATAGATTTGTGTCAACCCCTTGAGTGGGCATGCCATTGCTTGATTTGTGTTCTGTCGGAGGTACTGATTAAGAGACCGTGAATGTTGCGGCTCCAAACCTCTCACAGATTGATGGCTGTATCTACTAGGCGTTTCCTAAATCTAGAATTTTGGGTAAGAACTTGATCAGCTCCTGGAAATAAACTAATTTACGTCTTTAAAAGTAAAATAGTCTGTTTGAAGTAGGTGTTTTGGGGTATATGTACATTGGGGATTGCTTCCTTGAAGGATTCATTTTTCAATAAGATCTTACGTATTCATGGGTTCCATCGTTCCCATCGCTTCGCAATTAATGGTCTTTGTTGATTGTCAAAGAGATGTATATGCATCCATTGTCTATTTGAAGGTTTTTCTTGACTGAGGAAGTATTTAGAAATGGTTCATCACCACAATTAGATTTAAGTCCACGTCAGTGAGTATGTGGAATGCACTATTATCCCTATATCTTTTCCTTTAATCAAGATGACTGATGTCTATCTCTCTTAAGCGAAGAAGTAAAATTCTAACCCGTTATCTTTATATGTAAAGTTTGCTTAAGATATGTTCAACTGCAACATCTTCTTTTTGTGCTAGTTACCATATTATATAACTCTGTTAGTGCCACTAAAAGTGCAAAAAAAGAAAAAAAAAAAAAAAGAAAAGAGAGAGAGAGAGAGAGAGTAGTTTAATTGTTCCGAACCAGTGACCATCGTTGTCTTTTTCCATTCTCAAATGCGTTCGTTGTCTTCTTTGTCTGTGTTCATGCTTTTAGTTTTCTTTCCAGGATAGCTTGTCCTGGCAACCACAACCAGACTTTGGTTCTTTGTTGCAGGAAAGCATTCTTGTTTATTGCAATAATGCAAGATAAACTCGGTCTTATAAAGTATTACAGATAAATAACGCTTTGTATGATTCCGCATATTAATTTTAATCCTGTCTTTTCAAGTCAAATCGGTTATTTTCCAATATGTTGGGCGTGGAAATTAATTTTGATGTACACTTTTCCCTCGATCCTGTCATGACTTGCCTAAATGATAGTTCATGAAATGTGATGAACGAATTACCCTAGTTGGAATTAATTTACTTCCTAAGTTCCACCTTTATAATGATTTCGAAGACGTTTTACTTGCTCATTTAATGTTTCTTGGACTCTCTTCTCCGTCCAGTACAGAACAGAACGATAACACGAGTAATGGAAATAGAGAGAACGAGAGTGAGGGAGATGAAACATGATCCTCTTGGTACAAGTGGCATTCTGATGGTGCGATTACTTTGTTTGGTTGGATGATAGTTTCTTTCTAAGGAACTAGAAAGCATGATCCAATCAAAATTTTAAGAGCAGAAACTTTTGTAGTTACATTCTCGTCACGGTCAGTGCTCAGTCCGTGAACAAGTTCCTTAATGCAGAAGGAAAAAAGAAAAAGAAAAAGAAAAGCATGAGTGGCTTCAGATTTGCTGTCCAGTTGATGTCCTTTCATCTTTGAAAGAGGGAGCAAAAAGATCTTTATTGCCATCTTCATTTCCTCTTTTCATTTCGTGCTACGTACTGATTATTTTGGCTTCATGTAATGATTGTTGTTAAGATTTCTGGTGCCCAATCTCGTCAAGAAAGTGAAGCTAAAGCAAATGGGGCACTCACATAAAGCCATCATTTTCTTGATGAATGACTGCAAAAATACAGAAGGAAAAGATCTGCGACGGCACTCACCAGGCTATTTCAATGGAAACATGTGTTGGGATCGATCCTGGCTGACCTATATATCTATAGTTGTAAAGCAAAGATCTTTTGGCTATGTTTCAACTAAGTTGACCCTGTCTTTGACCAATCATTTTGCACTCAGAACCTTCTAGTTCTTGGGACCATCCTTGTTAATTGGACAGTCATTGATTAAGAGTCATAAGAACTCTGCTAGTTCTAAGACACATGGTAAGGAATGATTGCTCTGGACTATTCAAGAATTGTGCGAGAATATTCTATCAAGTGAACATTATGCAGAGTCTGATATGCATATCTTCTCTTTCTACTTCAAAAGATAAGTCGAAAAAAAAAATTGTTTTGATCATAGTCCACTTGTCAATCTCACAATTCATCGTTCGAAAGAAATTCTTACATGAATTCGGTCTATATAGGTTGACGTCATCATAGTCATTTGATCCTGGGGGTTCTACTATGATGCCCACACATCTAATGATTACAATCATGTTGATCTACATTGATAGAGTCGGTCTAATATTTTTTTCATTGCAATGTCGTGTTTAATCAAACTGCTATTTGCTCAGCTTCAATATAAAAGCATTGTTAATCAATGTTATCATTATATCACATAGGTTAAGAGGCCCATAGAATACAGATCAAATCAAACAAACTCTCTTCCCATCCATAGAATTGTCATCTCCACTCTTTTTATTAGAAAAAAAGAAGTGACATTCAAAACTAGCAAAAGAAGAAAATCACTGAAAAGCGGGCCAAGGCCAATGAACAAAAATTGGATTTAGAAAGTCTAATTCAAAATTTTATACTTATAAATATAGAAAGACCACACATATATATGTCGGATAATTTCGCAAATTCTATCAACAACCCAAAGAACGGAATTAGGATTCTTACATGTCACATTCACAATTATATATCGCATGCATGATTTCTTATGCAACTCAACAAGAGTGAACACTTGACGATGACCTATGATCAATTGAGAGAGACTTTGCATCAAATGGATCTGAATCCATACCATTAAACGAGACAGGTTCACAAAAAAATCTTTTTCTTTACCTATAAAATAAATAATAATATGAAGTATATAAATAGTTCGGTTGCTCTATTGGTATATGCCACATTAAAGATATTTTTCTTCGACCTCTTTTTTGGTACTTCAGAAATGTTTCTCAAGCAGTCCCTCTCCCCCTCTTTTTAATTACCTCCTCACCATCTTCTTCTTAAGCTCGTAGAGAACTCACCTCTCTTTCTCTCTCTCTCTCGACACGTGATGGCAGCAAAAGGAGGAGGAGATGGCATGCCTGGAGCCTTAAAATACCAGGTACTGAATTTCTCCTATGCACTTCAATCCATTTGTGAATTCATTTCTCGAAGCATATTTTCGATGGACTTCTCGATTTGAATCTCTCTCTATGTCTATCGATTCGATACAGACATGGACGTTGAAGGTCCCGATCCACTGTGAAGGCTGCAGCAGGAAAGTCAAGAGAGTTCTTCATAGCATCGATGGTACAGTGTGTCCCTTACTCTTTCTAGTTTCTGCATCCATTTACTTCATCACCACTTGCACGAAAAGCTCCGACCCTGTATTTCTTTTTTGCCTGATCACGCATATTATGAAGCTCCTCATGATATTGATGAGTACATATAGTGATTTATCTTCCTCTTTTATTGCTAATCCAGTAAATCGTGCGACTAAGCGCCTAGCGATGTGCATAATTGTTTTCTATGACGTCGTATGGATCAACCGAACTTCTTCATTCGTAAATCTGTATATCGATCTTAAATCACTATAGTTCTTCCGTCTGATTTTCAGACTCCGATCGACTTCCTCACTTTTGCTTATGAAAAGAGTACCTAAAGATAATGTTTTGGCGCAACTTTAGTTTGAGATCTTCCGTGAATGGAGTAATCGCTGAACGTATGAATTTCTTCTTTTCCCTCAGGTGTATTTACGATAAACGTTGATTCACAACAGCAAAAGGTCGAGGTGACCGGTGATGTCGATTCCGAGACGCTGATCAAGAAGCTGACCAAATCGGGAAAACAGGCCGAGCTCTGGCCCGAACAGAAGGAGAAGAAATCCGGAAAGTCCAAGAACAAGGATAACAAGCAAGAAAATCCTAAAGATTCTGAAGACGCCGGTGAAGAGGCTTCCAAAGATGTAAATGGGGTTGAAGATGACGACGACGACGACGACGACGATGGAGAGAACCAGGAACCCGAAAACAAGGAGATGGGCGGTACGACCAAGGAGGCTGGAGCTGCTGGAACTGGCGGCAAGAAGAAGAAGAAAAAGAAGAAAGGGAAAAAGAACAACGATGGCGGCGCCGGCGATGGGGCAGCCGCGAGCAACACGAGCAACATTCCAGGGACGAGCTCGGGATTCACTCCACCGATTCCAGGCTCGATGAGCATGAACCCGTATCCGATTTACTATCCGACCCAAGCGCCCGGGATGAGCTACAATGCTGCGTACCCTAGCCCCAGCGCCTCGTACTACGGTGCCTCTCCGATGCATGCGTATTCATACTCTCATCCAGGATCGGCGTACACTTTCCCCCCTCCACCGGCTGATCCGATCAGAAGCTACGTCGACAATGATCATGACTACGACGACGACAACGGCGGGTGCTCGATCATGTGAAGTGATTAACGTGTGAATTTGCTAGGGAAAATAGGTTTTGATCTAGGGATATCAGTGAGAATAATGAAGTATGGAGAGAGAGAAATTAAGGGTTTTATGGAAGTGCTTTTAAAAGGTCTTTTAGTAGGGAACTTCTTCAGTTCAAAAGTCTCACTTTCTTACTCTTTTCGTTAGGGTTTGCTCAGGGAAGTCACTGTTATGTAATGTTTGCACCTTTTGCAGGAATATTTTGCTGGATCTTCTTTTCGTCTCTTTCATTTCATCTTTGAGTACTCCCCCCAAAACTTTCCCTTCCAACCAACCAAATACGAAAATCACAAGGTACTCTCGGTGCAAATCATGGAGCATCGAGAGCAATGAATTTCAATGATCACGTGATGTTTCGAAAGCACCCAATGAATTTTCTGGAATAAACGAACCGGTGCGACGAGCAAAATGTCCCGAAAATGCATTGTCCCCAAATACTAATTTTCCCCTTTATTAATCTATCCTGGTTTTGAAAAAGAGAAAGGAGGGGAGGGGATGATAGATTGCTAAAGTGACCTTCAGAAAAAAGAGAGCTGATTTTTATTGGCCAGGACATGCTGTCCATGCCTTTTTACCTTTGGCCCAAAAAGCAAAGAAATCTTCGTTGTTGCCCACTCAAATGGTTTTCGAAAGCTACTGCAAAAATTCTTTGTGACTGACATTTTTTTCCCGATTTTATCTTTTTTTCTCCAAATTTTGCCTCCTTTACACGAGGAAACCCTAAAAGTTGGGACCAACGACTGAACCATTCTGCAGCTTATCTCCCACAAGAATCTCTAATATGTTATATAATTGTTTATAGATAGAAAAAGATTAGGAATTATACTATATACGTCCGACCACAGTCTATGTATATATTTTTTTATACGAACAGCCGTGGAACGAAATAATGATCTATTTATAATTAATTTATAATTTTTTTAAAACTATGCTTGTGAAGACTGAATTTGCACATTATTAGTGTACAAAAATAAAAAAGTTGGAATTTATTATACAAAGAGAAAAGCAGACAAATCTATACGAAATATCCACAAGGACCACACGACCGCCTTTCACGTACGCTTTATCCGGAGATTAAATTGCAGAATATTCACCTTGCATTATATAACACGCCCATCGTTCCCATTTTATTTTTTATAATTTACCGAAAGAGCGTATGTATATTCTTATCCCGTCAGATATTCTTCATCAATTTTGTCTTTTGACTGGAATTTCCAAAAAGGTGCATTATTTTTGGCAACACGTAATTTGAAGCGATTAAATTTTTAAAGAAAATCGTATATGTGGGGATCATTTTTCTCGCGGACGAGTCTATATAGCAATGAGAGATATAAAATATGGTGGTCGTAGTAATTGTCTATACCACACCAATCACAAACTATTCGTGAAAAACTTATTTATGAAAAAATGGATGTATCAATACTGCAAAAAGCAAAAAAAGGGAAAATTGTCCAAAAAGTTTTAAATTTATTGCTTTTTGTCAATTTAGTTTGAGATATTTTAATTTCACCAATTAAGTTGTAAACCTTTTTACCATTTGCCAATTGAGTTTTATCTAGTCAATTTTGGTCCAATTTCGAACGCTTGACGATGGATGACACTAACATGAAACTTTTTCAATAATAATTTTTAAATTATTTGGAATTTTTATATTTTTTTCCTTTTTTTTTTTTTTTTTTTTTAGAGTTAGGGCAAACGATGGTCAACCTGGCAAGGGCCACAATGCCCTTGCCTGGCCAAATTTGGCAAGGGCATCATGGACCTCATCCAAAGTTGGCAAGGGGGGTGACGCCCTTGTCCAAAGTTGGCAAGGGTGGGCCGGCACTAACTCCAAAAGGAAAAGGCAAAAAAACCATAAATAATTCAAAATATTACTAAAAAGTATAATGTTAGTGTTGCCCGTCCAAGTCAGCAAATTCAACTAAAATTGGTTGGATAAACTCAATTAGTAAAATATGAAAAAATTAAAGATTCAATTAACAAAATTAAAAAGTTTAGGATTAAATTGACAGAAATATAATAGGTTTTAGATTTTTGGACAATTTTCTCGACAAAAAAAAGAAAAGAAATAGAAAAGGTCACTTACGCCTTGATTTTCCTAAGTAAAGTTTTCATGAATGTCAAAGCATTTAAATATTACCCAAGACTTTGATTTAATAGCTTAATCAAATTTTTAGAACAGTTAATGGTAAGCCCAAAATAATATAACATGTTGTCTAAGCACAAGATATTAAGTTTGAATTTTCTGAAACCCTATTTATCTCATCAATTATAGATCTTCGTGCATTGGTCTTGAGATAAACTCCAACTTATGCTTAAGAGGGATTATTAGAATATTTAAATATAAAACCATGCATTAATTTAATAGTTTAAATATAAAAAAAAAAAAAAACATGCATTAATTTAAAATTTTAAATTGTTTAAATTATTCGATGGTGGTCAACAATATCAATTGGGCATGAGAAAAGGAAAATTATTCAAAAAATCCTAAACTTGTTGCACTTTAGTCAATTTAGTACCAATATTTTAATTTTACTAATTGAGTTTTGAACCTTTTAATAATTTGACAATTGAGTCCATTTAATTAATTTTAGTTAAAATCGCTTATGTGGATGTCGATTGTCCTACAAGCCATGGCCTCGCCTAGGGCCTTTGTAACATCATTGGCAACGGCTAAGGTGGCTCTTGCCTTGATTGGGTGATGCCTTCTCAACTGACGTGGCACAAAAAAAATAAAAAAAGCAAAGCAAAAGGAAAAGGAAAAAAAATAAAAAAGTAAAAAAAAAATTACAAAAATTGTTTATGTCAATGCCAGTGATAACGTGGGACGACTAGTGTCAACGTCAGTGAATTTTGGCCAAAATTAGCCGATGGACTCAATCGGAAAATTGTTAAAAAGTTTATGACTCAATTGGTAAAATTAAATTAGCCAATGTACACTAGACTTAGGATTTTTTAAACAATTTTCTTCACGTGAAGTGATTCTCAACGGCGGTAGTTCCGCAATTCGTTGAACATAGTCCAAATAGGGTTCAAGTTCATATCGCGTATGTTTGGATTGATGAATGGAGACGCTAAATAGACACTATTCATATAGCTCATGGGCTAGGAGGAGAGGATGGGATCGAGTGGGAAAGCACACGAATCTCACAGAAGTATAGGGGCAATTCTTCAACTTAGCTGCTTAATTTCTTTTCCGATTCTGCTCATATTTTGTTTATTTTATTTTATTTTATAATTTTCAACCATTTGTTTCTAACATCTTCTAGAGAATTCTTCCCCAATTCGACAGGTGGCATATATAGAATAAAACCCTACATATTGGACTTCCTTTCCTTAGAATATCTAGGTGGGACATGATCCATTTGATTATCAAAATGATTAAGTGCAATCATAATTTTTTTTATCCTTTGCTTTGATTGGCATCCTTTGGGGTAAAGAAATAAAACATTCGAACACGCTCTCCGATCCTAATTTTACTTATATATATATCGCTGCTTAATTTCTTTTCCGATTCTGCTCATATTTTGTTTTTTGTTTTTAATTTAATAATGTTCAACCATTTGTTTCTGGCATCTTCTAGAGAGTTCTTCCCCAATTCGACTTGTGGCATATATAGGATAAAACCCTACATATTGGGCTTCCTTTCCTTGGAATATCTAGGTGGGACATGATCGATTTGATTATCAAAATGATTATGTGCAATCATATTTTTTTTATCCTTTGCCTTGATTGGCATCCTTTGGGGTAAAGAAATAGAACATTCGAACATGCTCTCCAATAGTCAGTGTTTCAAACTAAGTACTATATATACATATATATACACTTACACATCATAGTGTTTCAATACAGACTATGATTTAAGTTTTTGAATTAGATTTTTTGATATGGTATATGGATTGAGTTTTCCATCCTCATATCCAGTTTAAGTTTTTTGCACATGGACTGAGCTTTCTAATATGACATCAGAGTCTTGATCCAATAAATAATGCGATACGCACCAACGGTAAAGTCGACAATCTCATAATTTGGTTCATGGAGATATTTTAGTGTTTCCAATGAACTTATATAGGATATGAAATCGCAAATGACTACGGCAGTGATGATGACATTGATGGGTTGGGCGGGGAAAGGGGAAAGATTAGACAGAGTTTAGTGAAAGTTAAAGTATAATGATGATGATCAAACCTAATTAAATCATATCAAGAAAGTGGATTTCTATCTCTGACAAATTTATTCATGTAGTGGATTTCTCTTGAAATGATGTATGTACTATGGTTTTTGCAAACGAAACGATCCTAGGCATGCCCCAAAAAGAGTTTCGATAGTCCTCAATAGACAAGAACCTAACTCACTTGTATCATTGAATGAAGTAGGTTCTGGGGAAACCTGACACATCTAAACAAGTCGAGTCAAATAAATAAATCGATCACGATTAATGGGTATGATGGACTTTGAAGTGACTAGCCCCACTTCTCTCTCAAAGCTGTGTTGCTTATTGGGCCTGCCAAAGGCCCATCAATAAACAAGTATTCATTCAATTGCTTGCAACCTATACTTCTATACATATTACATCATAATATAAACATAATCATCTTGAATCAAAGTAGGTTTTTAAAAGGTTCAAGAGAAAAAACAGGCAAGAGGTTCATCTTGAAGTGGGAGATCTCGCAATATCACCCCGTATTTCTATCCATCCGGGAAGGAAAAAAAAATTATGGTGAAAGTTAGGGGGAATTTCCAATGATGAAGGTGACATTACATCAGGACTTCAGTTCTAACTATTGCCGGAAAGGTAGGTTTAGTAGCCTCTCACATCTAGAGTGAGAAAGTGAAAGTGAAATGCCTCACGTTAGGTTAGCCTGTGCTTTGCACAATTGTCATGTAACCAACTTACCAACCTAGTACCCTAGTTACATGACAGTTTTAGTCCTCAATAGATGAGAACCTAACTCATGTACCATTGAATGAAGCGGGTTTCGTGAGAAACCTAACAAATCTAGACAGGTCGGGTCAAATAAAGAAATAATTGATCACGACCAACGAGTATGATAGGCTTTGAAGTGACCAGCCCACTTCTTGCTCTTAGATGTGTTGCTTATTGGGCCTGCCAAAGGCCCATCAATAAACAGATGTTCATTCAATTACGTGCAACCGACACTTCTATACATATCAATCATCAAGTAAACTATAAAAAATACGACAAAAAAGAGAGAGTAAATTATAAAAAAAAAATCCAGAAAAACGGAAATATCAAGACTGCGAGAGTCACTGAAGCAGATGATGATCTGCATCTATTCATCTCTCCATCGCAACAGTCACTTTCGCTCGCTCATCCAATGTGCTTCATTTCCAATTGCCAAATGGAATTTATTCCATGTCAACGTGTTAAAGATTCTTGTACAGATAAAGCTTTTTATTCGATTCCCGAGATGTCCCTTTGGCGTATGAAGAATATCAAGTCCGTGTTGCATCAAACTAAGATCGGAATCACTAGATGCCAAATGCGGAGAAGTTTTTTTTATTCGAATTCTATGAATTTCCAATATTAAAATAATCAAAATTGGATTATCAGAAACCACTCTAGCTGATTGCTTTCTTAATATTTAATTCTAGAAAGCCACATGAAAATCGACTTTAAAATGTTGAGAAATATTGTGGTAGTATCATCTCATGTCCGTTCTTTTCTTGTATTAGTGGGGAAACCATTGATTTCGTGAAATAAATCAAATCGGCTAGTGAAAAGTGGACGAATTAACCAATCAAATCGATCGTGAAATTCGGTGTCATCCACTAAAACCTAGAATAATAGCAAAAAGCAATATGCCCTTCATCTCAAACATGACAAGTGGACCCTCACCACCTTGTGATTTTCCTTCTATATAAACGCCCTTATTGTCGCCTCCCTAATGCTATTATCTTATCCTCCAACTCACCCACCACACAGACGAAACCCCCACCCCCCATCAAGAGCCATGAAACCTCAGCACCCATCCGGGGATTCCTCCCTCGGCCACGAGGGCAAGAGGACGGCGACGATCGGAGAGAGGCTCCGGCGAGCGTATGAGGCGGCCGTTGTGGCTGCCGAAGCCCCGAACAGGGGCCGGTTCATGACCCCGAGAGATGCGGAGAGACGGAAGCCGGGGTACCGCGTCGAGGACCCGATCAGGACCATGATGTTCTTGGGATCTTGGAACCACACTTGAGAAAATAAAAAAGCTCGCGTCTTGCTTGCGAGAAGAAGGGACTGAAGTGATGATGGGGGAGGTGTAAATGATGGGGGATTGGGGGGCTTGGAGTTTCATGAACATACCCAAGAAAGATACGGTACAAACCAGGGAATTGTTGTAAACTAGATTGATCTGTAATGGTCGAAGATGATGTCTGTGTATCCGACTGATCTGTGATGGAAGTCAGGTGTTGTGGTGAAAGCATTTGTAGTAATTTTTCGTTACGCAATGGATCTGTCGAACTATAAGTTGATAGCAATGTCATCTGCTCTTGTTACCTTTCGTGGTTCTTGCTTAATTTTGATCATGTGACTTGATGCTTCCGACGGGCTTTACCTGAATCCATATTGTATGTTTGGTTACCGGTTAGCTCTGAATCGACAAAATTAATGTTTTACTTCGAAAAAAAAGAAAAAAAATGAAAAATAAATTGGGGCTCAAGACCCTTCTCTTCGAGGAATTCCACTTTTTCATCGTAAACAAGGGAATTGTCAAATTAAATATCTGATGAAGTTTTAGGTCGATGTCGAACATGTCTTTTAAAAAAATTGAGATTTCGAGGAGCCGTGTCTTGTATTTGTTTGGACAACACAGGGCTCCTCGACAAAAGTGAGAGTGTCTTCTTTTCGAGTGGGATTGGTTTCATCATATAAGATCACTTATGAGCTGGGATCAACCAAAGTGGGAAGCTAGAGTGTATATCGAAAATAGCATCCCAATTCCCAAGTGAGAAATTAGAGTGTATATTGAAAATAGCAGTGATAAGTTGTTGTGGCGTTCAGACATTCAGTTGGCCCATTATCTAACAACATTTAATAAAATAGCCAATTAGATTGTTAAATCCCGGAAAAGAAAAGTTCTGCCATGAAATTGGGTAGCTTACTCCAAAGTTTTTAAAAGAATTTCAAACAAGAAGAATTTCAAAAGATTTTCAATTCTATATTAGATTGTAAATTTTTAAAAATTACAAATCATATTTTAGGTTGCACAAAACATTTGATGGAAAATTACAACTATTCCAAAGATATTTGGAAAATATCACATCCCCTTTATCCTTATCTTATCACAATTCGAATCCGAACGACCAAACACATTCTATGAGATTTATTATTTTCGAAACATCTTTTAGGTGTTATTCAGTTTTGCTTTTGCCAGCATGAAATGAAAAAAATTCAATACTAATAGAAATACTAATAAAATAAAATAACAGTGTCCCTTTTATTTTTATTTTTTAACTTTTCATTCTTTTAAGATTTGATTATGTTTCAACTTTTAACGGATGGGACGGTTTCTACTAGCAAACTCAATTTTTTTTTTCTGGATAATTAGAAGTATCGTAACTCTCAAAATAATTTTATTAATAATTAGTACTCAAAACACATGGGATTAACTGTGTTTAATCTTTGTTTGAAATTCAAATTTGTAATTAATATCAATCGAAACCTTTCGAAAACATACCCCATCCTTGTTGCATAAAATCCACTCCACATTTTCCACAATTTGAACCTTAAAAACTAGATTTGTAAGTATAATCTCTCACCTAGGGTGAGTTTTCTCTCTATCCCTCTCTGGTGATAGCTGTCTTCTTCCCCAAAACCCTAATTTCTTGCCATCAATTTCCATGGCAATACCAACCCCCCTCCCATACGGCTAGGCTTCCTCTACTTAACAGGATATCGAAGGTAATGGAACAGATTCTCTCCACTAAATAGCCCTTCGGTGGATGGGAATGCATGGCCCTTTGGTGACAGGTTTCTTCTTCCCCTCCTCTCACGAATTCTCCTCCCGAATCAATGGCTCCATACGGCAACCACCCAACCGATCCAACCATCCCCGAATAGCCTTTCCGCAAAACTGGAATTATGGCCCTCTGATAGTACTTCTCGGCTACCCAAGACCACTTTTCGCCCAAAGATGTAGATTTTAACGCCCAATCTGAGCTCCCTTCACTCCACTTTCCAAAACTATCCACATAAACCCATATACACAGTAGTAGCCAAAATGGAAGAGACCCAACTCCGAATGGCCACTCTATGCCGAAGGATGGGAGACCTCTGGTCTGATGATGTTATCACCGAGCTCGATGAGGAAGTTCCTGAGGATGAGCAACAGGTAAATGAAAGAACTCTCTATGGCAAGCTGTACTCTAAACCTAATGTCATTGTTCAGGCATTTATGGCTACCATGAAAAAGGCATGGAAAATAGAAACTGTCAAGTGTGAAGTACTTAAACCAGGTTTCTTCACATTTTACGTTCGCCAAAAGAGGAAAAACAGAGAGTACTCGACTCCGGACCTTGGTCATTTGCAAGCAACCTCTTAGTGTTAAAAGAAGGGGATCCGACCATACCTGAACATTGTTACGAATTCACGAATTATGCATTTTGGGTGCATATCCTTGGCCTGCCTAGAGCCAAAGACAATGAAGATTCTGTGAGACAAATTGCCTCAAAGCTGGGGGTAGTTGAGGATGTTAAATTTGAGGCTCGATCCACCAATTCCCGTAGAATTGGCAAGGCCAAGGTCTGTTTGGACTTGTCCCGACCCCTGAAAACAGGAACACTCATCAGTTTTGGAAGTAAAAAATGGTGGCTAAATTTTAAATATGAACGTCTCTCCCATTATTGCTACTCATGTGGACGAATAGGCCATTATGCAACTTTTTGCTCTGAAATCCCATATGAAGATTCGGGTTTACCTCAGGATAAACCAGGTCGTTACGGATTATGGTTAAAAGCGGAAGTTCGGGAAACAAGCCAATTCTGGAAGGCTTTTTATGGGGAAATCGATCAAGCTAATGATGATGATGCAGGCTGTCCAACCCAAGTTCTAAATTCAAATGCGGAGACACATATTGCAGCAGATACAGAACAAAACCAGATGGCAATAGTCTTAGCTACCCCTGCTGTAACAGAGAAGACAGTGAATATGGAGATCGTTACACCTCAAGAAATCAACACAGGCAAGAGAGAATTACAGAATACTCCACTCTTTCATAGTGCTGAAACAAAAGAGGCGTATGCAGGGATTTCAAAGAAAGAGAAGCATGCCTATAAGACCCCGGTGCCAAAAAAACAAAGAAGGGCTAGTCCCTACGGAAAGCAAGTTTCTTCTTCCTCAATCATCAATGAGGAGCAACTGACGGATGCCCCAATCCAGCTATGGGAAGGGGCCCAATCACGGGCTTTGGTGGCTAGCCCTAATAAGCCACCACAGAAACGATGAGGATACGAACTGTCAAGGGTTGGGCACACCCTTGACAGTTCGTCATCTTAGAGCCTTAGTGGCTCATGATAGGCCCAATCTGGTTTTTCTAATGGAAACTAAGAATAAAGACCAGCTGGTGGAAGGGGTAAGAAAAAGGCTCAAGTTCACTCACTCCTATACCATAGAGCCGATAGGTATAGCAGGTGGATTAGCTCTTTTGTGGGATGACGAGGTGAGGGTGGAAGTAGAATTCAGTTCCGGGGACTACATTGACACAACATGCAGGGATAACAACAACGGCACACTTATGAGAATATCTTTCCTTCATGCACCAACAAACTTTCAGGAAAGACAACATCTGTGGCACACACTAAGCTCCTCGGCCCCTAGCAACAACCTCCCTTGGCTTTGTATGGGAGATTTTAATGAGGTTCTTTATCAATGGGAGAAGATTGGCAGGCGAGAAGTGGATAGGTACCGTATTCAGGCTTTCCAAGACTTCCTCAATGATTGCTCCTTCATGGATATTGAA
Organism: Corymbia calophylla; assembly: GCA_014182845.1. Taxonomy (NCBI): domain Eukaryota; kingdom Viridiplantae; phylum Streptophyta; class Magnoliopsida; order Myrtales; family Myrtaceae; genus Corymbia; species Corymbia calophylla. The sequence continues at coordinate 26,595,687 of CM024703.1, forward strand.
AGCAAGGGCTGTGCATTCACCTGGTCAAACAAAAGGGAGGGACCAGATCTAGTTAGAAAGCGATTGGACAGAGCAGTATGTACTATTGAATGGAGAATTGCTTACCTATATGCGGAGGTGTATGCGTTACCAGCAATAGGATCCGACCATAGCCCTTTACTATTGGAGACTGAAAGACCAAAAAAACCACAAAAGAGGAGTTTCAAATTAGAAGCTTTCTGGCTAGATGAACCTGAATGTGCTGAAGTAATCCAACAGACATGGGCGGAAAAGGACAAAAATCAGCAAAACATAGTTGGGAAGATTAGAAGTGTGATTGCTGCTTTGAGTACATGGAGCAAGGGGAAATTTCAGAACTCCCACAAACTGATAACGGAGCTTAAAACCCGACTTACGCGCCTTACAAATGAAGCTGATGGGGAACTACAAGGGGAGGTATGCCAAAATATAGTCAACCGAATAGATGAACTTTGGCGTCAAAAGGAAATGTACTGGAGTATGAGATCAAGAATTAACTGGTTAAAATGGGGTGATCAAAACACTAAATACTTCCATGCCACAACTATACAAAGAAGACAAAGAAACCAGATCAGAATGTTGAAGATAGATGACCAAACATGGTGCCGAAACCCCTCGTCAGACTTGACACAACATATACGAAGTTTTTACCAGAATTTATTCACATTAGTGGGGAACCGGAATTACCAACCGGTCTTAGCTCAATGCCCAACAGTTGTAACAAATGAGATGAATGAGGCGCTTATCAAGGATGTGTCAACAGAGGAAGTTCAAACAGCGGTATTTCAGTTAGGAGCGACAAAAGCACCGAGACCGGATGGTCTCCACGGAATGTTTTATCAAAAACACTGGTCTATTATGAAAGAGGATCTAGTTGGCATGGTTGACTCCTTCTTCCGCCAAGGTAGTTTCGATTCTGAGCTAAATGCAACATACATAGCACTTATTCCTACAGTGGCCAACCCTGAAACCATTACTCAATTCAGACCTATCAGCTTGTGCAATTTCATTTACAAAATTATTGCAAAAGTAATGGCAAACAGATTGAAACCATGGCTCACCAGGATTGTTTCTATGGAATAAAGTGCCTTTGTAAGTGACCGCCAGATCCAAGATAACATCATCATTGTACAGGAGGTGCTCCACCATTTAAAACTGAGAAAACGCAAGAGGAAGTTCCAAGCTATCCTGAAACTGGATATGCAAAAAGCCTATGACAGGGTAGAATGGGATTTTTTATGTGACTACATGAGAAAGGTGGGTTTCGACGAAAAATGGGTTCAATGGGTTCATTTTTGCATCTCAACAGTTACCTTCAGCACTCTTGTCAATGGAGAACCCTCGGACACATTCCGACCAACAAGAGGGATACGACAGGGAGACCCTCTCTCACCCTACCTCTTCATCCTCGTTGGAAATGCTCTGTCTGCACTAATGTCAAAGGCTGTAGAGGAAGGAACTATTAAGGGGATACGACTAAATCCTACTTGTCCCACTTTGTCCCACTTATTATTTGCTGATGATGTTATCTTTTTCCTCAACGGCACAGTAAGAGAAGCTCAGAATGTTGCAAACATCCTCAACCAATATTGCTACGCTTCTGGACAAGTAGTAAATTTAAACAAATCAGGTCTTTACCTAAGCAAAGATAGCCCACAACCCCTTAGACAGAATATGGCAACAGAATTGAGGGATCCTTTAGTAGAAAAAACAGGAAGATACCTTGGGATACCATCTGATTGGGGCCAGACAAAAAAGCAAATGTTCAGTTGGCTTCTTACCAAGGTTGAGAGGAAATTAGAGGGCTGGAAGGATAAGCTATTATCCAAGGCGGGCAAAGAAATCCTCCTAAAAACAGTTGTACAAGCTCTTCCTCAATATGCCATGTCGATTTTTAAAATTCCTTTATCCATATGCAGGGCTATTGAGAAAAAAACAGCAGCTTTCTAGTGGAAGCAGCATGCATCGAAAAGGGGTATCTACTGGAAAAAGTGGGAGGACCTCAAAATCAGAAAAGACAAGGGAGGACTAGGCTTCAGAGACATAGTGCATTTCAATAAAGCAATGCTGGGAAAACAAGCTTGGAGGTTAGTTCAAACGCCAAATGATTTATGGAGCAAAGTGATAAAGAGTGTATATTTTCCAAAAGGGGAGTTCTGGACTGCTCAAAAACGACCCCAATCCTCTTGGGGATGGCAGAGTCTTTTAGTGGGTAGAGAAGTGATTGAACCGAGAACACGATGGACAGTGGGAGATGGGGCAAAAATCCAGATCAGAGGAGACCGATGGCTGTCTTCAGGCAGAATATATGGTCCACCGAATAGGCGAGACCCAAGTAAGGTAAATGAACTTATAAATCAGCAATCAAGGACTTGGGACCTCAGATTACTAAACGAGACGTTTGAAGACAGCATTGTAAAGGAAATACTTGCGATCCCGTTAGGTCTACAACCAACTCCAGATAAGCTTATATGGGTAGCAAACGACTCGGGTAGTTACATAGTGAAGAGTGGATACAATTGTATCCACAACTCAGGAGAGTCTCAAGCAGCACACAGACCGTCCACTTCCTATTAGACCCCAAATTCATTATGGGTACAGGTGTGGAAACTTCAAACCACCACTAAAATCAGAATGCATGTGTGGAGTATATGCCAAAACGCTCTATCTACGAAGGAAAACCTCTACAAAAAAAAAGTTGTTACCCGATCCATTATGTCCCTTCTGCAAAAACGAACTCGAAACACTGGAACACTTGTTCATCCTATGTAAATGGACAAAGCAAGTATGGTCTCAACAGATTATACAAATTGATACTACCTCGTCTCACATAACTCGGATTGACAAGTGGATACATGAATTTCTCACCTCAACAGCCCACCCATCGATGAAAAGCCTCTTTGCGAGAGTCCTTTGGCAAGTATGGAAGCAGAGGAATGCCCAGATCTTCAGCGGTAAGCACCCCGATGTTAGGTGAATTGCAAGTGCACAATATCAACAAGTAATAAAGTGATGAATGAGTATCATTCCCACAAGGATTGTTTTTTTTATTTTATCTAATTACTTACTAAAAGTGATCAATTCAAAAATCTAGCTAACCAAATCGAAAAGATGAGTAAAAAGTAAACTAAACCAATTAAAATACTAAAATAGAGAAAAGGTCAAAACTTAAAGAATTAAAAGCTAAGTAAAATTAATCTAAAGCAAATTCAAGATCACAAAGCGTTAGAGCATCCAACTTCACTTAACCATTCATAATTAATTTTCTTAACTTTTCATGCAACAAATTAATTTCCAATTGTGTTGGCGAAATTTCTCTAAGATGAATTAAAAGCCGACCTCGGTCTAATAATTCCTAATTAGGTATGTTAACCCACACTAACCTTAGGTGAATGTAAACTACTTAAAAGCATTAAGTTCTTGTGGAAATTCCCGGATTCAATCTAAGTAGTCCCAACCTAGATCTACTACCGCAGCCACATAAATAACCTAGTGTACCTTGACCTAAATTTAATTTATGGTTCAATATCACTATTGCACATGCACACAATCTCCACCCGGTATCATGCATACATCAAAAAGCATTCAAAAGTTGGCCAGACTTCTAAAAGCATTAAGATCATAATAAATAACGACACAATCAAAACAATTCTATTGCATGAAAGTCTTTGAAAATCAATCAATCATGATTAAGATCCATTGTAGCTCTAACAAAAGAAATTTAGAACATAGTAAAAACTAAACTAACAAATATTAAAGAAAACATAATACTAAAATAAAAACAAATTCACCAATTTGAGATACAAGGAGCTTCAGGGTTGTCTCCTCCTTCTCTCCTTGACATGCATCAACCCCACTAAAATAGAAGAACAAAATCTAAAACCTAAAATCTTCTGCAAAGATGGTGGCTCCCAGGATTCTCTCTTCTTCTCTTTTTTTATATGCGGCACAAGAGCAGTTTATATAGCCTCCAAAAATCTGCCCTAAGTCGACTCCTATTAGGATTTGGAAAAGATTCCTCCTTGATTTTCTTTGAACCTTATCTTCAATCATGGTTACATTCTCTAAATATCGATTTGGGCTGGCTTTTTTTTCAAGATGAAATATTCGAAAGATATTGCAATATTCTCGCAAGATCCGAAAATATTTCATACAAAATAAAATTACGTGAGTAGCAATTAAATTCACCCAAAATTCCTCAAAATTAAGCAAATATCAAGTCTAAATTAGCAAGAATACTCTATTAAAAATAGAGTTATCACCCGATCTGAAACAAGTAATAGAGCAGGCTCTGTCCATGAATCGTCTGTACGAAAAATGGCATCAACACAGAACCGAAACACATCAGCAAATCTCACCGGAAGCAAAGATGTGGTCCCCCCCGCCGCACCAAACGCTGAAAATAAACATAGATTGTACCTGGAACAGAGAATCCCTTGCTGGATCGGTCGCCGGTGTGTGCAGAAACTCCTCCGAGCTGCTCGTCGACGGCTTTGTCCGCTCCATTCAGGCGCCCTTAGCTCAAGTTACAGAAGCCCTAGGCGTGCGAGCTGCTCTCCTGTGGTTGAAGGAGAAGAAAACCAGCAGAGCAACTCAGCTTCAAAACCCTCGAACTGATCTGTCCTCAACTTACCCAAACTGATGCGCAAGCGCACGTATCCACCGATAGCTTATCTCTTGTCTTCAATTTCGTCATGGGCCGAGAAGCCTCTCCATGGTCGCCTAGTCCATTATTGGAGACTAGCGGCGATTGCTAACCGAGCTCCAACAGCCCAGCTGCTCTTCGGCCCGCGGGGCGCAAATCAAGCCGCAGACCGGGTCGCGAAGGCCCATCGAGACAAAACGTTACCTTCGAATTGGGTTACGCATCCCCCCTTTCCTCTTTGGTCTATTTTATGTATGGATTTTCCCGATTCTCAAACTCTCATTTTGAGTTAGTAATGCAAGTATCATTTTCCTGATCAAAAAAAGAACCTTAAAAACTAGACGGTGCGTTTCTTGGGTTCCTTGATTTTGGAAGAAAAGTGAAATCGCCTCTCCTTTTTTATTTTTCATTTTGGGAGTGAAGACAAACGCACAAACGAACTGGCGCTTGGTGAATCCGGTCGAACCGAACCGGGCGACTCTGATCTAATCTTGTCTCTTGGACTCAGAATACTGCCGCCACCGTGCCAGAAGCTCATCTTGGCGAACTGCGGGGAAGTGAAGCAGAAGAGGTAATGCCTCCTCCGAATCCGATCATTCGCTCATCCAATTGCATCCATTCTCTATTCGCGTCGCGGCGATCGCTGTATTTACGTTCCTGCTCTTTCGTTTCTGTTGATCGCGTGTGTTTCTGATCCGAGTTTTTGGCGCGACGATCTTTTTGAAGTTGTGGTGATTGTGACTTGGTTGAGCTAGATATTGGGGATTGGGATTGGTTTATGGAGATGTTTCGTGGGTTGTCTCTCGATTGGGGATTGGTGTATGGAGAGGGACGGACGGGGTTCATGGGAAGATGATCCGGAGCTGCGACGCGAAGAGGGTTTTGGTGTTGTGCGGGCGCGAGGATCTTGTTTTTTACCCACGCGCTATTGTGTAATGTGTTTCGGAACAAGATCCAAGCTGAGTTCAGATGGTGGGATGAAATCCATCGGGTTGATTTTTGTTTTTCTTTCTTTTGAATGTTTTTATTTGGTGAAAATTTGAGAAATTGACACGGTCTCCTTCTGTGCATCCTGTTGACTATGTACTGATACATGTTATGAGGGTTGGTTGGAGCGACTGATTGGTCTTTGAGGGGCTGCTGGGAGGTGTTGAATCAGGATTGAAGTTTGGATTTTGGGTAGTCGAGAACTTTAGCTTTTGTATTGGCATGTTCTGTGTGTTTTTGTGAGTTATTTGTTGGTTTGGATGGATGAGAAGCGCATGTGAAGTAAATGAATGGGCAAACAGGAAGCTGTAGCATTGACACAATCTTCGGTGCAGAGCGAGTTTCATATTGCAAGATCAAAACTTTTGAGTTCATAGGTTTTGCTTATGATTTGTAGGATTTGAGCCCCAAATCGGAATTACTCACTACTCACTAGCTTAGTCTCCTGTTCTTTTTTGTTTGAAGATTGGAAGACAGTGATGGCTTCATCGCTTCCCTCTGATCACAAAGCCAAAATCATCGATGGAAAAGCCATTGCTCAGACCATTCGATCAGAAATTGCCTCTGAAGTTAGCCACCTATCTCAGAAGCATGGCAAGGTCTCTCTCTCTCTCTCTCTCTCTCTCTCTCTGTGCGCACGCGCAAGTCAGCATGTGTGCGCTTGGGCGAGCGGGGTCGCATTGACGTGTGTGTGTGTGTGTGATTAGGTGCTCTTTTATTATCTTGAAAAGCCGTTCCACTATGCTAAGGTTTACAATGTTAATTTCAATCTTGTTATGTATTCATTTACGGTCAGTCGATATTGAACTGTTTGTTACTGTTTTTGATGGAATGCTAAAGTTCAGAGCTTTCTCATATTTTTGGTGGACAACAATGCATATATGAAGGCCAGCCTAGGATGCTATTTTGTACAATGGAAAACAGTGTTCTTTCTTCCTTGAGAAAAACTGTTTCATCATAGGGAAGTTTATTTACTACTCTGCCAGCTACACCTTATACTTTATTCCACAAGGCTGTACAAATAAACTCCTTTGGTGCTCTGTCTGCTTCCGGGTTGAAAGTGTGAAGGCTTCACATGATTTATTTGTCCCATCTGCTAGTTGCTGCAAATGCGCTCCTATTACAGGATGCCTATGTAGAAACTCATTGAGCTGGACATTGTTAATGAAAGAGGCCCGTTGTATTTTACTGAATTTAATAGAATGAGATGATTGCATATTCATCAAATACTAATACTGAAATTTGGGTACCACATCTTAATCCAGCTTGACATTGGGGTTTAATGTGCTGCTAGAGTAGGTGTTATGATTCTCTGCAGTTCCATGTTTTGTGAATGTCCAATTTGTGACCTATCTAGTTACATTGGACTATATATGTTGTACATCTTCGAGAGCTTCCACTTAGCTTATTCTGTTGGTCAATATTTTTGACTTTGTTAGACATTTGGCTTCTGATCACCACCTTGCAATGAATATAGGTTCCTGGACTTGCTGTGGTGATAGTTGGTGCCAGGAAGGATTCTCAAAGCTATGTTAGTATGAAGAGAAAGGCATGTGCTGAAGTTGGTATTACGTCATTCGATGTAGATTTGCCTGAGCAAGTATCTGAGGCTGAATTGATTGACAAGGTCCACGAGTTAAATGCAAACCCTGATGTACATGGTTGGTTAGTTGATTTGTTTTGAATTTATCACCAATTGTTATTGCTCTGTTTATTCTATAATCAGTTTGAAAACACTGGTTTAGATGCCCAGTTCACATTATTAAGCTTTCTTATGATAGCTCTGCTTTACCTGTGCAAAGTGTAGAAAATCAACTATTAGACTGGGTTAGATCTATGTTCGCATGCCTGCAAAAGAAAATTTCTTTCATCAAGTCATTACTCATATAATGGAATTCTGATAAGTAGTAATTGGAGAATAGATGTTATTTATAGGTTTTAAAGATGGCCAAAACTTTTTGACATGAAAAGTTCCAATTTTTGGAGTCACATATCGGAAAGATATGTGTGCCATCTCCGGCTATGGTCTGAAAGTTTCGAACAGATATAAGTTGTGTGAAAGGTTAACGGTGCATTGTAAGCATGAAAAAGTGGATCTTGTTGCATAGACAACTGTGTAAGCCTACTGATTGAATAGGCTCTTCAAGTTCCTAAGGCTTTGACTTTTCCTCACCTTGTGTCTATTCTAAATGCATAATATGCTTCTTTGGCAGGTATACTGGTTCAGCTTCCTTTGCCAAAGCATATAAATGAAGAGAAAGTTTTGGGTGAGATCAGTATCGAGAAAGATGTTGATGGCTTTCATCCTCTAAACATTGGAAAGTTGGCCATGAAAGGCAGAGAACCTTTGTTTCTTCCATGCACACCTAAGGCAATGATGTTCATGCTTCTTAATAATCATGTTCTTACTTCCAGTCTATCTTAATTACTTCCTTCAAGAAGGAAGCAGGATATTCAAGAACTACTGCACTAAATGCTCAAGTGTAATTTCTCTAGGGATGCCTCGAACTCCTCTCACGTAGTGGAATAAGTACAAAGGGAAAGAAGGCCGTTGTGGTTGGACGAAGTAACATAGTTGGGTTACCAGTATCCTTGTTGCTTCTGAAGGCAGATGCTACTGTTACCGTAGTCCATTCACACACTCCCAATCCAGAATCAATTATTCGTGAAGCAGACATAATTATTGCTGCAGCTGGACAGGCAATGATGGTATGCAGACTCTCCAAACATATTATGGTCGCTTCTCTATGAATTCAGGACCTTGTTTTGTGACCTGATTATATCTCTTGAATAGAACAGAGAGTTAGTGTTTTCGTTCTCTGTTAAAGGCTAAATGATCTTAGATCTTTCTCTTTATCCTGAGTTGATTAATCTTTCACTGGTAATTGATTATTTCTGTGACCTATATCTCCCTGCGCAAATATGGCACTCTTTTTGTGCATTTGCAATTCAGATCAAGGGTAGCTGGATCAAACCAGGTGCTGCAGTCATTGATGTAGGAACTAATGCCGTTGATGATCCCAGTAAGAAAACAGGCTACAGGTTAGTAGGAGATGTGCATTTTGGGGAAGCTAGCAAGGTAGCAGGATACATAACACCCGTTCCAGGTGGTGTGGGCCCAATGACTGTCGCGATGCTATTGAAGAATACCCTTGAGGGCGCTAAGCGTGTGATTGAGAAATGAAGATCTGGTGCTCAAAATTGTATGACACTGGGCAGAGCTATAAATTTTGTGTAATGCTGTTTACAATCTAGTATATTTTTGTTTGTTGTCACAGTAATCATGCTGTACTTTGTTTTCCCCAATAACATTATAAACGCAATCTTCATGTTGTGGTCCTTAGGGAGTGACTAATAATGCCATAAACATAGTTTGCATATGTGGACAGTATAAACCCTAATCTCTAATTAAGTAGAGAGGAACTGCCCAGCTTTTATTTTACTTCCAATAAGAACATCTATTGACACCGTAGATTTCAAAGTTGAATTGACAGCACAAGATTGAAGCAACTGCTCCTACTGGTTATTCTCTAATGGCCTTGCTACTATAGGTACTCAAGGAATTATTCACATCTAATCACGAGAAGACATCCTCGGTTTGTTCAAGCATTGCTTTACGTCAGTTGAACCATTGTAACCCTCGAGTTATAGGGAAAACCGTTTGTCAGTTTATTGTTACTTGTGAAGTATATGTGTATTCCTTGGAATGACGAAGGGAAGAATTCATCTCTTTACCTTACCCAAAGCATGGCTTTACGTCAGTTGAAGTTTTGCTGCTTCTTCATCCTGCAGGGCCTTGGAAGAATTTGGCTATTGCTTCATCCATAAGTTGTCATGCTATAATCTTTTACCCTCCTTACCAGCTGCCATCTGCGGTCAGAACGTAGATGGTTTGGGACCATCTTCAGGTGCATCTACTATTCAACATATGTTGAAAATGTTTAACATTCTTACTTTTGTTCAGGCAGGGGGTCCACCTACCTTACTGAAACACGTTCTGATTCAAGTCCCTTGTCGAACACTCCATGTTCCCTCAAGGATTGACTCAAGGGTTAAGCGCTGGGCAGATCTCTTAGTGCAATCAGAACATCTTTCATGTAGTCCTCGGGGACACGCCATCACCCTAGTATAGCTTCCCCAACTTATAGCTTAACCGATTCAGAAGACCATGTTACAAATGAACGAAGACTACCAAAGATGGCCACGAGAAGATGGTGCCAAAATCAGCTTTGGGGCTCATGTTTTTGCCTGCTTGATTTAGGGCACTGCTGATGGGCGGGTCAGTAGACGGGTTGTTCACGTGGCTTCCTTGGATTGAAAGCTAGAAGCTACATTTTACAATTGAGTCTTCTAATTTTTAACTCTGGGATACTTTCGTGTAATGTACAATCAAGTCCTTCCATTAAAGATTTAATAGATTCCTAGATGTGTTATCACCATGAATTGCTTGGTGACAATATGTAGTAAATTTCCTGTCAAGTTGAACCGACTGAGTTGAAAAGAAATTTATGATTTGGACAAATATTTTGAAAGTTTGAGATTCTACTGTGCAAGCAAAAGAAAATTAAGGACCAAATTATATGCCATGCACAAGTTCTTCGTTTGGTCCTTTCAATCTTTAGACATAAAAACTAAAAAAGATAAATAAAAAAAGAAAGAAAAGAAAGATCTAGACTGAACTTTTTATTTTATTGTTTAATTACAAAGAAAGTAATCAGTATTGCTCGTGAGCCATGTCGTCATCATCGTTTTCTATGAATAGATAACAAGTTTGGATGCGAAGAAGTTATAATTAGATTTGCATTTACATCTTAAATAGCCTAAAATTTAGACAAACAATAAATGAAAGATTTTTCTAACAATATTATTATTTTCAACAAATTAATGAATTCTTGAATGCCAAAAGTAAAAAAGAAAAAAATTCAACTTTGAGATGTAGTTTTACTCAAAGTTAAAGACATCAGGTGCTTGTCCATCCTCAGTGTATCTACCATAGAATTATCCACCTCTATTTGACCTCACGATCTTTATTTGCTTTCCGCATTGTTTCTTTCTTATCTTTACCAATTAAAAAGGACACCGGACATGACCAAGAATACCGAACCAAATGAAGGGTAATTTTACTAATTTGGTAAGTTAGCATAAAAATGACACGTTTCAGTTAAAAAGGTGTAAAAATAGCATTTCTCCTTTAACAAAAGACCAAAGAAATGCTAATAGAGAGAGAGACCGAAACTTTATGAAAGTTTCGTAAGTTCGACTTACTCGATCATTAACCAAGTCGATGGCATTTTTCCCAATCTCATAAGTTAAAGTACCTTCGATTCGCAAAAGCATGAGAGGGCTCATCTCATTTCTACCAAAACTAATCTAATTCAACATCGTCAACTCACACTGATAAGTACAGTTAATGAAGATAGTCCAAAAAGGATTATCCCTAAACATTAATTACCGGACCTCTATACTTAATTGGAGCTGCAATTATATTTTGAAAACACAACCCCAAGCAAACAAACAAGCAAGCAAAAGATCTAGGCGAAGAAGTCCATTTTGGATTATCGTTCCGTTCGTGTCGTCCTGTCGATTAGCTCAAAGAACCTTAATTTCAACGTGCTCTTAACTATCGCCGACTTTTATGAAAGAATCTTCAAAGGTCCCCCTCGTGCGATTTGCGGCTGAGACCATTCCACCACTTACATTATCATTAACCAAGTCGATGGCATTTTTCCCAATCTCATAAGTTACAGTACCTTCGATTCGCAAAAGCACGAGAGGGCTCATCTCATTTCCACCAAAACTCATCTAATTCAACATCATCACCTCACACTAATATGTACGGTTAATGAAGATAATCCAAAAAAGATTATCCCTAAACATTAATTACCGGACCTCTATACTTAATTGGAGCTGCAATTATATTTTGAAAATGCAACCACAAGCAAACAAGCAAGCAAAAGATCTAGGCAAAGAAGTCCATTTTAGGTTATCTTTCCGTTCGTGTCGTCCTATCGATTAGCTCAAAGAACCTTAATTTCAACGTGCTCTTAATTGCCACCAACTTTTATGAAAGAATCTTCAAAGGTCCTCCTCGTGCAATTTGGGGCTGAGACCATTCCATGACTTACATGATCATTAACCAAGTCGATGGCATTTTTCCCAATCTCATAAGTTTAAGTACCTTCGATTCGCAGAAGCACGAGAGGGCTCATCTCATTTCCACCAAAACTCATCTAATTCAGCATCGTCACCTCACACTAATAAGTACAGTTAATGAAGATGGTCCAAAAAAGATTATCCCTTAACATTGATTACCGGACCTCTCTACTTAATTGGAGCTGCAATTATATTTTGAAAACGCAATCGCAAGCAAACAAGCAAGCAAAAGATCTAGGCGAAGAAGTCCATTTTAGGTTATCGTTCCGTTTGCGTCGTCCCGTTGATTAGCTCAGAACCTTAATTTCAACGTACTCTTAACTACCACCGACTTTAATAAAAGAATCTTCGAAGGTCCCCCTCGTGCGATTTGGGGCTGAGACCATTCCACGACTTCCAATTCTGAAATCGGCTTTCAAGTGCCGTACATCTTCCGCTCTCCCACTGCCTCGCTATATAAGTAACTTATGCAGTCTCCTCCGTGCATGCCTTGTTTCCACTTTCCACACGGCGTAAAGACATCTCGCCAAAATGAGAAACCCATCTCCTCCCTCCACCTTCTTCCTCCTCCTCCTCCTCCTCCTGCTCCTCCTTTCTCGCAAGGTCTCGTGCGACTCCCGTTGCGAGCCCATCGAAGCCGGCGATGTCGACCGGGTGCAATTCGCCATGAACCTGGAGTTCCTGGAGGCTGAGTTCTTCCTGCTCGGCTCGCTCGGCCAAGGTCTCGACAGCATCGCCCAGTACCTGGCCCAGGGCGGCCCGCCGCCGGTCGGGGGGGAGAAGGCCGACCTCGACCCCGTCGCCCGTCGCATCATCGAAGAGTTCGGTTATCAAGAAGTCGGCCATCTCAGGTCCAGTCTCCGTCATCTTTCGACATCAGTATGGGCCGTGTGTATGTTGTGATTGTGATGAACGTCGATCGATTCGTGCAGGGCTATCTACACGAGGGTTGGTGGAATCCGGAGGCCACTGTTGAATCTGAGTGCCCAGAATTTCGAGACGATATTCGATCGAGCCGTGGGTTACCAGCTGCAGCCTCCATTCAATCCTTACGGCAATACTGTGAACTATCTCTTGGCATCCTATGTTATCCCCTACGTGGGACTCGTAGGTTACGTCGGCACCATCCCGTTCCTCGAAAGCTACAACTCCAAAAGCGTAAGACAGAATATTCTTTGATTCTCTCCCACCAATTTTCGACTGAACTTTAATGTGTTTTGTACCATCGATAACGTGTCGTCGTATGGCTAAGAGTTATCGCAAGTCCATCTTGGCAAGAGTATAGGAAAAAATTGACCGAAAATTCTAAATTTATTACCGTTTTACTAATTCAGTTTTAAAATAATTAAATTTTACAAATTAAGTTCTAAACGTTTTCATATTTTGCTAATTGAGATTTTAACTGGAAATTGATAATGTAGATACTGGCCATCTTGCATAGCATAATTGGTGTCGATATGGATAATTTTTAATAACATTATATATTTTTTTTGAATTTTTCTTATGTTTTCTTTTTCTTTTGCCTTCTTTCTCTATCCGGTTGTTAGGCCTTAGAGATCGGCCAGGGTGATGGTTGACGAGGTCAACCTCATTGGCCTCTGGCAAAGCTTGCCCCCACTGGCTACTAGCGAGGGCGAGCCTCGCCCACCCCCAGCAAGGCTCGACCTAGCAAGGACGGGTGAGGCTCCCCCAAAGCTGGCAAGGTCAAAATCACCAATCCTTGCCATTGGTCAGTTGTGGGCCATCGTTGAGGCCTAGCGACAGGCATGAGAGAAAAGGAAAGAAATAAAAGAAAAATAAAATAAATAAATTCAAAAAATATTATTAAAAATTGTTCATATTAGTACCGGCTACGCTAAATAATACGATTAGCATTCATGTTAGCAATTTCCAGCCAAAGATGATCAAATGAACTTAATTGGTAAAAGGTAAAAAGGTTCATAACTTAATTGTTGCATCAACAATTCTAGGTTTATTGCATTTTAAGTAATTCAAATTATCGACCAAAAAAAATAATCCAGATTAATTTAATTTTATCAATTAAGTCCTAAACATTTTTACTTTTTGTTAATTAAGTCTATTTGGCCAATTTTGGCCGAAAATTGATAATGTGGACGCCGGCTATCGTACCTAGTGTGACTAGCGCTAATATGATAATTTTTAATAACATTTCAATTTTTGAGTTTTTATTTTATTTATTTTTATGCTTTTTTTTTTTACCTTCTTTCTCTAGCCAATTGCTCAACCTTAGAGATCGGCCAGGGGCAATGGCCGATGAGGTCAACCTGACCCGCCTCTAGCTAAGCTTGTCCCCACTGGCTACTGGCAAAAGCGAGCTTTACCCGCCCTTGGCAAGGCTTGCCTTAGGAAGGGCGAGTGAGGCTCCCCCAAACTGGCGAGGTCAACTGCGCCAGGCATTGCCTTTGGAGGCATAGTGACAGGCTAGAGAGAAAAGGAAAGAAAAAATAAATAAACAAAAAATATTAAAAAATGTCTACATTAGTGCCAGCCACACTATATAAAACGATCGGTATCTATGTTAGCAATTTCCAACCAAATTATTCGGATGGATTTAATTGATAAGAAATGAAAATATTTATAGCTCAATTGATAAAAATAAGATGTTTATGAATAAATTGACAACAGTAAAATAGATCTAAAATTTTTTTGGATAATTTTCCCAGATTTTATTGTCAAATCAAATAATCTAATTATCATTTCGACCTATGTATATAGTTGGTCGCATCATTGTTGGGCGTGGAGTCGGGCCAGGATGCGGTGCTGAGGACGCTGCTGTACGAACGCGCGGACGAGAAGGTCGAACCTTACAACATGACCGTGGCCGAGTTCACCGGCCGTCTGTCGATGCTGAGGAATGAGCTCGCCATGTGCGGGCTGAAGGACGAGGGCGTCATGGTGCCCAAGGAGCTCGGGGCTGAGAACCGGACCACGAGCAACGTGCTGTCGGCGGACGTGTATTCGACGTCGTACTCTCGGACCCCGCCGGAGATACTGAGGATAGTCTATGGCAGTGGCAGTGAATCCAAGCCCGGTGGGTTCTACCCGGAGGGTGGAAACGGGCGTATAGCTCAGAGTTTCTTGAAGAAAGATTAGGGGGATTCTAACGAATGCTAATAAAGAATAATGTGCCATTGTCTTTCCTATACTCATTACGTCAGACAGAAATAAATAGTTACCTTATCGTATTTAATCATCTATCTATCTGTGATGATCTTGTCATTGTCACTTCAAATCTCGTGCTTATTTGCCTTCCAAAAAGATAATGGGTAGACTTATCATGCAGACATGTTTATTTGATAAAAACCAACATATATGAAAAAAAAAAAAACTTTAGTCTACTTTACGGGTGATCGGTTCTTAATCTAGTTCCCAAAATTAGGAATGGGGACCGGACCAATTAGTCCAATCCAATGGAACTTATCAGCATTTTTTTTTTCAAGTTTCCATCCGAATAACTTATTGTCTAAAATATAACTAAGAACAAATTTAGAGTTCGAGACAAATCCTATACTTCCATCTAGATTTGTTATCATTGAATTTCGAGCTCCTATTTTCCTTGAAAACAATAAACTAAACCCATTTTTATGAGAAATAAAAAAATAATAATAATAAAAATATATGTAGTCGATTTGGTTTGACCCAATTCCCCCTCGAAACAAGCAATTGGACTGTTTGGACACGGGTTTTACTTTTAGAAACTGGACCCAATCGGCTAGTTTGGTCTAGTCCGACCGGTTCCCGATTTAGATGGTCTATTTTGCATAACCCTAATTTGCGTAACATCACCAAAGTCCATAATCTAATGTCCAATTAACCGCAATTAGGTTTAGTCTATGATCTAATGTCTAGTCAATCGCATAATCTAATGTCTCATTAATTGAAATTAAGTCTAAGCGTTTTCTTCTCCAATTATTCCCTTCATGAGTTTACTACTTTTAGAGTAATCATCCGTACACAAGGGCAAACCATCCCCTAATTTAGAGAAATTGTCCGGTCAATCCTAAACTCATTGTATAAATACCAATTAAGTCCCAAGCTTTCCAATTTTGCCAATTCAATCATAAATTTTCATGCAAAATTTCAATATAATTCTTTTGATCAATTTTTGCTGGAAAATCGATGACGTGGCAATGTGCCATGTAGAATGGCTAGTGATGATTGGACCGCCACTTCAGCCTTTTTGGCAAAAATTTACTAGAAAGACTATATTGAAATTCTATAAAAATATTTAGGATAAAATTAAAAAATTTGAGATGTAATCGACATCCGTATGATAAATTTAATAACCAATTGAGTAGTTTTCCTTCTAATTAGGCTTCATAAGGTTCTAGGAAAAGAAGGCTTCCTTCAGTTTGTCATAAGAAGGGTGACATGTCCTGTCAGCAAACTGTTTTTAGAGATTCGAGTAAAAATAAATTTTTGGCAACATTATTGTCTCCAAGACAATGATTTCTTTGAATAGATATAGAGGCTCCGTTTATTTAATTTAAAAGCAATGCTAATCTTCTCGAGATACATAGACTACATGCATGACCGAGAGGCATTTCCAATAAAGGAAAATGAGATTGTGTAAAGAGATGTGATTCGAATGCAAGCATAAAACTAAAAAGAGTGTAATCGGAAGTTATTACACTAACATTATCTATGGCAAGAGACTTCTATGGAAATAAGAATTCTTGCGTATCATTTTAAAATTGATCAAGTTTTCTTTGATTATCTTGATTTTTAATAATATCGGATCGCTAATCTATATTTTATAGTTAAACACATCTTAATTTTTTATTCTACAATTTTCTTTTTTTGCTCATTTAATCCCCAATTAACATGCTATGAATCCATTGTGATAAAATATGAAATTAAGTGGACTGCGTGGAGTTAGGTTATTCGGAATCAGGTAAACTCAATCACCTTTATTGACTATAGTCTATAGAAAAAAAATGAAAGGGGGGTTTTTGTAGGCCTTCTTGAGGAGAGTAGTGAGATTATAGAATGGGTGAGAATGGACATGAGTTTGCCTACACTACCTGGTGACTTTTCTCTCTTTTTTATTATTTCTTATCCATTTTTTCTCAACTTTCTTTTTATTTTTTAGAATTAAAACATGCGATTCAAATATCTAGTAAAATATGAATAATATAATTATAACATATATCGACAATGTTTAAAGAAAAATTCAATAGGCACTTTTATCCATCCTTAATTTGATGGTTGGTGACAGAGTGAACAGTAAAAGCCTTCAAATAAATGGTGGATGTGACTAGTTGAGAAAAGTTTTCCAGACGATATATGTTTTAAGTTTCCACAAAATCATAGTGTGTTCATAAGCTATATAATGTAACGTATGATAAGATAATTTGATTTGTCAAATTTGGTTGAACTTCACTAAATTGTTTGACGATTTTACAAATTTTAGCAATGATTACATGCGTAGCTATGAACTTACTATTTACAACAATAGTAAATTATCCATCTTATACTTATTAGTTTAGTCTAGAGTTAACAACAAACATTTTCTTTAAAATTTGGTATTATTAGGTCCCAAGTTAAATGACCTCGAAACTATCCATTTTAATTAGTATGTCCCTCGACTCTAAATTCTACGTACAAGGAAGGAAGGACTAACTAGAGCTATCTTTAACTTAAAAGCAAGCTAGGCAATACATATCGAATTTGGATGAGAAAATTTCTATGTACTTAGATGGTCCTAGCCAAGAGCATACGCATCCATACTTGTCAGCTCATAAGCGTTATGTCTTAAGCTATACCACATTTCATAACATAATTTCGAGTTCCATCTTCTTACTCTAGGGGCGGGAAGTTACTATATTTGTCTACTCGCGGTAATTAGCACCAAAGTCCTAACATATTGTTTACCCTCACCACCAAAGTCTCCCTCCATTTCAAGTGGAAGTTTGTCTTTCCCACCTGGAGGGAATACATGAGACAACATTGCAGGGTCTCCCATTTTAGGACAAATCTTTCACTAGTTTCTTCTCTCTTAACTCTTTTAAGGACATGTTTAGATCCAAGTTATATCATATTTTATAGCATAAATTATGTGGTGTATTTATAGAATTAGCTACAACAAGTCTATGCAACGTGCAAAGAATTATAAGGCAAGCATGTATCATGTATTAAAATCAGTATGGACCGTCATATTTGGTGGAATCCATATGGTTACATGAAACCTCATTCTGAATAGTCTAAGATGCCTTTTGTACAAATAGAACATACACCAATTTTTTTTTGCATGATACTATACTGAAAATTAAATAGAGAGAATGACATAAATAATCCATGAACTTTGGCCTAATGTGAAATTTGGTCTCTTAACTTTTAATTTGCTCATTGTGGTCCCTGAACTTTAACACAATGTGCAATGTGATCCATGAACTTTTAATTTGTTCAATGTAATCTCTTAACTTTTGGTAATCTCCAAACTGTATGAAAATATTCAATATAGTCCCTAATCTTGAATTAATGGAAAGGGATAGTGAATATTTTCATATAGTTGATGGACTATGTTGAACATGTACCAAAAATTCATGGATTATATTGAACAAGTTAAAAGTTCATGGACCACATTGCAGATTGGGCTAAATTTCATAAACCAAATTGAATAAATTAAAAGTTTAATGACCAAATTGTACATTGAGCCAAAGTTCAATGACCATTTGTGTCATTTTCCCAATCAAATATTTTGAGAAGAGGAAAATTATCAAAAAAATTATAAACCTATTACATTTTTACTAATTAAGTCATAAACATTTTTACATTTTGTCAATTAAGTATATTTTGTCAACTTTGGCAGAAAATTACTAACGTGGATGATTATCATCCTATGTGACATGGTCGATGCTAACGTTAATTATTTTTTTATAATGTATTTAATTATATTTTAAAATTTTTATGGTTTTTTTTCCTTTTCTTCTTATTATTATTATTTTTATTTTTGGAGAGAGGGCTAACACCCTCATTGGTACCGGCAAGGGCATAGCCACCCTCACCTAGGCAATGGTTGGCAAGGGTGTCATGGCCCTCGTTCAGAGTCGATGAGAGTCACTGGACCTCTCTCCAAAAATATAATGACAAAAAAAGGCAAGAAATAAGCCAAAAAATTTATAAAAAATTCAAAAAATTATTTAAAAAGTCTAATGTTAGTGCCAACCGTACCGCATAAGACAATCAGTATCCACTCAAGTAATTTATGGCTAAAATCAGCTGAATAAACTCAATTGGCAAAACATAAAAATATTTAAGAGTTAATTGACATAATTAAAAAGTTTAAGACTGAATTATTAAAAGTGCAATATGTTTAAGATTTTTTTTTATAATTTTTCTCTTGAGGAGCCTCGAGAAAGTTGTCTCAATGTGTACATATGTTGTAGAAGGAATATTTATGTTCCGTTTGTTTCACAAAAATGTGATGTTTTTGGAAAATAATTTTTCTAAAAAGTCATTTTCCAAGAAAATGATAATATTTTCTGGTATTCAATTGAAATTTAAAAATGACTAGAAAATATTTTTCGCTGTTCGGTAAAGAAAATATTTTCCTCCATGCATTCCTTTTAATATTTTTTTATTTTTTTAAAATCAATTTTTAATTTCTTTCTTCTCTTTCTTTTTTTCTTCTTTTCCCTCATTCATTCGTTGGCCATAAGTGAGCTCGAGTATCATCTAATCCAGCAAGGCCCAAGCTTGCTCGAGGCTAGTTTTGATCTTTTTCTCAATTATATGCTTGTCCAAACTTACCATTTTAATATTAATTAGTCTCGCCCACCTTGGGCCTATGGTGAGACTCAAGCAAGCCTGTGCACGAGACTTAAGCTTGCCTATGCCCATTCACTAGCCACTACCATGGTTGGCAATCGACCGAGGAAGAAGAAAAAGAAAAGAAAAAAGAAAAATAAAAGGAAAAGGTTTAGTGAAAGAAAAGGGGAAAACGATTTTCCTATTTTAAAAGACTTTTTTCTATCGATAGAAAATATTTTTCCTAAAATAATTCATTTTCCGAATCGAATACTAGAAAATCCAAAAAAACTTTTCTTAAAAGTTTTTTCTCGAAACAAATGGAAAATCATTCATTTTTTGAGGAAAATAAATGATTTAAGAAATATTTTCCTAAAAATGATCCGTTATATGACATATAAAAATGAATAAATAAAAATAATGTTATCGTCTACAAAAATATTTAAATATAAATAATTATTAATAATGAAAATATTTTTAATTGATTAATAATCTGAAGTGATACAATCAATATTTTTTCAAAAAATTAAATATTTTTATTGTCGCGAAATTAATGGACCATTAACCTATTTTAATTGAGATATTAAAATTTCAAAGACGAATCCGCCATTACATTTGGTTCATTGACTCGAAATATAAAAGAATCATGACATTTATCTGGGAGCTCCAGCTGAACCCCCGCGATAGAGAGAGACGATGCTTCAGCTTCCCTCCCGCTTGATGAAGTCTCTTTCTCTCTCTACTGCTCCAGCCACTGCCACGCTTCAAGAGCTCGCTCTTGCTCACTCCCCTGGTCTCTCTCTCTCTCTCTCTAAGTGGCTTGCTTGTGATTTTGTCATTCCTCTGGTGCACTTGTTGGCATTCAGCCAAGTGAAAATACTTGCTTTGCGAATTCCCGTGAGTTGTAATGCTGTCCCTTATCTTGTTTCGTTGCATAGGTATTGCGAGGGTCGTGCTTAAGAAGGGGAAGACCCAGTTGTTCAAGGATGGCAGTCCCATGGTGTACAGCGGCGCCGTCGACCGGATAGTCGGTCGGCCGCCGCCGAGAACCGGGGATGTCGTGGTGGTGGCTGATGGGACGGAGAAACCAATTGGGTGGGGCTTGTACAATTCGGTGTCCATGTTCTGTGTTAGGCTGATGCAGCTAGAAGAGGAAGCAACTGGGTGTGGTTACCGTGCTCTGCCAGTGGCTCTTTTCTCATTTTGCATTGGCATCTCCTGCGGTTGGCGATCTCTTTTAAGTGTTTTAATCCGTGTGACAGGAATCATTCGTGTGCGCTGAACATGGAGAAGTTGCTCGAGGAAAGAATCGAGGCAGCCACAGAGCTGCGCAAGAGTTTGGGTTTGCCTTCCATCAGTACGAATGCATATCGTCTGATCAACAGCGAAGGGGATAGGTATGGTCTAGATGGATTTTTTTATGAAAAGAGTAGTTTGTCATTGTCACAACTGTGATCAATTCTTGTACTGAGAAATGGATTGGCGATAAATTGGTTAAGATAAAGAAATTGCTTGTGTTCATGTGGAACATCGGTCACCCACATTATATGGCCGGAGGGAATTCTGTGCTAGCACAATCGCCCAGGAATATATTGCAGCCTCCAAGTGGTATCCATGGCAACTCATATTAGGCATATGGATGCGCAGCTGAGCATTCGTAGGCACTATTGTGAAATCTTGTGAATAAAATTAGTGTTCTTTAAACAATCAAATTCCCTTCCCTTTTGTCCTAATTTTGGCTTGGGAGCATCCCTTTTCACATTTATTCTAATTTTTACTTGGACATATAATTGGTACTGTGTTTTTTTTTCCTTAAAAGGAGTGGCATTGTCTGCATTTAGGTTGTCAGGTTTGATTGTCGATGTGTTTGGAGATTTGGCTGTGGTAGCATCATCTGCTGCTTGGGTTGAGAAGTACAAGACGGAAATAGAGGCTTGCATTTGTAAAATCGGTGGCATAAATCACATAAGCTGGAGACCATCCATTGAAATGTTGAAAGAGGAAGGACTGGATGTGTCCAAATTGCAGGAGATGCAGCCTTCTGCTTGTCCTAAAAGAACCAAGGTAAAGAACAGTTGACAGACTTTCTGTTTTGGTTGTTAGAAGATTTTGCTTCTCTCTCTCTCTCTCTTTTTATTCAACATATACTAAGATTTGTTTAAGTGAAACTTTTATGTACATATGTATCCTGTTATCAGTAAGTTCTTAGAACTGCATACTATCTAATTCTCTATGCCACTGGAGGATCTAGGACTGTACCTCTTCCGATGGGGTGCAAATTCTTAAAAATGCTTAGAAAATGTGGGAGGCTGCCTAAAAACTTGTTGGGCCTGAAAATGCTTCCTAGGGTGGAAGAAATGAAGATTGGACCTTTTCTTGCTCCTTTCGTCGTAGCTGTAGGAGGTGTGTCTTGAAAAGTGCTCTAGATGGAAGGATGTCTAATGGCTGAAAGTGACATGCTGGGTATATTTACTTGCACACTCTAAGGAGTTCTCTTTGCATATAGTCATCTGATATTTTCCTTTGTCTTGGCTCATCCTAGGTTCTTGAGAATGGCATTGCTTATGTCATCTCACTCGATGGCCAGAAGACAGGATTTTATGCTGATCAACGTGAAAACCGTCAGTTCATATCCACTGTATGTAATGGTCGGAGAGTTCTTGACCTATGCTGCTACAGTGGTGGATTTTCCCTAAATGCAGTCAGGGGAGGTGCAGTTGACGTTTTGGGTATGGCTTAACTGTGCATTCTATTCATCCTTGTTCCTGACAATGCCATCACTACCCTTCACATATTTCTTCTGTGTGAAAATTGCATGCAATTTGCTTGCTGTCCTTGGAACAAATATTACTGATTCAGAGTCATCTGGAATTTGGTTGTTCATATAGCTGTATGAGTGATGAAATCCACTTCGTTAAGTACCAACATTTGCATAATAGTTTTCTACATCCAAATGCTTCCACAATCTGTCACTTTGGACCTTTGTCAAAGCACGTCAGCTAGAACAATATATAAACCATTGGACCCAATCTTTGAGAACTTCGCATCAAGTCATTTAGAGCCTTAGCTGGTGGGGGAGAGAGAACTAGTCTTGTCAGGGTCAAGACTGAGGGCACACCTCGCTGACTGGTAGCTATTAGATGTTACTGGTCTCACATCCTCCATTGCTTGCCCTTGGGCAAACGTCCGATGGAGCAAAGTGGTGGGAGATCAACTCACGGCGCTACTAATAGATTCTTCATCAGCAAGAAATAATGTCGGATTGCTGCTCGTGGAGGGCTGAATGGTTCAATGGGAATTGAGGCTTCACTAAAAGAACTAAAAATCATTCACTGTAGAGAAGGTGGATCTAATGAAGCTCAAGGAAAGCTTAGGATCCTCCCTCCACCCCCGACTTGGGGGTATCAATGCGATGTGAGATGAAGTAAAGGGGTGGAGAGTCCCTTGTTTGTACCTAACAAAGGAGGACAAGTCGCCTGTTGCCAGGGGTGAGTACTCATTAGACAGATCATCAGACCTGCAAGTACTAGCAGCCTTTTACATCAGTGCATGCGATTTTCCTCTTGTTGAATTATAAATAAAAATGTAATTGATAATCTTTCTTTTGTCAACCCGATTTGTAATCTGAGTTCTGGCTTGGGTTTCTAGCAAAAGGACTTCCTTTTGAATCCTTGTGAACCATAAAGAAAGGATATGGAGATTCCATTGAAGTAACTATCATATTTCTTTGTAAATATAATGATGTGACGTTGACTTATGTATTTCAAATGGTCAGTTGAAATGGCCAATATCATTTTTGCTTTACAATGAGGGTATGCTGGGGCTGATGGACTTTTTAGAGATAGTCTAATATTATCCATATCGTTTCAGGTATTGATTCGTCATTGCCTGCTTTGGAGCTTGCTCGAGAAAATATTGCTCTTAATAGATTGGATCCAGCCAGGATATCTTTTTTAAAAGAAGACGCAACTGTATTCATGAAGAGTGCTTTATCAAGAAACGAATCATGGGATATAGTCATACTCGACCCTCCAAAGTTAGCTCCAAAGAGGAAGGTACCGATTTACTATTCATATATATATGTGAAATTGTTCTAGTAATCGTAGATGTTGATTGCATGCTATTTTCAGCTAGCAGAAGAAACTTACTCTTTCACAGAGGCAAAGACTTGTCAGGAGAAAAATTGAGTTCGAATTCTGGTCAACCTGGTCCTGTACCATCTTGGTTCTATATCTTCTTTACCAATAACTTTCACAAATTACACTACTCGTCCAGTTTGTACTGGATTATTAGTGGTGGTTTTATACTTTCAATGCTTCAGATATAATCATTCGTCAACAAGTTACAGATGCCATAAATCTTGGTTCTGCAAACTATTAATCTGGCAATTTTATTGCTGAAGGCAAGAAAATTTGCTTTGCGAGCTTTGGGAATATTTGCTTGTGAAAATTGACATCAGCTTCCGTTCTTTGGTATTGCAAGCCGAGCGGCTCATTGCTTAGTGTCATTTTTCAGGCTTTAAAAAGCGCATCGGGCATGTATAGAAATTTGAACTCATTGGCAATGAGATTGACGAAGAAAGGTGGACTACTTATGACGTGTTCATGTTCCGGGGCTATGACACAGAGTGGGATGTTCATAAAGACACTTCAGGCAAGCATATCACCAGTTCATGTCATATCTGATATGTAATTATGTCCCTGTCGATTGTGCAAAACTTGTGTAGTGAATGTGGTGATCTATAGCATCGGTACAACTGTAAACCATTAGAGTTGTAGCTAGTCATGATAGGCTCTCACCCAGCAAGTGCAGAGCTTTTATGATAATGGGACACTACTCTGGTGAGAGGCAGCAGCACGAGGTGTTCAGGATTGAGATGAAAAACCAACTGAACCACAAGATAAGGAAACTTTTAATCAGAATGATGTTGACTGAATCAAGTTGAACTGGAAAAATAGAGCCAGAGAAAATGGGGGCTTAGATGCATCCTTTTTTCTACAGTTTTGAGAAATCTTTTGGCTCTCTTAATCGGGCATGAGATCAACTGCATATTTTGCTGATCAGGCCCTGGCAAGTTGCATTTGCTTGCCAGCATTTGATGTCAGTACATACACTGCATGGTTCAGAAGCTTTGCCATTTAAGCAGCCTAACATTCTTGAAGGTTTTTATTATATCACTGCCTAACATTCTTGAAGGTTTTTATTAGATCACCGTCTAAGATGTTAAGTTTCTTTTTTGATTGGTATCTCTGATATTCAGGGGGCAGCATCAGCAGCTGGGAGAAGAGCCACAATTCTGAGACAAAGCGGAGCAGCATGTGATCACCCTATCGACCCATCCTACCCCGAAGGCGAATACCTGTCCAATATTTTAGTAAGAGTACTTTGAGAAATCACAGACGGTATATGCACATTGTGTTACATATCTGGCGCAATTTATTGCCATTCATCTTGCTGAAAATTTTTGGACTCACTAGCACTTTCCCAGTCACTAATCCAACCCCACACTTAAAGATGGCTGAGGCACTCTTATGTTACAGTGCTTTCTTCCTGACACAGCATATCATCCCCCATTAGCTTCTATATTCAGTTAGTCCTTACTCAAGAAAATGCTCTGGCCAAAAATGACAAATCTTTGACACCCAAAGCCATAGTCCTAAGATTAAACAATCTCCTGAGCAGAGTGATTCGGTGGCAATCGAGATTCTTTTACCCTCATATTGGTCCAAACTGGTTGGCTACCACAAGCTTCTTTCTGCCATCGCAATCGTTACATGTGCAGTGTCTTAACTGCTGTTACTGTTTCGACAGAAGAAAATAGTCGTCCCCTGGATTGGAATGGAGTATACCCTATAGGAGGATATGGAGTGCAGTCTAGCACACCATATGGATTTGAAAGCTTGTATTGTACGAAGATGTATCTGTATCAAGACAAATAAAACAGGGCTAAAGCTTATATTCTTGATGTCGTATTTTATGTCTACCTGATTGATCGTGCAAAAGGGGGTTGGCTCCTATGCTCTTAGATCCCAGAAAGAGGTCCACTTCTGAACTCCTCCACTTCTGAACTCCTCGCAAATGGTTCAGAAGTGGAGGACGTCTGTCAAATGTTCACTCAAGTACAAAGATGTCCCATCTGTGATGCGAAGCTGACCCTATTTTTTCTGCAAAAGGTTTTCGATCTTTCCGTCCTAAGTTATCTTCAGTAAGCATAAAGCTCTCGTTCCTGCACATAGTTGTCTACGTTCCCGTTCATCACACCCATACACACCGCACTTCCCGCATAAAGTTTCCTCCTTGATCTAGCTCTCGAGTCCATCCTCCTTTACTTCAAAAAGTCTTGCAATGAAAAGATTGTTCGCATCGGCATGTCGGGGGGGCACTCTAGGACGCATTTTCCTCCAACTATATGCACCTTTTGTTGATACCCAGAGAATCGTAATCGTGCGCTTTCTGTCATGTGATGAAATTTTAAAATGTGGGTCACTCTACTCGAAGCAAAGGCTTTGCCGAATTTTCTGGGACTCTCCATTATCTGTATTCTTGAATAGCCATAGCGGTCGCCGTACTTTTCACGCTCCGTTTCGATGCTCGTTTCGTGTTAAGGGTCATCTGGTCAATAGTACAGAAGTATCGACCTGTGATATCTTTAACAGACCCAACTATTTCTTGATTCCTCGCAATGTCAACGAGGAAAGACCCAGAACTTTCAGTAGAGACACAGAGCCTATCCAGAGGCGTTGTTCTCACGCTAGAACTTGTTTGACTAATTATATGAAACACTCCCCACTTTGTCTAAAAGACCAAAACCCTTCATGAGATTGACTACAATAGATGCATACATACGCCCTGATCAAACATGTACTTGTCTCAAAAAGGGCAATGTTCAAGAGGGAAGGGATAATTTCCTATTGCAAAGCAAACTTAATCAACTACACTTTGACATCAGCATGATCCATTTTGACATCTAACATGAGAGCATCGAGGTCTTACGTTACTTCATGAATATTGAATTATATTGATCCATTGAGCATTTGGACTTATTGCATCACTAACTCACATAATTTCAAGTTCCAGCTCAATTTCAAGGTCTCCAGGTTGGATCTCTGGGGCTGAAAAAGGAGGCCTCCACATTACCATCAAGCAATTCGAGGGCAGCACTGGACTTTATGCACCTAGGAGTCTTGTACTGATTAATGGACCCTCCTTGGCTTATGAAGAAGTCCATCAGTAACTCGAACGTCCCAGGATTCACGACCCTAATCTCGAGTGGCCCGACTGATCTGTCGTTGGTGCGGCACCGCCTGTAGACGTAGTCCAGCTCCTCTTCCACAACGATGCAGCATTCCTCCAGCACGCGGCCATTGAGGGCCGGTGACGGCGATCTGGGATGACGCTTGATTTCCCAGTAGAGGACATAGTGCCCCGGGACGGATGACGTGTCCACGCGGCTTGTGTATTCCACAAGGAGGGCGTCGTAGGGCTCTAGCAGTTTCTTGGCCACCGTGATGCTCTTGTGGAGATCCTCCTCGTTCGTCTTGTCGTTGTCGATGCTGAGGACGACGTTCCTCCGGCAAATGAATCGGAACTGCGGGGCGCGGTTGTGGAAGCCTGTAACCTGGAGCACATCTCCGATCCGATACCGGTAGAGACCTGGCAATTGACATTTACAACACATGTAAAGCTAAAGCGCCATCATCATAATCTTGATGGAGTGATATTTTAGTGTTTTGGATGATTAATTACGGGAAACATGAGGAGAGGGATTAAAATAATAATTAATAGGAAAATTTATATATAAATAGAAACAAGCCAAGTCAACTCTCAAATCATTAGATTTATCAAATGTACCTTCCCCGTGCTATGTAATAATAGGACTGTTAGATACAATTCGAGATGCTAATTGTAGGTTTTCAAAACTCAAGATGCAAATTGATAGGAGAACAAAACATGAAAAACCCTTTTGATATTTCCCCAGCATACCTATCTTGTCTATATGATTTTAATAATAAAATTTAAGCATCGCTTTACAAACCATTTTGAAGAAGACGGCATTTCAAATATAGACCCGGTTCCGAAAGCAAAGGAAAATTCTCTCTCGTTTTCACCTTAGCAGCTTCAAACGTTCGAGGAAGGTCCCAGAAAACAATGGAAGGTGACATTCATACGAGGTTATCTGTTTAGTAATGCTAGAGAATAAAGATGGAAGATGGATCCACAGGAGTGATCGATGACACCATATATCCTCTTGCACGACAGGAGTGCATCAATCTCCGACAAAAGGATGGTGACTCAACCTCATCACGAAGTCACATCATATTCCTAGAAGATAAACATGACATGATCCCTACAAAATATGGGACTTTAAAGTTGAAAAAAGATGATGCGCACCAGCAAATGTAGTGACCACGAGCTCGTAATAGCATCCGACCCGGACGTTAACCAAGTCCACGAGCCTGCGACCGGACACCTCCTCGTCCTCGTCGATGTCCATCACCAGCGTCCCGTTCCCCCCCAGGGGTATGAACTCGAAGTAGCCCATGTTGGGCAGCAGCGTGAACGCGACGTCGCGCGGGGCGCACAGCGGCCTCAGGTTGACCCCAAGGTAGCACTCCGACGAGGCGTACATGGTGCACACCAACGGCAGCTTCCCCTCGCTGTAGTACTCGAGGGCCGGTATGTACTGCGCCATCGACCCCGTCACGACGGCCTCAATGTACTTCACCCTAGGCCAAAGCCGGCACAGTATCCCCTTCCACGATGGAGAGGCGCAGATCTCCTGGATCTCGGCTGCGAGGGTAGGGTTCGGCAATGGTAGTATGCTCGACATGGAGGATCGGCACTCAGGGTCAGTGATGAAGGGATCTAGGTGGCCGGCGGCTATGTCGTCGCACATGCGGCCCCAGTTGCGCTCGAGGAACGATATGGCACGAAGGAACGCGGAAGCGAAGACAGCGCCGAGCCGGAGGACCTGGTGCCGGTGGACAAGACCCGACAGGAGCTGGCAATACATGCTCTGGTCGCCGTCGTCGCACAGGATGGCAGCATATGGGCTCGTGACGTCATGGTACGCGTCGGGGGCCCGGAACTTGAAGTGCTTGCTCTTGTAGTAGCTCGTGAGCACGGTCCGGGCAGGCAGGCCGCACGGGGTGGACCTCTCCGCCTTGACGAAGTACAAGTACATGGCCTTGCCCTCGTCGAGCCCCGGGAGACACCTAAGATTTGAGTTTCCATGTCATGTATGCAAGGCTAAAATACAAAGCATATGTCGAAGGATAATTAGGGTAATTATATGTATTCTCTAACTCGAAGAATTAAAAAGAGAGAAGGGAAAGGGAAAATCAAATTAAATTAACTGGCTCATAATGGGCATGATGAGATTATAAAGAAAGGTTCTTCGGTCGACGTCCTCCTCGATCGATGGCATCATCTTGGGCTCTCCAGCAGAAGTCCCTGAGCTACAAATTACACAACGGCATTCTTTAATCATTACTTTAGCTCGAAAAACAGACTTCAAATCAGAGAAAAATCAAGTAAATAGAGCTAAGACAGATATCAGAGAAAGAGAGAGACCTGCATAACATTTCAGTGATGGGCTTTCCTGTGATCAGAGAGGAATCTTCACCATGAGCGATTCTTCTAATGTAAGGCAGAATGGCCTTGTAAGTGATCACGGGGACCAGCTTCTTGAATTCGCAAGCGTCCAGCGCCGACCCTCCCGAGTACTTGCTCAAGTACTCGGTTTTCTGGTTCTGCGCTAGGATCTCCTTCAGGATGTTTTGCTGGACAATGTCGGCCTCAGACGTGAGCCTCTCTATCTCTTTTAGCGCAGCCTCTCCTTTGTACTCCAATTTCTTGCCATCCATTTTCTCGTGTAAACAGAGAAGATGGAGAGAGTAAGACAAGTAGTGAAAAATGGAGGAGGAAATGCAGTTTGAATAGTTGTGGAGAGCAGCACTCTATTTATAGTGAGAAAAAGATTTATATCCCTTCGAATAATACTAGATTATACAGAAACCGACCCACGAAAGCCGCATATAAAATGAATATGACAGGCTCTCGCCAGGTATTGACAATACGACCTGCATTTTTAAATGCTCGCTTACGATCTCTCACACTACTTGCTACACAAATGTTGCAGATAATAATGTTCGGTATACTAATTAGTCTTTTCATTGAGGATCTTGGGTTGGATTTAATGTCCTTTTGCTTGTCACCTCCTGCACATCAGAGTCACCAAGTTGGGACAATTTGTCGTTGCTGATATCACTTCCACACTGGGAGGCCTAGAGAACAAAACTGGTCGGAAACACCCAGGCCTCATGCAAACAAAGGTTGCTGATTTGGGTTGAACGCAATAATTTTGTCGATTATCAGATTAAATGTACTGTGCAGAGGAATTCACAGTGAAAAAATTTTTCTACCAAAGTGGATTATTATGTGGGTTAAAATTAAGATTAACATTTAAATATATGTGAAATTTTGTGAAATCACTAGCGACTAATTTACAAGCTTGAGCTGTTAGGTAAATGTGTAGTTTATTATTTAAATATTCTAACACTCTCCCTCATGCTTAGTTTTTTTGTTTAGTACCAAGAGTGCAAATTTAATTGGAAAGACAAATGAGGGCTTATTATTTAAATATTTTTAAATATTCTCCCTCACGCTTAGTCTTTTTGTTTAGTACCAAGAGTGCAAATTTAATTGGAAAAAAAATGGGACCTGATAAAATTTAAACTTAGAACCATTAGCTTTGATACCATGTGAGAATTTTGTGGGACTACTACTGATTGTTCTAAAAGTTTAAGCTGTTAAATGAAGGCGTGGTTTATTATCTAAATATTCTAATAGTTTGAAATGTATGTAAATGAGCTTATGTGATAGAGTATCATTCTTGGTCTCAACATTAAGAAAATATATTCCAATT
Source organism: Corymbia calophylla (assembly GCA_014182845.1). Classification (NCBI taxonomy): domain Eukaryota; kingdom Viridiplantae; phylum Streptophyta; class Magnoliopsida; order Myrtales; family Myrtaceae; genus Corymbia; species Corymbia calophylla. The sequence goes on from CM024703.1 coordinate 26,626,187, forward strand.
CGCGGCAAATAATGCATAAGGTGACCACTTTAGTTTTTGTATACTAATTAAGAGTGATTGGTTCTAAAGTGGGCCTACCTAGAACCAAGAATCACCCACCAAAGATCAATTCCACAAAATAGGAACCCGAAACCATGTGACGAGTTCCATGAATCCACCCGGGATGGTCCACCAAGTATTATTTCAAGAAATATTTCGAGGGACTCTTCTTTAATTTAGAAAACTGCAAAATCCATTTGGTCTACATATACAATATTATATATTCATCGCCTCAGAATCTGTGAGGGGAAATAGTTGCTATGCAGAGAAGTCAAAACAACAATAGTACAAGATTTTGCCACAAAATTCACAAGCTTCGCTTCAAATGCATCCATAATCTACATTACAGATCCCCCATAAAATGAGTTCGTAAAAGCAAGCAGGCAAGCAGATAAAATAAATCAACTTCTCAACCGATGATAAATGAACTCAAATCTGCACTTCACAGGAATAAAAATAGCAAGCAACTTCTCAAGCTTTGACAACTCATGAGCCACTGAAATAATTCAATTTCTCATGCTTTGAATCTAGACCAACTTCACGAAGGAGCAAGATGAAGCCAAAGAGTTGAAAGGATCATGTGTCAGGAGGACTGAGAGGTGACCAAAGGCTAGGGTTTCTTTCTGCGAGAGATAGTGCGGCTGCGTGAGGAGGAGTGGACTGAGGAGTGGCCGAGTGAGGAAAGAGGAGCAGCTAATTTGGGTTTTCAAAGCATAACAAAAAAAAATTGAATATATATATACCGGTCCGATTTGGGTAGACAGTTTTACACTTGAAATCAGGAACCAAAACGATTCTCATGAGAATTGCCCAAAATTGGCTGGTTTGAGTGGTTCCAATTTTTTTACACACCCCTAATACTAAACTCTATAAACAGCATAAAGCCAACCTTACACCATTGTAATTTCTTTCCCTTAAACTTTTGTTCATACAGTTTCTTGTACTGAGATACATAACATTAGCGGAAGAGCCAACAAAATCAATTAAGTGCCTCTCTTCTCAATTTCAATTGAAGCATGTGTCACATTTAACCTGAAAGTACAGACTTAATTCCATCCTTTCAATGTCAAAATTAGAACCAAGTTGGAGGCATCAAGAGGTCAATCAAGCGACAGCATTTTGCACGGAGTATATTCGTAAGGAACCATATTAGCGGAAGATGATTGGTTGGCAAAGTAATGGTGACGCTTTTTGTGGTGATGGGTTTGATCAAAGCATAATGTGAAGAGATACAAAAAGGGTTTGGTGTTCAGATTGATCTGAATATCACTTGCTTGTCTAAGTACATCCATTGATTGTAATTTTATCATGTCAATTTATAAGGTAAAATTTTATGAATCAATCTCTCTATTCCTAGGGTTTCTTTTGATCAAAAAGGGGTGGTAGTGGAGAAAGAGAAACGGTTTTGGCCTTTGGATTGGATTCAAGATGCTGGATGGAACTGCAATGACATACATTTATCCAACAAAAGAATAAAAATCTTACCACATCCGAAACGCGATCAGGCGCATGCAACTGGAATCAAAACCGACATCTTCAACACGTGCAGCTTTCAAGAAAAAGTTGGTGATCGATCGCCGCATCCATTTGCAATCCTTCCTTTTTTGCTTTGCTTTTTCTCTCATATTCGTGATGATGCATGCATGCTTTGTCCTCTTTCCTTCCTTTCCTTTCCTCTTCTCTCCTTTGCTGACATAACCTTACACTAAATGGACAAGCACGAAAATCGTACCTGAGAACGTACAATTTGCCATTCTACACCCAAAATGGCTCACTATTGCATCGTGTTCGGGTATGCGTCACGTGGACAGTGGCCGACATAGACTAGGACGAGCATCTTCTTGCTATCATGTATGTTTGATTTTGCACCTGACACCACCTTTACATGTGTTTTATCCTCCTACATTGTTAGGGAAACCCTTTTCTTGTACCACTATATAAGGATGTGTTTGGTAACCGATCAATTTTTGACTATTATTGTTTTTTTATTTCCTGAAATAAAATAAGAACAGAAATTCGTTTGGAATAGAATCAAAAGGTAGAAAAAATTTACTTCTTTGTTTTTAAGAATAATTTCTAAAATCAAACTATATTCTTTTTTTCTTTTCTTTTCTTTTCTTTTCTTCTTTCTCTCTCTTCTTCTTCCTTCTCTAGTTGGTCTCTAGGCTGGATGACGGGCAAAGACCGACCAAAGACGAGGCCCAATGAAGTCCCCCAAGGCCAGAGAGGTCGCTAGCCCTCATCTCCGGCCGATTGTCGACCGTTGCCAAGGCCTAATGACTGGTTAGAGGAAGAAGAAAGAGAAGAAAAAAAAAAAAAAAAGAAAATTGGCAAAAATTTATTAAAAAATTAAAAAAAGTTCTACATCATAGACAAATTTGAGAGTAATGCCAAATGCATTTGTTCTTCTTCTATTATGGGAATAAAAATTTTGTGCAATTACCAAACACGTTCGAATGCTCGAAACTCGTCAAAGGAACTAAATAAATAAATAAAAAGATTTTTAGGTAAAAATTATTCTCGAAAATAGAATAATTATTAAACACACCTTATTATATCCAAAGATCTTGATTTATTAACATAAGTATTGATGACATGAACATATTCCATTACACGGGGCACTTAAATTCACAAAAGTACAAAGTTGCTCAAGTTAGTATTTCATGCAAACATATTTATCTAAGTTATATTCCACTAACGTACACAGTTCTATATCCTAACATCATCGGTCTCGAAATCACTAGCAGAAACAAACCATGAATCCCACGACAAAAATGCTATGTCATGACTTCACCCTGGTGGGGGCCTAAACTGAATCTACTTCTTCATTGCAACACGGTTTTCAGTTCAGAATAATTTGGCTCTCTTGACATATAAGTCAAGACCCTAGCTCCCCTTTTAGGCATGTCGTGCATGCCCATTATTTCCACGCATGACCACAGTGGCTAGCCAAGCCAGATAGTGCGTCGACCGTCTTTTTCCCATTCTTGGAATCCTCAGGGTAATGGGAGAGGAAAAGGAGAGAGCTTTTCCCATGGCAGGCCCCAGATTTTCAGAGGGCAAAAGAAAAGCTGGTGGAGCAGAGAGAGAGAGAGAGAGAGAGAGAAGGCCAACAATGCTCGAGTGATGATGTTTCCCACATGAAATATCGTAATTTTACCTTGTGCTGATCCACGCTCGTAGACCGTACAATGATCGTGTCCGGAACGTACTTTGGAGAAGGGCTTTTACTTCATCATGCTTACCCACTATTTGGTTTCCCTTGGCGTCGAAATGATGTTACCGTCGCTGAAAAAAAAAGGTTTGAAAGATTATGGTTAAGACAGTGACGAGACTCGTTGGTCGTACTTCAATAATGTAGGCTCCGTTATTTAACATATACAAGTTTTTTTAGATGAATGTCTTTAAAGAAAACCAAAGTATTTTGAAAAAGGTACTAAAAGGAAAAATATAGAGAGAGAAGGAGCCAAGAATTCGACAAGCCCCCCTGAGATGGGTGGTGTTCGACGATCTGCCATGCCCTAAGTGCGTATCTCTCTAGTTAGGCTAGTTGGACTCATCCATATAATTCGCTATCAATGAGGATATATATAACCTCATCACAGGTTGTGATTCATAACTAAACATATCACGGTCCCCAATGACCTTAATAAAGGTCACACTACAAGATGAGGTCACAAAACCTCTGTGACCTTAGATGTAGAACTCGCGTAACGAATTTGAGGCCGCAAGACCTTGGATCGCAATTGCAACTATCGCCCAAGGGGTGAGAGTGAGAGAGAGAGAGAGCAAGTAGGTGAGGATGGAGGATGGGGGTTAGGTCTAGGGTCAACATTGATGATAAAAAGAATAACAATAACAACAGTTAGAAATGGATGACAACTATTATGGACGTAAAATACTATCAAATAGATTTAAGTCGATGGCCTACATTAACAATGAAAAAAATGACAATAGTGACAATCGGAGATAAGTGACAACCGTTGTAAACGTGATACCATCAAATGTGAATAAAAAAAAAAGAATTGCAAAAAGAAAAGAAAAGGGAAATTTTTTTATCATGTGATGAGCTTAAAAAGAACAAATGCATTTGGACCTAACTAGGTAGTCTATGCCGGAAAATATTATGCGATGCGGTACTCGATTTGAAGGACGCTCCCATCGAGTCATGTTTGAAATGTCCAAAATGTCAGGTGCACGATCGCACGAGGAGTGAAAGTACACGGTCTCTTACATTTTTTTTTCGCATTTTTTTATATTAACTTTTTTTTTACCACCAATTTGGGAGGAGAAGCAAAAGGGTCTGAAAAGAAGTACAAACAAAAGGAAAAAAATAAAAACATAAATTCAAATGGTGCCTTCTTATCTGTGCACAAGGGAGAGGCTTTCCGTGACCATTCCTTAATTTCTTCTTTGAATCATTTCGAGAAAGAAAAGCCAATGAGCTCATAAAGGTTCTCCACGATCTCTTCTCCACTCATACATATATAAAACATTGAACTAGGACAAAATGAATGGATAAAGGTGAAGCTTGCTTGCGTGGTGCGCATCCAGGGCATCATTACATAAGGGGGACAACCTTTTGAACATCGATGGGAGTGAGTTTGAAAAAATGAAGCAAAGCGCCAATAAAGTCAATAATATCTTGCATGCATTTGGATATAATGTTTATATTAATTGACCATGATTTTTTAGTATAGAGATCGTTTCGAGAGGATGATGCTCTGATTTTCTAATAACCTAACTTAACAAATTGTTGTATGTTGTATTGAAATATCGAACTTGTGAAGATTTTTCAAGATGGTTATCAATTTCTTTTTTCTTTGTTGCTGACATGATTTATACTCCACCAAGGCAAACCCTCCGAAGGCAAGTCATTGCTTTTAATTTTAGTATGAGTGGCTTATCAAGATTTGTCGCATTTATCAAATGAGAGTAAATGAATAAACCACTTTGGTATCTTCTTATGGTGTTCAAATTAAAGTAATTGATGATGAGAAGACTCTTATGATTAAAAACTAACTACAAGGCGAGAATGGCTCAGCGATGTCAAGTCAGCCTGTCTTTTACAAAACTATAAGTTCGACTCACACAAATTGCTATCTCATGAGGAGAGAGTTACAAACCGTTGGCATGCAAGCAAAGTTGCGATGATGAGATTGCTAATTTTTTATACCCTAATGTCTAGGATATAACTTAGTAGTTATGGCTCAAAGCCTCAAATCGATCCTCTTTTCTTTTTTTTTATGTTCAGTGGTTGTATGGAGTAGTACTATGGTAACGCATAGAGGAGGCGGTCAGTATCCGCTCCAAGTCTCTATATTTTTGTGGTGCTAGAAACTAACTTCTTCATCTGGGTTTTGCTCCCTAGTTTTTGAAATGAGAATTAACTGCCAGTGCGATTTGAACATCGGCAGGTTTGAGGTTTGACGCGTTGAATTAACCCAATTAGGCTCGAAAACATTGACATCATGAGCCCACTGGCTCGACGGGTCCAACAAGCGGCCCATCATTTCGTTGAGTCGAGCCCAGCCCGTTTAAGAACTTTTCAAATGGACAGATTTTGACAGGTGGTTCACCTGAGGCCTATCTGGGCCACTAAATTAGCTTGGATCCGATCTTTTGACGCTTTGAAATTCGAGTCAGCACGTGATAATCACTTAACTTTCATGTCACCAGTAAAATATTTAAACTTTCGCTTAACAATTCAAATGATCTGTACATAGCAAAACACGTTGTTTCATGTGAACATGTAGATTACGCGCATTCGATATGTCATACTTGGTATTCTCCCTTTAGTTCATATTTTTGCCCTTGTTTCTTACAAACGGAGATTGAGTCCAATATCGCTTGTCTTGGGCTTGACCTTACTATCGGGCATGAGTTTCTCCAAGGTCGAACTAGACTTTTGATTCCACTTGCAATCGATAGGCTCCGAGTGTGGATAGAATATGTTAGGCCCTAAGGCCGACATGTTTAATGTGATCAAGCATGAAACTTCATGTCTCTTTTCTAGGAGTAATGGCGGTGGTACTGCTTGCTAGGTTCATATTTTAACTCATTTCACCATGGTTTTTATGGATATAGATGCGAAAGAGTTCCACCAGATAGTGACTAGCATGCAAAAGAACTTTAGGAGAATCATGGTATTTTTGCAAAATATGAGGGCTCAAGACTAAAGATCTACATGAAGCTTCATTGGAGAATTGTCGTATCTTTGTTCTCAAATGTATTAGTCTAAGCTATCTTCCTGGATGCCCAAGTTGGTTAATGAATTTTACATGGTAGTTTCAACTAGGATAGGCATTTCATTCTATTGTTACTCTCTCTCTCTTTTGAATTGGAATAATAAGAAATTTAATAATACAATTGTGTTATTAAATAAAGGTTTTTTCTGGGAATTTTTCCTTGGTTATCTTGCTCTTTGATGTTCTCTCCATTCCTTTTAACGGATTTTTAGGGTTCGCGAGTGATCAAGAAAGTACTGTCTCCTTGGCATGAGCAAGATTTCTCGAGTCTCTTCCTTCTTATCCTCGGTAACGAGGATGTCAACCTTGCCAAGATCGGAAAACTCTTTCACTTATTTATTCGCCGAGCACGTCCCGACGTCATTTGGTATCGGTCCTGCTATTTTATGTTTACAATTTGGCCGTCCTGGCGTCAATTTTAACATATATAGCTGCAAGAAAGTTGCACTAAGTATATATATAATTTTATATAGTTTACCTCGATAAATCAACGCTAGCGGGAGCTGTTTGGGCTTTCCATGCAAATCAACGGTGTGGAGAAAAAGAGGTCGGTTTGGCACGTGAAATGGGCTAAAAAATAGGGCGTGAGATACGAAGAACTTTGATAGACCCAATAAGGGGGGATCATCAAGGCACCTGCGATCTTACAGTATATATGCTTAGTTTTTTGCTTAGTTATTCGATGATTGGAGCATTATGACAAGCGAATGAGATGCAACTCTTGTATTAGGGCGCACATGTATGTTATGTTATCAAAGTTTCATAGTAGAGAATTGATGTGATGTAAAATAATTAATATATCCAAGTTAACCCATAATTCATTGACTTAAATTTTTAAGTGAATGTGGGTCGTATTGGATATATTGATGAACTTAGACTTAAGCTTCATTTTGACAATCTCTCCAAAAGAAATCTGGTGCAATGCGATTTTCGGGCAGGTGAGCATTGCAGCCTAGCAACACATACCGAAGAAAGAGAACATGGATGAAGTCGGGTAAGAAATGCAAATAAAACTTCATAAGCGATAGCAAAAATTGGTAATTGCAAATTATAAAGAAAAAACTAATAAACTTTGTTAAGTTCCTCAAATTAAAGTTGATAACCGACTACTATGTGGTAATTCAATTGGAAGAAAAGTTTATGAGTTATATTAAGTAAACTTAATAATCTCTAAAAAGAGCTACGAATTTGTAAAGGGTTTTGGATCAAGGAAGTAAAAGTTGGTAAATTAAAAAAGTGGCAAACTAAAAAAAATTAAACTTTGACAAATAATTCGAATGCATTGGCAATTTAATTTGAAAAAAAAAGTTGGTAAATCACTTTAATTTAAATTGGTAATTATATATAACAGTTATGTAAATTTGAAATCATAGAAGTTATGCTTGATAGAGTAAATGGTTTTCTGGAACGAAGTGTCTTGTTCTTGTTCTTTTCTTCTCTTCCATAGGAATACATTATTAGGAATACATTATTCTTCCTTACGTGTTATAAAAGGTGGAAGTTTAAGGCAATTCTTTAATAAAGTTCCTTTCATTATCACACTCAACTTTTATTTATTTATTTGTACTTTTTCCCAATTTAAAATCACTCGCTTGCTTTTTTCCTCTTCCCACGTACTTGCTCACTATGCTTTATACTTGGTCCATTCAAATTAAAAGTCCAAGTGCTAACATTTTTAGTCTTTTTTTTTGCTTTGAAAAGTAAAGTGATGACATGAGGTACTAAGTATGACCTTAAATTGTTCCATCTGAACTCTAAAACGTAAAATTCGAGATATTTCCTTAGAGAGGGGGGAAAAATAAATTCTCCTAATTAGGGCTAAGACGTGTAGACATTACATTAAAATAAAGAACACAATCCTATCGGTCAACCAAGATCACCTTGCACTGGCAAGTGGGACAGTTCTCAACGAAGATCTCGAGCTCCTCGGTTGTGGTGAGGTAAAACCTAAAGTAACACCAAAGATGCACAACACACCCTCTAGTAAGGCTAAGGTTAAGGTTAAGGTAATGTGAAAAACCACTACATTATATCACTTAGACAACCGAAAATATCAAGACGAATACTTTTAAAAGCCCTTTTCTTAATACTACATTAGACTCTATACATGGATAATCATAGGGATAACAACGTAGATGGTTCTTAAATTTTAATTTAATGTGTCATGTGATCCCTAAATTTTTAATCTGTTTAATGTGATCCATGTACTTTTAGTACATGTTCAACTTAATTCCCTAAACTGTATGAAAATATTTAATGTTGCCCTTCCATTAATTCAAATAAAAATTTAACATTTTCATACATTCTAGAGATTAAATTGAACATGTACTAAAAGTTCATGGACCATATTAAATAAATAAAAATTCTAGTATGACATTGCATATTGGGCTTAAGTTCAGAGATCCAATTGTACGAATTTAATGTTCAAGAACAATATTGTATATTGAGTTAAAGTTTATGAATCATTTGTGTCATTTATTAATCCTATGATCCTAACAAGAATTAAATTGGTCTATTATGAGTGCCGCAAACTATGCACTCTTTTGCAAAAAGCCCGATGATGTTTATTCCTTTATTTAACATAACCACTGCAAATGACAAAATACAGTTAATAAAGCGACAAAGTAATAAACTTGAATTTCTTAATATCGGCTTTGAAAAGGTCGTTTTCATTTAAATCTCATAGATTCCCTTCTAGAGGGACACATGTTATTAATTCAAACGCGGTGGCTATGGGGCTGGAGAAACAAACACGCTGGACTCCTTCAAAACCCTACCTAAAAGGAGACGCGCCAAATATATTAAATTCATGCGATGCTTGACATATCGTACGAGATAGATCCATGAAATTGTTATAGACCGATTTTTTATTGAGCACTAGATATGACCGAGTTTTTCGAGTGACCACTTCCAATGTCCAACGCCACTTACAAAAAACCAAAAAAAAAGATTATGAGGTTTTCTTGACCAACCGGAGTAGTTAGGGTTTCCGAAAACGAAATTAAAGAAAAGGAAAGAAAGGAATTAAATTCATGCAATGCTTGACATATCGTACGAGATAGATCCATGAAATTGTTATAGCCCGATTTTTATTGAGTATTGAATATGACTGAGTTGTTCGAGTGTCCATTTTCGATGTCCAATGCCACTTACAAAAAAAAAAGGTTATGAGGTTTTCTTGACCAAGTGGAGTACTTAGGATTTCCGAAAACGAAATTAAAGAAAAGGAAAGAAAGGAATTAAATTCATGCAATGCTTGACATATCGTACGAGATAGATCCATGAAATTATTATAGCCCGATTTTTATTGAGTACTGGATATGATCGAGTTGTTCGAGTGACCACTTCCAATGTCCAACGCCACTTACAAAAAAACAAAAAAGATTATGAGGTTTTCTTGACCAACTGGAGTACTTAGGGTTTCCAAAAACGAAATTAAAGAAAAAGGAAGGAAAGGATTTGCAAATCAAAACTGCATCATGATTGGAGGACCCATAAAAAAAAATACCCACCTAAGGGCTAGAGTTAGATAACTTAGATCACAACGAAAGGAAATATATTATATATATAATTTTTTAAAAAATTTTCGTCTTCGAAGTGGGAACTGGCTTTGCATTTTTTTTTAAATGCAAAATGCTTTTATAAAAGGAGGGCAAAGAAAAAGACAGCCGAACTGATGACGGTGGTTGGGCTAACCCCTCGAGCCGTCGGCCCGTCGCTACCGCCTCTTCGCCATTGGTCAACTGAATGCGCTCTTACGAAAGAAGCCATCAATCTCCCCCTTAATTACACGATTGCCCCCACGTCCTCCCACCGTGGCATCTTGTATAGCAATCGGCGTTGCTATGTTGGGGCTAAATACGTGCCAAAGTAATTGAACTAAAGTCATCGTGCAAGGTCATCGTACACGGAGTTACATTCAAACTCAAATGATATCGACTACATAGAACCGCTACCGTGGGCCACCATGCCCGCCAGCCCTTTGCAGGACTCACTTCTGGATCAATAGAGGAAAATCACGGCGTACCATTGAATAGCGTTTTGACTCGAACCTAAAACTCGACTTAGGAAGCTTGAGCATGTCAAGTCCTCCACTAGGCCACCACTCTTTGAGTGGCAATATATGGTTGACGCAAAACAAGTGCAAAGTTTTATAAAATCACTATCGGCTTCTTTTTGAAAATTTTGAAAAAATTCGAACTTAAAATCTTATGTTTCTTGTACCATTTGAAGATTTTACAAGAATATTGTCAGTTGTTCTAAAAATTTAAACTGTTAGATAAAAACATGGCTTAATTTTTTCCACTTAGATTATTAAGGAAAAAGGAAGGAATTGTTGGGTCTTTTATTATACCACTGCTGGATAGTGAATATGGTTCCAAAGTAGAAATTAAAAATGAAGAACCGGACAAGAACTAGATTAATGGGAATCTACCTAGTTTCAAGTTCTAAAGTATGCATGGTTTGTTCCTCATTTTATGTGATTTTCTTGGCTATGTCATCCAATGATGAGTGTATAATTTAGAACAATTAATTCGAGCTTCTATTTCATGACTTAGACTTTTACTTATTAATTTCTCATATTTTTTGTTTAAATATAAGTCGAGGTTAGTTGATGGTGATTATTTAACGTAATGATTTATTGTAGTCGTTCATTTAATAATTCAGGTTGCTCAATTAATAAGAATTATGGAACCTGGGTAGAACCTAAAGCCAACCCTAGGTTCTAGATCCTAGGGTATATATAAAGTAGGTTTTAGGTTTCAAAAAGTAATAAACATGTTCCAACAAGTATGTTTCAGGTGCATCATATACAGAATTCAAAACTGCTCACCACTATTGTCGGAGGCAAGGGAAGAGAGAGCTATGGTCCCTTAGTAAATTGGAACTTACCACGCCCAAAAACTGACGTGTTGCAGAAAGGAAGAGCAAAATAGTAAGTAAATAGGCAGGACTGTCGGACTCTTTTGATGTTTTCTCCTTTTGACAGTTTCCATGAAGCTTCGTCTATAAGTAGTGGATCCTGGCATGGTGAGTGTATCACCTACGACATTGTCCAAGAATCCTTTTTTAATCATGTTTACCAAGAATTTCTAACGCATCTACTAATTCCACGTGTCGCAAGGTTTATGGAGTATTTCATGAAGTACATTGGCTTTCTTTTAATATATAGCCCTCGCTCATTTGAATACCGATTTAAAATTCGACCAATCTTTTTTCTTTTTTTAAAAAAAGTAACTCGTATCATGCTTGCACTTATATTCACGAAAATTCAAATATTAGCAAAATCAATGAAATATTATCGCCATTGGAATGAGATGGGAGTAAATGGGGTGCACGTGGAGTGGCATTTTCGTGATAAAGATCAAAACAGGTGTCCTTAATGAGATTAATCAAAACCTATTTTTAACCTCGTTTTCTTGTCCGATGCACCAAAGACCCGCGTACCAATACCAACCAAACGGGATTATATAAAAAGACTAAACCCCACAAGCCAAAACCAACGCCAAAGTCCAGCGATCCCAAATGGCCTCTTCTTCCCTCCTCGCTTTCCGCGTCCTCTTCCTCACGTCGCTCCTCGTCGCCGCCGCCATCTCCACGTCGGCCGCCTCGGTCGGCGGCGGCGGAGACGGGCTCTCCTGGGTGGCCGCCGCGGCCTCCTCCAAGCAGGGCCGGTGCCAGGGTTCCATCGCGGAGTGCATGGCCGAGCAGGACGGCGAGTTCGGCGAGTTCGACATGGACACGGAGGTGAACCGGCGTGTGCTGGCGACGTCGCAGTACATAAGCTACGGGGCGCTGCAGCGGAACACGGTGCCGTGCTCGCAGCGGGGGGCCTCCTACTACAACTGCCAGCCGGGCGCGCAGTCCAACCCGTACAGCCGCTCCTGCACCGCCGTGACGCAGTGCCGCAGCTAAGCGAAACGAACCTCACCTCACCTCCTCCCCGATCCTCGATCTACCTCTCCACTCCCCTCTGCTTGATTAGCTTACTCTGTCTATCTATGTATCTATTCCTACGATGTACGCGATGGATGACGACGATGCTGTAACGTCGCTCCCGTTAAGGAACGACAGCCCCCCCGCCTATGTTCTTGTTCTTTTATGCATCTGATTTTCAGGTTCCATTCTACTTTGCGTGCAAATTCGAACCATTGGTTCGCAACATCGTTTCTGCAACGTCCCTTCTGTCAAAGGAATAGGTCGTGTGAACGCGAGAATATATTTTGGTAAAAAGAAGAAATTTCGTCGGGGTAACATGTGGGGAAAGCCGTGGCATGGGGAAACGTTGACCTCCTGGCCTTTTCCTACCTTATAATTTGACTTCCGTCGGTGCTAATTTCGTGGAAGAAATCCTTGAATTTTCCTTTGATTGGTGCAAGCTTCGCGCCGGGGTTAAAAAAGGAAATTAGGTATCCCGTCACGTTTTGTCCCGCAAATGAATGGAAAGATTTGGTCATATTTCTTTCGAAGTAGGGCTGAAACTTTCAACGAGATGAAGATCGGGAGAGCCCTCCTATGGGGTCTCAGAGGTTGCAGATATGAACTCAAAATCATCATTGCGTTTGCAAAAGTCACAATCAAGAACCTTTTTTTTTTTTTTTTTTGGTTCACATGTCGTTTCGAGACACACTTTTAGCTTAAGTATAGTCATTACGTATATACGATTCCCGGGTAATACAAATTGTTGTAGATTCGATGGGTTTTCTTTTTCTCTGCCTAAACACGCATTGCAAAATGTTCATAATTCGGTGCCCGAAAGAGGATATGGCGGTAGAGTAATGATCGGCGATTGGACCCGCATTGACACGGAACTCGAAATGTGCAGGGACGGGCCCGGTCCAATTGGCCTCGGAAAGCTTGCGTTCTTTGGGCCCGAAAGTGGGCCCTCTTGCCAATCTGATCTATAGCCCCTCAGCGACAGGCTGCTGATGGACCGTGCTGGCCGGGCCATATGTAGCTGTTGGGCTTCCAGTCTTTTCAAAAAGCGATTCGGCCCGCAGATGACACTACCCATCACGCGACGGGCGGACCGGCCCGGCATGCAGCGACGAGGGGCACGCCATTTTGCCCCTATTAATAGTGCGCTGGCTATTTTTACATCAATAAATGAAATTTACATGCTTAAACGACTGCAAGTAGTCTGTCAACATCCAGATCCAGAGATGATCTTTCCACGAAAAATCTCGAATTAATACAGTTATAACAAATTTACCCAAAATTAGTACATTTATGACAAATCGTTAGTTTCCGTTAAATTGAATCAATATTACAAAAAATCACCAGCTGGTACACTCATGATAAACGGATGGTAAACTTCAAATTAGTACATCCATCAACTATCACGTTTTATCCAATTCAATAATTTGATTGTAAAATTTAGTAAAAATTAATGGAAAGTAAATTTATCACATATATATATTAGTTGAAATTTTTGATGGTCAAAAGATTAATTGAAAGTATATCTGTGACATACGTATCAATTTAGTGTCTTTCGTGATACTAACCGTTTATGAAATATTCGAAACGATCTCGGTAATCCTACATCCTTCTCCGTGATATACGGTTGATGATCATCAATGCAGCAGAGAAGAGGGCCCACGGCCCATGATAAACAAAGCAGGAGGATGGCGAGCACGTGATCCACCCATCTCCATCGAAACTCGTACCCTACCTGCGCTCGCCTCGTCTTCCGTGCCGATGCCGATTCACCCTCATCCCCCATTGGCCCATACCGCGGCCCGACACGTGACCACGCCATCCCTCGTCCCCCGCCACGTGTCGTCATCGTCCCGCTGCGCCTCGACCGAGCGCCCTCCACGTGTCCCGAGCGGGCCCCGCCTCCGAGTACCGCCCCGCCCCGGTGCCGGTGACCCTACCGCCAACGTCAGCGCGGAAGCCGTCAACGTTGAATGCCCGCGACCCGATCCCGCCAATCGCCGCGCGCCAAGTGGCAGCGCGGCTCGGATTGGAGCCGTTGCTCCCTATCGGGTTCAGATCGTCGCCTGCGGCCTCCTCATAAAACCAACTCCTCCTGCCTCGTAACGTTCGCCGCTTTCCCTCAGCAAAACCCGTTTCTTCTTCTCCTTCGCATTCCCCACCAACGCGTTAGGGTTTAGAGAAAACAGCAATGGCGGATTCCGAGCCCAGACCGCAGACCGAGAACGTAAGTCATTTTCCCCGGTCTCGATACGTTAGAGCGATTCGTTCGCATCTCTAGTCAAAGAGATCGCTCGAGTCGAACGGAGGCGAAGGATCGAATGATGATGATGGTTTTTTGTCCATACGTAGGTCGAGCACGACGAGAGGAGGCTTAAGTACCTGGATTTCGTCCAGATGGCCGCGATCTACATGGTGATCTGCTTCTCCACCCTCTACGAGTTCGCCAAGGAGAACTCCGGCCCGCTCCAGCCGGGCGTCGGTGCCGTCGAGGCCACCGTCAAGACCGTCCTAGGGCCGCTCGTCGACAGGTTCCAGGACGTCCCCTTCGAGATCCTCCGCTTCATCGACTCCAAGGTCATTGTATTATCGATTGACATTGCAGGCCATTTTCTTGGCATGAAGAAACGTTGCCATGATGAACTGTGGAGATATTTATGTTCAGCTGTTTGTTCCTTTTTCTTTTTTTTTTCTGCTCGGCAGGTTGACGAGTACGTGCGGGAGCTGGACAGCCTCGTGCCGTCGCTGGTGAAGCAGGCGTCGAGCCAAGCCCGAGCCGCGGCCTCGGAGGTGCGGCGCGCCGGCCTCGCGGACGCCGCCAGGAGCGGGTGCAAGAGGCTGGAACCGGCGGCCAGGGAGATTTACGAGAAGTACGAGCCGGTGGCGGAGGAGTACGCGGTGGCCGCTTGGCGCCGCCTGAACCGGATGCCGCTCTTCCCCCAGGTGGCGGAGATCGCCGTGCCCACGGTGGCTTATTGGGCGGAGAAGTACAACAGGGCGGCGTGCTACGCGGCGGAGAGGGACTACCCGGTGTCGGGGTACCTGCCGATGGTGCCGCTGGAACGGATCGCGAAGGTGTTCGACGAGGCGGAGCGTGGGCCCGCCGGCGCCGCCGGGAACGGGGAGGTTGCGATGGCCCAATAGCTTTTCTCGGTTTCCATAAGGGTCACGTTTGGTGTCGAGGTTCCGTTTGGTTTGACTGTTGTCTCTTTAAGCCGATGATAAAATGGGATTTCGGGTGCAAGTGCAGAAAATCTTGGCACGGTGAGACGTCACCAATTAGAAGACACTCGACGATTCCACTTGATGATGCAATTTATGTCATCGATGTCTTATAAAACCAGAGGATAAATATTTCCATTTCGATTGGATGTGAATTACTTAAGTCAAACTTTTTTCTTCAGACACGGTTTCCGATGCCATGTAAAAAATTCCAATTTCGACCCAAAAATTTAAACTTATCGACCCAAAAGTTTAAACTCCATATATATAAATAGCATTTATGATCTTTTGTCTAAGTGATGAGTGATGTGATACCCCCCAGAAGAAACTGATTGGAACACTTTTCCAAATATGGATTCACCGACGCTTAATATTTTAATTTACCACTGCTTAGATGTCCTACTCATTCCATTGCTAATTCCATGAAATCGGCGCCTTTTATTTGTCTTCACACTTTTGTTAACACCAATTAGAAGGATATTCTTCGTTTCCATTTGATGGTCCAATTTACATCATCAACATTTCATGCGATGGACGCAATGTGTTAGTAAAGCGATCACCAAGCTTGATAATTCAAAAAATCAGAGACCGCACTAAAGGATATGAGTCAAATATTTTTCTACACCTTTCGATCCTTATTGTGAGTCACTTGAGTTTTCCCCTTTGTTAATTAGCCACATTTAAACATGATTATGTCGTGGTTCGTAATCCTCCCATACTTGCGTATCCTTATAAGTGGAACTTGGGATTTTCAAGTAAAGAGCAAGTAATATATATGAGATGAATACAATTGGTTGGTGGAATAGGCATCAAAACGGTTGGTGTTAGGAGTTTTAGGATAAAAATATTGTATTTTTATGGAGTTTCAAAAGTAGAGTTGGCATCCCTTCCATAAATTGGTCAAGAGCTGTTGTCGCTCTCCTAATGAGGCTATGGCAAGCCAAATTCAGCTATTATACTTAAAGTGATTTGTTATCTCACTTGAGAGATTAGATGCCCGAGCCAAGCTAGATGTGGTACAATGTGATACAAGGATGCTATTCACTGTATTGTTCTCCGAAATAACTATTGAAAGAAGGTTGGTATGTTGTTATCCTTTCACCAGGCACCGCACGGGTTATTCTACAACCAAGGAATTATCAAACCTTAACCAATAGTATCAGTGCAAGATCCCTCTATTAAGTGAGTTGAGTCAAAGAAAATATGTGATCTACTCAGTCCTACAAGGGTGGAGAGAGAACCCCTGGTGCAAAACATGCTTAAACAAATTATGGCTTTTGATTACCTTCTAGAATGACAATGGGGGTATAGGAAATAGGGATATGCAACCGAATTAGGCTTACTCGAGAATTGAACCGGACCATCTGGAAAATAGGTTTGGAAATAGATACCTATTTCAATCAGTCCGAGAACCGATTGGAATTGATTCGGTAATTGATTCTAAGGAAAGGCCCACCCAAGAACCAAACCAGTTTTGGAATCAGTTCTTATTAAAAAAAAAAATCAATTTAGCATTTTTTTACTTGGATTATTTTCTAATACAATTTGTAGAAGAAGTAGTCTCAATTTCAATTCTTTTTTTTTTTATTATATTTGTTTCAAAATGATACATTTCGATGTTGTTTAAGCATTGTCATTATACTATCATGGAGTCATTGGCTCACAAACCGAGTTGATTAAATTTATACGTTTAGTAGGAATTTGTTGATGTACAGAGTAATTGATTAGGGACCTTGACTATCATATTCAATAGCTCACAAGTTTAGGAAAATTAGGTTGTTGTTTCCTCGAATGTTTATGTAATTTGAAGCCGTATAAAACATCGGGCAATTGCTTCTTGCTTGGGGCGTTCGTGAAAAATAGGTTCTTGGGTAGACCCTTGAACCGGACCAAAAAGACAAGGTAGGTTCCAAAATAGGCTCAAGTGCAAACGAGGTAGGTAACAAGTTCCAAAAACTGAGAACCGGTTATAATAGAGTTAAAATCAGGTTCCGAGTTTGGAACCTACCCACCTTTGAACTAATCACTCCTAATAGGAAAGAACCGATTTCTCGCCAAGGGAAAACTTCTTTGGATCAATAAGCAAATCTCAAGATGGGTCTATTGCCAAGTTTTCGACAAAGAAAGTGCGACAACTCGGTCCGACAAGGGTAGAGAGTGGTTGTCAAGGCTAGAGAAGTTAGACAATGAACGACTCCTAGCAACCTTCTAATATAACGAATGGAGTATAAATGAATAAACCCGTGCACCAAATAGGGGGAGAGCGATTCTAGAATGTATATGTGAAAACTAGAATTAACTTACAAAGATACCTTTTAACATAATGGCAAATCTTGCTTTGAAATTCTAAAATTAAATAAGCATAGGTTAGAGCACTACCATAATGAGTGGCTTTCTAGGAAAGTATCTAATTATACACTAAAGAATAAAACCGTGAGGCTTGGTTTGAGATGGACTAAAGTGAACAATACCTTGAGTGAGTTAATCCAGGGATGTTAAAATATAGTATGAGAACAATACCTCCTTTAGTAGGTGTATAGTTCAACAGAAGCTATGGGTTTAAAATGACTCGATCCGATGAAAGCAATGAGTGGTAACCAAGATTAGAGGGCATAGACAAGAAACAGCTTTCAACAATCTTGTAGAATGGCAATGGGGCATGAATGAATTGAACTATATATCGAACAATGAGAGATCAATTTTGAAATATATATGTGAGAACTGAAATTAACTTATGAAAATACCTTTTGGGATAATAACAAACTTTGCTTTAGAACTCCAAAATTAAGCGAGTCTAAGCTAAAGCACTATTAGGAGAAGTGACCTTTTGGGAGATACTTGCCTATATGACAAAGGATAAAATCGCAAGGCTCACTAGTTGTGGCCTATCGTTCGCTGTCGTGAATCCATGGCCTAATGACTAACATAGAAAGAAGGAAAAAGAAATAAAAATTATTTAAATTTTGATTTTTTTTGTTTAAAATAAAGTTATATTCGAAATAAAATCCAAACACTGAAAAAGGTTTTCGATCATATATCACCAAACAAAATAAAATGATTTTCCAGAAAATATTTTCCTTTACTATGAAGGTTTCATCCAAATAAAAGTACGTTTACTTCACGGAAAATTTAAGATTTAGAAAATAATTAATAATATCGCTTATAAAGATTAATCAATAAAAAATACTTTATTATAGATAACAATAGATAATTAACTATTTTCATTCATTTATTTTTTATTTTGACAATAATTTTCGGGAAGAATTTTGGTAACGGGATATGTTCAGTGGAAGTCCTAAAACTTGTCAGGATAGTGCAATTGAGTCCTAAAACTTACAAAAAGTGTAATCGAGTCTTAAAACTTGTCATATTGATTTATTTGAGTCCTTCCGTTAACACCTTCAATTTAGACTAACGAAAATGCTGACGTGGCATTTTAATTTTTAATTTTATTTTCCACGTGGCTTTTTTTTTTATTTTCAATTCTTTTTTTAAATTAGATTAAAAAACAAAAACAAAATTTTTTTTTATTAAAAAAAAAAAACTGGAAAAAAAAAAAAGTGCCGGCGAGGACTCTTTCGGCCCACGCCGCCCCCATGCCCGGAAGGGCGGGGCCGGCCCTCGCCAACAACCATCACCCGGCGAGGGGGAGTCCTCGCCGGCACTAGGTGAGGGCCGGCGACCCTCGCGGTGGCGCGAGGCGCCCCGGATCTGGGCATGCCGGCCCTCACGGGGGCCGGCAACCATCACCCGCCCTGGGTGAGGCGTCGCAAGCCCCAAGCGAGGGCCGACGGCCGTCGCTAGGCCCGGGCGAGCCTCGTCGGGGCTGCGACACCTCACCCCGGTGGGCGATGGTCGCCGGCCCCGTGAGGGCCGACGTGCCCGATCCGGGCGCCTCGCGCTGGCCGCGAGGGTCACCGGCTCCCTCGTGAGTGCCGGCGTGCCTAGATCTGGGTGCACCTCGCACTCGCCGCGAGGGTGGCCGCCCTCCGTGAGGGCCGGCGTGCCCGGATCCGGGCGCCCTCGGGCGCCACGTGCTCACCGCCTCGTGAGAGTCGACGTGCGCCCTTTGGGCACCCTCGCACTCGGCGCGGCGTCGCCGGCGCCCCCTCACCCGCGGCAAGGGCCGGCCACCCTTGCCCGGGGCCATCGGCTCTTCCGGCGATGGGCGCGGCGAAGCCCCCCTACCCTTCTCCCTTTTTTTTTTTTTTTTTTTTTTTTTTTTCAGTTATTTTTTTAAAATAAAATTTTAGGTTTTCTTTTTCATTTTTTAATTTAATTAAAATAAGATTGAATAAAATAATAATTTAAAATGCTGACATGGCATTAACAAATAATTTAAAATGCTGACGTGGCATTAACAAATAATTTAAAATGCTACGTTAGCTTTTTCTGTTAACACCGTTAACGGAAGTACTCAAATAAACCAACGTGACAAATTTTAAGACTCGATTATACTTTTTATAAATTTTAGGATTCAATTGCATTATCCTAACAAGTTTTAGGATTTGTGCTGAACATATCCCTTTTGGTAACTATTACGCAGAAGAAACTGATTGGAATGCTTTTCCAATTAAGGACTCACCGGCGCTTCGTATTTACGAGTTCGCCACCGCTCGGACATCCTTCAGTTTTGGCGGCAAAAACCCGCGGCGAACGCAGAGCACCGACTCCGTCGCTCTCTCCGGCTCGCGGTATTCTTTACTCCCGTTCGTTCGATTGCTAACTCCGCGGACTCGGCGCCTTCTCGTTTATCTTCGCACTGATTAAACTCCGGCCCTCCGCCGGCGGGAGGCGCGGCTCCGACGTCCGTGCGATTAGGGCTTGTTTTGGCTCCCTCGCCCCCCTTCGATGGAGACGGAGACGCCGGAGGCGACTCCCTCTCCCACCATTCGGCCCATCAACAGGAGCGCCGTCCACAGGATATGCGCCGGCCAGGTGATCCTCGACCTCTCCTCCGCCGTCAAGGAGCTCGTCGAGAACAGCCTCGACGCCGGCGCCACCAGCGTCGAGATCGCCCTCAAGGAGTATGGGCAGGAGTGGTTCCAGGTCGTCGACAACGGCTGCGGCATCTCGCCGAGCAACTTCAAGGTATTTCCGCTCGTCGAGGCTACGCGCCCGTCGGGATATGGACTCTTCATGTGTGCAATGGGGAGCGAGTGGTTCGGGCGTATTTGGTTTATAGCTCAGTCAATGCTGGAATAGCATCCATTCTGATCCTCGATTGCCATCGTATTGTACGGCAATGCTCTTATGCTTCTTACAAGCAAACGATGTTGAACTGAACTTGGGTGTGATTGCTCTAAAATTTAACCGTGAGAGAAAAGCAGTATAACGATCGGTAGAAGGGCGGGTGGGTAAACAGTTGAATAAGGAAATAAGAAAAGAGAATGTGGCTTACTGAAAGCAGGACAGTAGTATCTGCTTACTCAAAATTCATGCTTGGATTTAGCCTTTTTTCTTGTTTTTTATCAAGACTTTGCTGAATATTGGCTTGGTTCTTGATCAATGCAGGTTCTTGCCATTAAACATCACACCTCCAAGCTAGCTGATTTTCCAGATCTTCAGTCGTTGACGACTTTCGGCTTTAGAGGTGAGGCATTGAGCTCCCTCTGTGCCTTAGGGAATTTAACAGTTGAGACGAGGACGAAAAATGAGTCAGTCGCCACTCACTTGACTTTCGACCACTCGGGTTTACTAATTGCTGAGAAGAAGACAGCGCGTCAAGTTGGGACAACAGTCACTGTCAAAAAGCTATTCTCGAATCTGCCAGTGCGAAGCAAAGAATTTAGCCGCAATATCCGTAAAGAATATGGGAGATTGATATCTTTGATGAATGTGAGTGTTTCATATTAGCTTCACAAATTGAATTATATTATTATCAATGGTAAACTATCCTTCGATACCATCTCGCCTCTGATTATCTTTGGCTACATACTTTACATCTACTGAGTATCGCACTGTTGCTAAATCGGCAAGCTTAATATCTATACATGTTCTACCATTGTTTATAAATCTGAACTTATTGATTTGGAGCATAGTAGTTTGTTAGGTATTTGTGTGGAAAACTAGGTGCATCTTTTCTGCAACATTGATTTTCACAGGCTTTCTTGGCAAGTGGTTTTCTTTGTATAATTAGTTTATTTAATTTTTCTTTTTTTTTCTTGGGGATTATAGTTCAAGTTGCGCATAGACTCTGATTATCTTATGCAAGATTCAGTATATCACATTTCCGCCTCTATGTTGTCCTGCTGTATCATTATCTATTTAAGTTCTTCATTTTAGCATTTGGAGTGTGGAATTTTGTTATTTCTTTGGTGCAGCTTCAGCATCCTTATATATTATCCTAAGAGTTTAATTAGAAAATTTGCATTTCCTTCAATAACTTTGATTTGCAGGCCTATGCTCTTATTGCCAAGGGAGTTCGGATTGTTTGCTCCAACACAACTGGAAGAAATGCAAAGTCTGTTGTACTTAAAACACAAGGAAGTGGCTCTCTCAAAGATAACATCATAACAGTGTTTGGAATGAATACATTTAAATGCCTAGAGCCTGTGACGATTAGTGTTTCAGGTGATTGTACGGTTGAGGGTTTTCTTTCCAAGCCTGGACAGGGTAGTGGGCGCAACTTGGGAGATAGACAATTCTTTTTCGTGAATGGAAGACCAGTTGACATGCCTAAAGTAAGCAAGCTTGTTAATGAGTTATATAAAGGTGCAAACTCAAAGCAGTATCCCGTTGCAGTTATGAACTTCACGGTTCCAACAAGAGCTTGCGATGTTAATGTGACCCCCGACAAAAGGAAGATATTTTTTTCTGATGAAAGCTCCATATTACATGCCCTAAGGGAGGGTTTGCAGCAGATCTATTCCTCAGGCAATGCAAGCTTTTGCGTTAACAAGGTCGAGGATCCTTCAAGGGAAGTGGATGGCTTGAAGATGGATCCTTCTGATGATAAATCTTATCCATTGATTAAAGAATCAGCTTTGGAGGAAGACTACAGTAAGAGTGATCTTGCTGTTGAGCATGCTGCAGATGAAGATGTTTCCCCTCAAGAAGTGAGAGGTGAAATTCAGGCCTCCCCTGTACTAGAAGGATTAAATAAACATAAAGATGATAAATTAGTTAATAGGGGCTTTACTCTGAGAGCTCACAGTCTTGATAGGTTTAATTATTTCAATGACAGCACAATGAAGACCCACCAAAAGGCATTGCTGCTAAACAAAATTCTCAAAACCTATCAGATTCAGTTGAGAATCCAATTGCTCAAAGAGATTCTCACAATCGCTCAAGCTGTATTCAGTCATCACTTAAAAATTTTGTTACTGTAAGTAAGAGAAAACATGAGAACAGTGCTTCTGCACTATCTGAAATGCCTGTCTTAAGAAATCACACACTTCGTCTTCCGTCAGAGAAGGACCATTCTGAAATACACTCTGTTGGCGTAAGTTGTCCAGCTAAGCATGAGCAAATTGATGTTTCTGATGAAGAAATCGAATTTGTGCCCTCCAAGCATCATAAGAAAGAAATCTCTGGAAAAATTGATATGTCTGATGGCAGCATCAATGAGGGAGAGCTTGAGGAGGTACGTGACAGCTTGTTGTTATATTGAACTTAGTTTCAAGCATAATTGTGGTGCTTTGTAAAGTCTGTAAATTTTTGTGTTCAATAACAAACAATTTAGGTGCTTTCCTGTCACCTGAAAGCAAATGCAAACCTGCACAACCATGGTAAAAAAATGAACCACACTATAACTCGATCACATTAAGCATTGTACCGTGTTTTTATCAAAATATGTCTTTGGGACTTATAGGCATGCTGGGATGGTATACTAAAATGTTTTGTGTCCTATGGCAAAAGAATCTTAGACAAGCTATGGATTTAAGATGAATGGAAAACAAGAATGAGAATGAGCAAATGACTTATGCAAATTGCTCCTCCAATTGGAAAGGAGAGAAGGGATGTGCTTGCTACAATGAGTATTCATATGTCATTCATGGTTAAACACCTTTTTACTGGGATTGTTAGCTTAAGTCTGGAATTGCTTCTATGTGTATGGTCCAACCCATTTTTCAGGAGTACTTTGAGTGGTCACGCCTACTCAATTTAGGCCATAAATTGCTTCCTGCATGCTTCAGAATTCATTATTTGGTGCACACAAAGCAGCCTTAATTGAAGAGAGTTCTTGATCACTGGAATTGTCACTAGCTAGTAATTATATCCCCTTAATAAATAGAGATTGTTGGTAATATGCATCCCTTCTATCTTACCGACTGCTATACCCTCTGGGCAAACCAAATTGGTTGGCATTTTTTTGCAATCGCTAGAAGCACACTTTGATGTAGCCTTCTCTCATGACAAGAATTTGTAGCCAGCTCATTTAACAACAGCATTTTTCTAGTGATTCAATTGTCGGTTTTTGAATTTCTTTCATAGTCTTCTCCTTTTATAGGTATTAGTGGATCAGGAGAAAGTATTGCCTCTTGCTGAGGAAGGTTTAATCAGCAAGGACAATGACAAATTGGCGGAAGATCTTTGTGCATCAGATACCTCTTTTCTAGCTTCTGCATCCGTATTAGATACTCAGATGCCTTTGCCTAGTGAAAGGATGTTTTCTTCTCTGCAATTTTCTTTTCAAGAGCTACAGACAAGACGACAGAAGAGGCTCTCCAGATTGCAGTCAGGGGGTTATAGATCTAGGAGTGTGAAGTCAAAAAGGTCCCAATTTTACTTTTGTGATAGGACTGATAATCAAAACTTCATTCTGTTTCTGATAAAAAAAGTTGCCGCTGCTAATTCACAGACAGTATACTGCTGCAACATTGGAGCTTTCTCAGCCAGACAATGAGGAGCGAAAAGCAAGGGCTTTAGCTGCAGCAACAAAGGAGTTGGAAATATGTTTCAAGAAAAAAGATTTTCGTCGAATGCAGGTCATAAATCATATATTTGTCATGAACATGGAAATGTTTGATTATCAGGTTGTATGTCTCCCTGAGATTCGCTTAAGTAAACCGAAACAGCAGAAAGTTGTAGGAGACATGGTTGTTGTTCTTTTCTGGATCCCCTTTTAGTGTGTGACAAGGGAGAATGACAACTTGACTAAACCGAGGTTTTGCTTCTCATGTGTGGCGACTGGCCACTTCATTGTCTATAACCCCCAGTGAAGATGTAGTGAGCTCATGTACTGAAAAGTGTATTAGCACCGTCAATTGCTCAATTACGTCAATCTTTTTGGCAGCTCTTGTACATTAACACTGTTATCTGTGTATTTTTTCTGCAGGTAGTCGGGCAATTCAACCTTGGTTTTATCATTGGCAAGTTAGATGAAGACTTATTTATAGTGGATCAGGTAAATTCAAACATTGTTTTGGAGCTTAATTCTGTGTCAGTTATCTAAATTTTCTTCCCCTTTTTGCCAAATGATGAGCTTTTGTTGCATCTTTCCTGCAATTTTCATTCAACCACTTAAGCTAAGATGGATGAGTGATTCCAAGTCATTTTTCTGCAGCATGCTGCTGATGAGAAGTTTAATTTTGAGCATCTATGTTGTTCCACCATCTTGAACCAACAACCTTTGCTTAGGTGAGGAGCTTAATATCTTCTTCATTGAATTTATTAGTTCCTGAAGACCTAACAATTCTTCAAATGTAGATTTGCCTGGATTTTTTTATTAAGGCTAGATAAGACACTGATTTAGGGCCTCTATTCTTGTGGAACTTTTTGATCAAATAGCGAACTGTATCTTGTGTTGAAATTATCCTAAGAGTTTGTTGGGAAACCTTTTCCATATTCTGCAGCCTTTTGGCTTTGGTTGAATGTGTCAGTTTGTTGTTACCTTGCCATACCTGAAAGTTTATCTTCAAAGTTTGACTCTCAGAAATGCTCCGAGATGACTTTACTTAGTGAACAGAGTCAGTTATTAATGCAACTTCATGCTTTCAATATCAATATGTCATTGTTGTAAATGCCAAGTGTCGGTTTCTGCTTGTCAAGAGAACAGGGAAGAACCTGCTCAGGTTTGTTGTCTTGGGATTTCCTCCAAGATTTGACCCTTTTTTTTTCCAAATAATGATCAGTTAAAAGATCCAGGTATCATGAGATTATGGTGATGCAACCTTGAGATTTGTTTGGAGCATCCGTTTTCATTGTTCAAGGTTTAAAGCTTTGACATTAGAGGTCTTTATGCATGCTAAATCTAGTAGTATCCTAGCTTCATTTTCCATGGTTTACGTTTGGAGATTATATCTTGTTTATCAAGAGAAGATGGCTGAACAACATGCTTAGAACTTCTTTATGTTCTAACAAAATGTTCAGCTAGTACGGTTATACATGTTCAAGGTGCTAACATAGCTACTGAATCTGCACGCTATTGGAATCATTTGGCAATACCTGTGTTGACCTTGCCTCATGATAATCAGGTAGATGCAAATGTCTGTGTTAATGCTATTCTCTATGTGCTTTCTGTATGCCATGCTTAAAGCAGTTTGTGTGTTTACCATACTTCAAAGTTTTGACTTGGAAGGGATTGAATTACTTGCTTGATTTTATTTTCAGAGATTCTGTATGAAACATTTTATTTGAATATAGAAATTCAAGTTTTGAATTTACTCTAAACTGTATATGTAGGCCTTTAAGGTTGGAGTTATCTCCTGAAGAAGAAGTGGTAGCATCAATGCATATGGACACAATCAGGTGCAATCTTCATCTGATCGTTTTTACACAGTTATCAGAATTTTCATATTTGCCACTAAATTGCCAGGATTGTCAAGATAGAATAAACAAAGGATGTGATAGAGGATTGCAGGAGAATGAAAGGAATAATTTGTCAGCTAAAAAGAGTTCCTACAGCTCTTTCTTTCCTCAAAATTTCATGGCTTATCATAACCATCTTGACGATGCTGATGCTTTTGGAGGAAATTTTTTGGAACTCATAATGCTAGGTGTTCAGGTAATAAGAGAAGTTTCTAAGATACTAAAATGTTGAGGATGGTTCCTTGGACTCAAGCAGGCTAATTTGAAAATAAAAAAGAATAAAGGAAATGCTTTATTGAAATAATTCATATATGACAATTGGAGTCGGCACATACAACTAGTGACATAACATTTAGACAATATGTTTTATCATTACTCATGGCTACACTTGTAGTCCGCTATCCTATTTCTAGGGTGATAATTAAGTCCTTAGACAACTAGCAAGTGGAATTGCAAATTTCATTTTCATTTGTGTTGAGCATTCTATGTCTGGTGATTCTACTCCACGTTACAACTTTGTTGTGCATTTAACTTGCACTGTTTCATTTCATGGTGATGTGATGTTTGTGTTTTTGATAATCATCAGGAAGAATGGCTTTGTTCTGGAAGAAGATCCACAGGCTCCACCAGGATGCCATTTTAGACTGACAGCCATTCCCTTCAGTAAAAACATAACCTTTGGAGTAGAAGGTACTTCCTCTTTAGATTCCCTCTTTCAAGGTGATGGTCATTACAGAATGTTCAGTCAAGCTTTTGTGTTATGCATCAATCTGATAACCCTTTTGAGCTATTAAGTCAAAGCTATACTATCTGGACACTCATACAGGACGAGGAATTATTTTTAAGAAGATTAAACATGTCCTTAATTTTGGCCATCATATGCTATTTGATGAAGGGTAAAACTGAAAATGAATTTAGTATGCCAGGTTCCTTCTGTATCAGGTCTTGGAAGGGTCAAAATTATGCAGCTTAACCTTTTTCGTTGATTTAAACGATGCCTCTAGAATGCTAGTGAAAGCATTATAAAGAACTTATCTCGAGATAAAAGAACAAGGGCGGATCATTCTCATTGCTCTAAAATAAAATAACAATTCAGGTCCATCTCTTGCTGGATAATGATCACCTATAAAATCTCATCTTATCTCTACGATGCCAAGAGCATCAGTTGATAACCAGATAAGCATATGCAACTACACTGTAGACTTCCACATTCCGTCTGCGAAAGTCATTTCTGCAGATACTTCTGTGGTAGCTGAAATTACTCTACTCAAGATGTAGAATGCCGATTTTCTTTGTAAACAGATGTCAAAGACCTGATCTCCACTCTTGCTGATGGCCAAGGGGAATGCTCGATACTTGGTTCTTACAGATCGGACACCATCAGTTCTGTATGCCCATCTAGAGTTCGTGCAATGCTGGCATCACGGGCATGTAGATCCTCTGTCATGATAGGAGATCCTCTCGGAAAAAGCGAGATGCAAAAGGTGATTGACATGTCATTTTGCCTTTAATGGATATTTTAACCCTCTAACGGATGGCTAGATCATTCCACTATCTGGAATGGTCATCTAGCGTGATTTAATGCAAAAGTCTTGCGCAAATGTGCTTCCTCTGTGCTGCTAACTTCCTATTTGATCTTCCATGGGACTTTTGTTGGCTACCTTTGATGACAAAACGACAGAGATATAATTGGTTTGCTGTCCGACCCATATTTGGTGCAGATACTTGAACATTTGGCAGATCTCAAGTCTCCTTGGAACTGCCCCCATGGAAGGCCAACCATGCGTCATTTAGTCGACTTGACGGCGATTTGTAAGAGGTCAGATGAAGACTCTGCTTAGTTTTGACAATTCATCACTTGATGCTGCCGTGAACTGTCGTAACTGAGCCTTGTAACTTATGCGGTGGCACTCTTAGCTGCCAGATGATGATGGATGGGAGGCTGTACATGCAGTTGTTGTGTAATTGTTCTCAGAACTATGGATTCCCTCCATGAGGAGGGAAATTATTGATATCAAACTGAAAATGAATTTAATTGCTGGAGGGATTTGCGATGATCTGAACATTGGCAGCAGCCTTTAATTTTATTTACATTTGCCATTAATGTTGTCAGCAGTGTACATTTGTATTAATGTTCCCCATATTATAACAATTTAATTCCCTAATTTCCTTATTTAATTGTATTTTGCCATTATTTTAATTAGCTAAATAGAAAAATCTAGGAGTGATTGAAGAGAGTTTCAGTAAAACAAGACTAGCGAAAGTGCACTTTGCATATACAAGACTATTTAAACGGGATGAAATAAAGTAATTAACTTTTACACGTTTTATCATCGGTAGAGTGTCTATAAAACAACTAAATGAAGATATTTTGAGTACGAAAAAAAGGGCTGTGAGTTCTTAAAAGCGTGAAGTCTTATTTACTTTGGAACGGGTTGTTGGTTTGCACTTTATGCAAAACAAAATGTAATATTTTTATATTCCCTTTAAAATTTAAAATATTATTTGAATTTCAGAAAATTATGGAACAATTATCTGTCCATTTTATGTGTAAGATTTAAATTAAGTAAAAATAAAAAGTAAAAGTCAATCCAATGGAATTCATGAATCAAATATACGAACCTTTTGATAATGTAAGGATAAAAATTGATTCCTTTAAAACAAAATGAATATAAGTTTTTATGGTTATAATCCAATCTAGATAATACGTCTTAGAAAATTTTAAATAATATACATTCACGTGATGCACAAGTTCAATTGCTTGCTTTTTACTCAAGCAGCCGAAAAAAGAAAACACAAAATCTCTTGGTCAGGAACACTAACTTCTTTTGCATTTCACAAATATACTTATTTGTTGTATGCGGCATACCCTCTTAAGTAACCGTTGAGTTTTGCCCTCATGAGCATTCTTCTTACGTGGAAAAGGGAAGTTGGGTGGAGGTGGGCTAATGACCATTTTTCTTATGTGAAAAAGAGAAGATGGGGATTTGAATTTAAAGAGGTGGGTGGAGGTGGAGAATATTCAATTTTAGATGTGTGTTTTGACTCTCATATTTTGCAAAGAAATATAATAAAAATTTGAGAGTGGGATTAGAGTAAAAATAAAGCAAAAATGATAAAAAGTTAAAAAGACATGACCGGAAAATTCCAAAGAAGGATTCCAAGTACCCTCAGTTTCTCAAATAAGAGCTCGAAATTGATCTTGTTTCAAATAAGGGCCTGAAGTGGCTATAATTGTTTCAAATGAGAGCCTGACCTTGCCGGTCACTGACCAACTAAATTTTCCAACCGATCAAGGGCATTTTTTTTATCATTTGCCACTTTTCCTTTTTTTTTTCATTCCTTTTTCTTCTGTTTCATCTTCTTCATCATCGCCAGTGCTCGGCTAGCCACTAGCAATGCCCATAGAAGGCTGGGCGAGGGTCGCCCTCGCCCAATTGGGCAAGGACCACCCTCGCCAGCCACAGGCGAGGGACAGCGAGGTCGTCCCTCGCCCGAGGAGGCTGCCTCGTGGCCATCCACAAGGGGCGGCCTCCCCCATGGCAAGGGTCGCCTCACCCATGCAACCATGCGAGGCCATCCCTCGCCACCCACTGGCGAGGCCGTCCCTTGCCAGATCGAGTGAGGGCAACCCTCACCCAGCCCAACCCTGTGTGTACTTCACCAGTGATGGAGAAGAAGATGACCAGAAAAAAGAAAGAAAAAAACACCAGCGATGGAGAAGAAAATGACCAGAAAAAAGGAAAAAAAATAGTAAATGACAAAAATGTCCTTAATTGCCGGAAAGTGAAACTCTTATTTGAAACAAATATAACCACTTTAAGCCCTTATTTGAAAAAATGATGATATTTCAGGCCCTTATTTGAAATAAAGTCAACTTCAAATCTTTATTTGAGAAATTGAGGACACTTAATGGCCTTTTTTGGAATTTTTCCCTAAATAAATATCAATTTACGGACGTCCGGAGCAAAAATTCCAAAACAGGAAATAAAATTCTCGATTTTTTCCCGCTGATTTATTAAAATTTTCCTTCTTCTGTCTTTCGCAGCCCCACCTACGTTCGAGTATTCCAGTCAAATCAAAGTAGTGCGGAAAAAAAGAAAAAGAAAAAAAAGAGGAGGGGTCGTCGCTTTGATCTCTCTCCTCTCTCTTTCGAAGCGAGACATCGGAGGAGGAGGAAGAGGAGGGAAGCAAATAGGGAAGAGAAAGATCGAAGAAAAGTGGGAACTTCGCTTGTTTCGAAGGTGCGTCTTGCTTCTATCGGCGTCGGTTCTAGGGTTTAAGCCCATCAAGTTCTTGGCTTTATGGCGATTTCCAGAAGAGCGTTTAGGGTTCCCCCCCTCTGTTGTTTTGCCGAACCCGATCTTGATTTGAGGGCTTTCCTTAAATTTGGTCGGAATCTCCGTGGCTCCTCTGACTTGGGTTTTTTCTTTGGCAGGTCTCCTTTTGTCCCTTGTTGGGTGTTCGATCTTTGCCACCGTAAGAGATGGTATGTGCGCTCTTCTTGTTCATCCTTCGTTTCGCTTCTGCTGCGTAGATTGAGTTGATAAAAAACTTTGTGGGTTCGGTAGCTTTTTTCTTTCTTTTTTGTCTCAATTCTTGTTCTGTTTGTCGGCTTGAGGCTTTCTGCGGTGTTTCGGGTAATTCAGTGGTCGAAATTTTGTCTCTTGCTCAGTCACTGTTGGCCGCCCAAGAGTTCATAATAGTCCAGAGTTAAAAGAACATGTCGTTTGAATTCTCATATGTGGTCGCTTGATGTATGCAGCTTCCGCTTTCATTACTAAAGACCGCACAAGGCCACCCCATGGTAAGAATGATTCTCTCTCTCTCTCTCTCTCTCTCTCTCGCTCGCTCAGATTGCATGTTTGCACTTGGAATGTGCAGCGTATTGCAGGCGTTTGTGTATATTATTTGACCCATATCATGCTTTGAGATGGACCTAAGTAATATATGATTTGACATCTTGACAGTTGGTGGAACTGAAGAATGGAGAGACTTACAATGGACATCTGGTCAACTGTGATACTTGGATGAACATCCATCTCCGTGAAGTCATCTGTACGTCTAAGGTAATTTACAACTTTAACCTACCTTACTCACCATCGCTTAAATTTCCTAATTTCTATAAGATATTTAGTCCATAGTCTTGCCTTTCGACTTCAAGAGGAAAAACCTGAATCATGTATGATATCCTGATTTACTCCGCAGGATGGAGATAGATTTTGGCGAATGCCTGAGTGCTATATCCGTGGAAATACAATTAAGTATCTCCGAGTTCCTGATGAGGTAAGTGTGCTTCTGAGTTCTTAAACTTTATAAAGATTATGTGTTTAAACGAAGTTTAGCCATTGTAGTTTTTATTTATCATGATATCGTGCCAACAGGTAAGTTCGTTTTACACTAGAGGAGTTGCAAACATAATATATTTTGCATGGATTATTTCTATGGTCTCGTCTAGTTATATATAGCTTATTGTGGACAGATGTCTATTGCCTTGAAGGCTGCTTGGCTGATCCAAAAATCTTCATAGATAATACTACGGGGGTGCTTATTAGTTTAAGTTCATCAGTTACCTGATGACTGCTGGGCTTTTTCACATGTACAACCTGTAAGGTTCTAATAGGACAACAAATCCTCTTTAACCGTAAGAATCAGACAGAATGCAGGAGTACCTGAATTTTTCCTGAGCTATCATTAGTGGCTTTTTGCCTCTTTCTTTTTTTTTTTGGGTTCTCAACTGATTGCTTGAGATCTTTTCACCAAACAATAACTACACCCACTGGATTTTTCTGTGCTTGTTTGTCGCATTTTTTTATATACTTTTGTCACCTGACTAGTTTGATTTTCCTTTCAGGTAATTGATAAAGTGCAGGAAGAAACCAAGAGTCGCTCAGGTATATTTCAGCTAATTGGGAAAATAACTGTTACTTTTCTTAAATGAAACCTAGACAAGTGAAGAAATAAGTTCTCTTGCAAGGCTAAATTTTTTGTTGTAAATTCGACATAAATATGCAAATTGGTCCTTATAGATTTGATGCCAAAAGCTGTAGTCTGAATTCTGCAAGATTCTTGTCTAGGACTGCACTAAACACTGGCATGCTAGATAACCCCATTCTGCATGTTCTGTGCCTATCTTCTCTAAAAGTTGGTTTAGAGACTCTTTTCCGAATGCTTTGCTTAGCAAATTTGCCTGCTATATTGCTGGTGTTGATTTTAAAACAAATTCAGATTGCTCTAACTTTGTCTGCATTTCTTTGTACAGATAGAAAGCCACCTGGTGTTGGGCGTGGAAGAGGAAGAGGCAGAGAGGACGGTCCTGGTGGAAGGCCAGCTAAAGGAATTGGGCGTGGGCTCGAGGATGGGGGCAGCAAGGGTGCTGGTGGAGGCCGAGGCAAAGGTGGACCTGGTGGGAAGGGAAGTGGAATCAGAGGTATGATCTACCATTCTCGTGCAGGGATGGGTTAAAAAAATATGGGAATAAAAAAGGGAACAAAATAAAATGACAATGAAACTTGTATGTGTATTTTTGTGTCTGACTAAAAGCATAATATGAAACGTTATCCACGATAGTTGGATTGGAGCGGTAATTTTTTATGTTGAACTGTATGTTATGACTTACAAGTTGAATCAGGAGACTGAATTTGCCTATTGGCAACATGTAAACCTAACTATTAGGTAAAGAATTCTACAGTATAGAGACTAATGATTCTGCTTTGCTGTGACAGGAGGAGGGCGAGGCCGTGTCTGAACAATCTGAGATGCTGCAAGTTGGGCAAGTTTGCTGCTATTTTTTGAGGCATTATGAGCCCGAAATTTATGTGAAATGTTCAGCAAATTTATGTGAAATGTTCAGCTTGAGTTATTCTGATTTCTCGTTCTTGGGGATTGATCCTAGTAAAGGTGGTGTCTAGGGGGGAGATTCAATTCGATCAATGTTGTACAAGATTTTGGGGTTTCTTTCCTTTACGTGTTAAATCTCTCTTTCAAGTAATTAAACATTTGAGTGAAACATGTTAATGCTTCGATCAAGTTATCAGTATTGCAGTATTACTAAACTGACTTTTAGATGTCACCATTGTTGAATGAAGCCCAGTCACGTTCAACATGACAAAGCTGGTACTTGCAGAGAGATGATCGTCCATCCTCAACTTGAGGATAGTGTATTCTACAGTGAGTGCACCGTTGTCAGGTTTCACGAGGCGGTAAAAACTAGTCTTGGTTTACTAAAATTTTTCACCGTGGCATTTTGACGACTTTATTTTAAAGCGAAGAAACCATCTTCAAGAATCTAAGACAAATTCATCCTGCTAAAAGGTAATAGACCTTAATGGTGGGGGAAATATAGATATACAGAACACAGGTCGCTGCGTAATGTATTACAAAAAATCAATCAAATACAGGTTGACAGCACTCCAGTTGATTGCAGCGACAATCATTGATGCAGCTTGATACATGAAGATAAAACAAGCAAATCTGACAAAAAACTAGTAAGGTTGGTGCCTATTTTTCTTGTGGTGACTTCTCGATGACCTTAAGACCAGATTGCTTGACATCCACGATGGACTCGTAGCAGGAGAATCATCAGAAAGCCAGCAACACAAGCGACCATCCTCACCACCCGTCCATCCAAAAATGCCTCGGGTTTTGGAACTAGTCCCTGCAATGCCTGACATAGGCAATACGCTCCTAACGACGTCTGAGTGGCCACCTCCAAGAACGGCCTCTGGGGATCCTATTGCTGCCCCTCCCTTGTACTTTACAGGGAAGTATCCTAGAGTCCCAGCATTCGTGCCACCAATCACCCACAAACCTTCACCTTCTTCAGCTGAGTGACAGCCAACAAAATAATCAACCTGCAAAGACAGGATAAACAGGATAAGAACATGAAGTCTATCTCATGTAAGTTCAGACAGGCAAAAATTATGCCCAGACTTGATATTATGTCTAATATGATTCCAGCTACAGAAGAAGTATTTCAAGCAGGGATACATCAACCAAAACCAATGTGACAAACTCAACCATAGGAATGTGCCACTATTTTTTCTAGATCTCGGGTTGAAAAGGACCAAAGGTACTAAATGTGAAATGATGGGAGGCGCATTTCCATAATAGACAAATATGTGAAATCATGGGAGGCGCATTTCCATCATAGACAAATCAGTGGAAGCTTGAATTGATTTTCTTCTAGATAACATTGTCTGCGTTCATGCTCTAGATCATTTTCTAGTACTTTAACCTCCCTGCCTTTCACATTCTGTAACTTCCCATGTATTAAGATTGCACTCTTATCCCTTCAATAGAGATTCATGCTGCAAGTGAAGAGGACTTCATTTACACAAGCAATAGAATAAAGCAGAAATAAAGTGGAACTGTATCCAGGTATGCAGAAAGTATATTAAAGACAAAACTTTAATCTTTGCTCCAGTCCAACAAAGTTCTGAACAGCAAATGATGAAAAGGACTATCAGTACAAAGTACATGAAATATACTCGTGCAGCTATTGTTTCATGAAACAAATGAGCCTAATGCGCAACATCATTTGCCCAACAGGAGCCACAAAGCTCATAGTTTTGACTCAATCCCAATAATAAGTTCTCTTTGGGATTGAACTTTTGCTCCATATCATATCCTACATTTCTGGCAAGTGTTGCTTTCTAGACTACAGCTCCAGCTCTTAAAATGGTTACCACTTGAGTATATTATAAACAAGTGACAGAGAGCCTGCTCAGAAAAAAAGAATCTTACATGATCTAGTGACCACCTATCAGATGCCAATGTTCGGGCATCTTCAAAGTTGGCTTCATTTGTTCCCTCTCTCCAGTCCCAAACACTATACAGGCAATAATTCAAAGTTAATATGCAAAACAGCTTATCCAATTAACAAGTTAACATATATGATCACTATAGGACTCAAAACAATGTCTCCGATGAGATTCTATGCACTTGATTATAAATTGTCTTTTAAAGCTACTGCATTCAGATGCCTACTGACAAGAGGTTAATATAAATATAACTCTTATGCTGTCTATGAGATTCGAACTTGAACTCTACATGCATAGTTTATTTCATTGGCCCTAAATCATGCCTGGTCTATTGTTTTTCTCTACATATACTCTATTTAGATAGAAGTGAACTCAACATAAAAATGGTATGATTCAGCTTATCCTAACAATTATAATTAATAATCCAACAAAACCATTTCTAGAGGACTAATGAAAGCTCCCACTATTCATCAAAAAGAAAATCGATACCTTAAGGTCTCAATATGTGTCAAACACCAAAGCTTTTCGAATGTCTGTCCAAATATCCCCACTTTCCCAATTGAAGTTCCCACATTAATCACCTAAATAAAAATACAAAGATAAACTTAGTAAAAGAAATTCCCCGAACTATAGCATTCCAGATCAAGCAATTAAGTAGATGGCGCCAAAAATTGAGTGCTTCAAAAAAAGGGGGGTGCATAAAAATCAGAATAGCAATGCAAAAGGAGAATTAAACACCAAAAAGCTCAAGCCTTTTTCGTCCACTTCTATGCCGAAAAACAGAATTATCCTATAGGCAACTAACAAAGAGGTAATACGAAAAAGCACCTAAATCAAAGTATAGTACTTAACTCCTTTAACATTAGCAATAAATGCAAATCTTGTTTCATTCCATAGCCAGTAGCAACATGTTCAGTCCATGCACTAAGATTATATTATCTCCATTTTGGTTAGAAGAAGCATTATCTTATAACTCATTACATTGTATAGAACAAAAGTTATTAACCAAATAAAAATCAAACCCACGATCACTAAGCATCCACTGCCAAACTTTTCTTGTGGAGGGTTATGTACATTTTGCATTTTCTATGATCCCAGGCATCGAATGCCAACCAAATCTTACTTCACCTGACTTAAATATTTTAAAAAACCTATGCTGCTTATATACATGAAAATCAATCCCACACAAACCTCCAAGTTTATAAAATACTAAAAATCAATAGCCGCACCTACCGATTCCATATGCTCATCATCATTGATGTCTCCAGCCGTATCAAATATACATATCAGCCCATCCACTGAAGCTGAAATAAGCTTATTTTGATGGTGAGGGACAAAGTGAACCTAATAAAAAATAATAAAAAGCATGAAGTTGCTAGAAAGGATGTAACTAACTAAAATAATGACACAAGCCCATGCCTTGTGAGATATACTTGGACAACAATTCTTCTTTCACTGAGCTCATAAGAACATACTGAGCGTGCCTAAGACAAACCTGGGTAACATCATCCACATGGGAATCTTCTAAACATGCAACCTGCTTTTTATTTCTCCAATCCCAAAAGAGTATCTGGTGACGCATACAAAAGAAGGAACACAATTAGTACACTAAAGATAATCATAATACATTCATCATTGATCTCAAACTAGGAAAACCATCAGTCCATCTATCAATAATAACTATTGGGCATGATACACATAGTCTAAGGGCTTGCTATCCAGGCCACAACACAAAGGTCTTCTAAGTTCACTTGTTCATGAGATCATGACATGATGATGCCCATGTTATTTGCATGTCATCCACCACCACACAAAATATGGGCATAAAAAGGTTGGGAAGCAAAAAGGCGTTGGCCAAATGCATCAAGTAACATCAAGTATAAACTTTACCCAAGAGGAAGCTTTCAGGAGCTGAAGAAACTTCCCAAGCAGTAAGCATTGCGAAAGGTCATCTTAAAAGACAAGAAAAGATTGCCTCCATGTGCAGTAAACAAAGCAAACCTGAGATTTACATCCAGCAGAAAGAAGACTGTCACTTGAACCACCAAATGAAAAGCTGAAGATCTCCTGTGATGGCCCGGCACATATGCAAGAAACCTGCATTATTCAATTATGCAAAACTACCTAATTAGGACAAAATGCAGCACTAAGCAAGCGGCTTATAGCAATGTCATTGTTCCTTACGGACGCACAAGTGACGCTAGCTACATACACGAATACCTCTTTAAAAGACCTGGTGTCCCAAGCTCGGATGGTGCCATCAGAAGAGCAAGAGTGCAAGACGTGGGGACTCGACGGTCCCGAGAACGAAATGCCATTGACGGTATCGGAGTGACCCCTGCACTCTCCGCAGTACTGCCCCGTCGCCGGGGAATACAGCTTCACCGTATTGGACGACAGCGATACCCCCATCAGCGACCAATCAAACCTTCGACCCATAAATCAAAAACCCAAATTAGATTACGACAAACCAACATCCGGCCAGCTGCTCGTCTCGACTCGCAAGTTCGAACATTTAACGCACTTCTCGATTCGCGCATCATTCCATTTCTATCGTTTCCAAATTTCAGAGAGAATCGAACAGGGAAATTTACGCACTTGGGAGTAATTTCAAAGACGTAGTCGTCGCCGAAGTTGGTCTGGATCGAGGTTTTGAGTCCGAATCTTCGGAGGGGGGAAGAGTCGCTCGGATTGGAGCTGGAAGGAGAGTGTCCTTCCACTTCCATGTCCATGGCATCTTCCATCTTTGCCCTCTCCGAGCTCCGTCCAGCTTAGTAGCTTCAGCTGCCTGCCTTCTTGGAGGAGGAGCTCGATTTAGGGTTTTAGGGTTTCGGAGTACATTTGATATCGTGCTGGGGGTCCCACACGCCAGAAACTCCAAATGCCCACTTTGATCTAAACTGTGGATTAAATAATTTTCCTTTTTCCTATAGAAAATCTTTTTTTGTGATAAATGATTTCATCTTATTTTACTTTAGATTAATATCACCAAAAACCCCAAATTCTTATACTTATGATAAATTTATTACAAATTAATTTTTTGATTATTAAAAACTCAAATTGATTCATTTATGATAAATTTACTTTTATTGAGTTTATATTATTATATTGAATTAATAACACGAAAAATCGTAAACTGATATATACATGACAAATGGTGAAAATCCAAATTAGTATTCCTTTCAACTGTCCCGTATCATTCAACTCACAATAAAAAATTTGTTACAAATGTATTAGTTTTAAATTTTTTGTAGTCAAAAAATTAATTCAGAGTAAATTTGCACCCATTCGAGTTTTTTTTTGATAACCCAAATTACTTATCGTGATTGGTGATATGGCGAATGTTAAAATTTTGGTGATATATATTTCTGAGATTTTCTTTTCTTTTCTTTTGTATTTTTTAAATAAACCGGTGTATGTCAATATGAATTCTGTTAAGCTCAAATCCTAGGCGAAGTTCCTCCACAAACGCAAGTAAACGCAAGTAAATGAGCAGGAGAAGAAGAGGGTCAGGTTCGGAAAAATGCTGCAGAAAACCCGTCCCACAAGAATCGAATTCCGACTCGGTATCAAAGTGATCGGACAACTAGTAATTGCTCAGAAGTCAGGAACAATATGAACTAAGCCATCCATGAGTGCAGATGAGCTGCTAGAGTGGAACATTGGTTACCTCTAGTTGTCACATCACAAAGAATGAATGAATTACAGTACAAAAGAACACACTCCATTTAGTCCCCACAGGAAGGACCAAATTTCTCTCTGCAACACCAAGATCACTTCAATCTTTAGGATCTTACAAGAAGACGGAAAGAAAACAAGCAGAAGACGGGATCACGGGGCATCAGATCCTCCCAACTCCTCCGAGGGGACAATTCCAGCACATCAAGAATGGCTGAAGCTGGTGGCGATCGGAATGACAATCACCAGGATGATCACCAGCAGGAGAATAATCCCGATACACATCCACTTCCGGTTGCTCCTCTGGTACTCTTTGGCGGTCCTCAGGTCCTTGGTGCCGTCCTTGACGTAGTGCGCGGCGTTCATCACGTGGTGCTCGATGTCGTCCATCTTCTCGCCCTGCGCCTCCACCATCACCGCCATGTCCAGGAACACCTGGTGCAGCTCCAGCAGGCTCTTCTCCACCTCCTTGGCCGCATCGTATCTGTCCTGGATCTCCACCACCGTCTCCACCACCTTGCCCCTCCCGTGCTCTTGCGCCGCCGTGCTGAGAAACTCCTCGCCTCCTGATGCAGCAAACAAACAGCCACAGTTTGAGACGATTGAATGCAAAATTCAATAGGGTGGGATGAAATTAAAACTAGACGGGCGAACAATGGACCAATCAAAGCCAGCTAAACCAGAGTAGCGCGAGTATCGACCTTCATCCAACGTTAAGGAGGTCTACTATTAGGGAAACAACATCAAACCCACTAATTTGACTGTGTGTTAACAAACAAAAATTTTGGTTAAAACCCGAAAAAGGAACTTATTTTGATTTGATCCCAAACCAAGTCAAACGGCCAAAAATTCTTCTACGAACTATAAACTTTATAACCAAAACGCAAGATGAATACATAGACTTTGCTTACCATTAGAAATGATCTTTTCAATGACCTCCTCATCTGGGTACTCCCCGGTCACAGTGTAATAACGCCTGCCCACAGTGTCCTTGTACTCGGTCATCATCCTCTGCCTCAGCCCCTGAAACTCCATCATCAGCTCCTTCAGCTTCTTCCTCAGCCCGTTGGTCACTGCCAATCGGGTCCGATACACGGTGGTCCCTTCCTTGCATCCCGAGAGCCTCTTGTTCGCCACGTTCGCACGGTCCATCTCCTCCAGCTGCGACCGTATCATCCTCGCCTTCTTCAGGACGGCCATAATGTCCGTGTTGATCCGGCTCCTGAGGGATTTGAGCGCCTCCGGCTTGTGGAGGGTCTTGCTCTCTTCGTTCAGTTCCTGGAGCCGGCACAGGACCTCGCGGATCTGG
Source organism: Corymbia calophylla (assembly GCA_014182845.1). Lineage (NCBI taxonomy): Eukaryota > Viridiplantae > Streptophyta > Magnoliopsida > Myrtales > Myrtaceae > Corymbia > Corymbia calophylla. Next base: position 26,666,134 of record CM024703.1, read on the forward strand.
CCCATCTCTTGCTTCACCTTCTCCGCCTCTTCCAGGAAGAGCCCCATGTTGGTGTCCATCTGGGTCGTGGACGCCGACATCTCGAGGTCGTAGTCCGGGCCGGCCTCGAGGTCCTTCATGGCTTCCTTCTTCAAGTCGACGTAGCTCATGAAGGATTTCGTCATCAAATCGTTCATCTGCAAAGACAAAACCCAGTAGAAGTCAGCTTCTCATGATACTCATTCGTTCTGCCTCCGAGTTCTGAGAGAAAGGAAGCTGATTTAGGAGCAAAACGTGAAGAAAGTAGCTTCGTGCGAATCAAAGCGTGATTGTTCCCAATTTTAGCCAAGTGGGTTTCGTTTGTTTCTAAATTTTCCTGAAGCAAAACATCGGATGCGGCTCAAAGGAGGAAACTTTCGTCACAATTCGCGAGAACAAGCGACTCTTACCTTTCCTCAACTTGAAGAAGAAGATCTGGAGAAAAACCTGAGACAGCTGAGAGAGAGAGAGAGAGAGAGAGAGAGAGATTTGAGGCGATGATGGGAAGGACCAGGTGATGAGGCGTTTGCTTTTATCAATTGGGATCAGGATCAGGAGTAAGGTTGTCCCGATTTCAATTCGTAAAAGAGAGAGAGAGAGAGAGAGAGAGGAGGACTAGCCGTTGAGATCTCAACGGCTATCTGATTTGATGCATTTTGATTTCGATCGTCGCATGATTAATGGCCCCCCGGATTCTCTGTTGATGGGCCGGGTCGGAGGACCCACTACCCTCTTGGACCTCGGATCCCTCTCCCTGTTCTTATTCGAAATTTCAGGCGCCTCTTCCCTTTGCTTTACAAGTGCCTTCGGCTTATTTTCCCATGTATTATCCAAATATTCGGAGCCAGGGCATCGTCATATTCATAAAAAAAAAAAAAAAAATTTAGCATTCTTACCATATATTCCCGCTTGCAACGATATAACAGCATACCCTCTCCAGTTTGATAATCTGAAATAGTAATTCTTGTACTGATATATAGTTTTGTATAGATCCCGAGCATCCAAAACTCGACGATTTAGACTATGTGGAGGCTAAACGCGCGTTAGTCATTTGAAGCTATGAACTTTGCATGTATGGATTAGAATTGAATGAAATTGATTTGTTTGTCATCATGTTGATTTGGAGCAGAGAATATTTTCATCGAGCTTTATTTCGCGCGCATGAAAAATGAAAACATCTTGGGCCACGTCAACCCATCCTCAACATCATTACGAAAGAATCCAACTGATAATGAGCATTGTTCGAGAATCAATCTTCTTGCTTCATTTCGAAAGTAGGGCATACTTTGTCCTTGTAGCAAGGTGCATGCTCACAATTGTTGTAACGAGGTTCTATCTATTGGCTATATAGCCTAAGTGTATGGGTAAACGATTTCAAGGTCGGTACAGATTTAACCTAAAACTTTGAATCAACCCTTCGAAATCGATTCTACAGTCTTTGAAGCCTAAAACTTATCATGCATATCTTGAAATCCAAAATCTATCTTGTTACAAGTTTCAAAATCGGTTCAAAGGCCTACTTAAGAACTTAGAACCGGTCAATTTCCTTTTTTCTTTTGTTTCTATAACAAAATGAAAATCTCCCATTTATTAATAATAACAATTCGTAAAAGATGAACAAAAATAAATAATTAATTAAAAGTTCAAAACACGTTACATAAAATTGAAATTATAGAGTTTCAGTTTTCAATCTTCCATGAAAAATCAGCAGTTAACAATTCATTTACAATTTACAGACAAAAAAAAAACAATTCATTTACAATTTGAGCATAAATTCTTTGTAAACTCAAAAGACAAAAGAAGTCTCGCTCAAATAAAGCGCATAATCAAAGGAATTCCAAAACTCACACTTTCCTTCTTTTCGTGGCAAAAAGCTAACTATGCTTTTGCTTTTCATTATTACTGGTTCTTTAAAAAGTATATTTTATTCAATCAAGTAAATTAATTGCACCCGATAAAGACATATATTCAAATATAGTTTTTAATGACTATCATTTATTTATATGATTTTTTAAAAAATTTAAATGAAATTGATAACTATAGCGTTGTTTCTTCTTAAAGAAATGGTTAGACCAACAACACGTGTACGTGAAAACGAGTTGGAGGATTTGATTTTTGCTTTAATTCAAAAAATTGTTAGATATTGTTAAATATATGTAGGCACATGTAACCTATAAATGAGTGCCACTTAGAGTGTAATTGATAACGATTTTATTCCCTAAGAGCTTTTCCGAAATGATTCTTTTTATTCTCGCTTCTAACAATTTCTAAAGTTTGAAAGTGTTTGGTAACTATCCAAATTTTATTTCCGGGACATATATACATTTAGTAAAACCTGAAAATTTTTAGTCCAAAATGATTTCTTTTAATTTTTTAATGATTTAAATACAATTTTCTCTATTTTTTCCTTTCCATTTTCACCTTCTTTTTTCTTAATAGATCGCTGATAGTCGGCGGCCGACGGGCCAAACGAGGGCCGATGCCCTCGCCGGGGGCCGGCGATGCCTAGCCTCACCCAGCTAAGGCGAGGCCAAGCCCACGGCGAGGCTCACGCCGCCTGGGCGGGGTTCGCCAGTGGCCTGACAAGGCTCGACCTCGCCTAGATCTGCAAGGCCGAGCTCGTCGGACCTCGCCCAGCAACTTGTCGGTAGTGGTCGGCGATGGGGCAGCAATAGACTGAGAGAGAAAGAAGAAAAGGAAAGAGAAAGAGAAGGAAAAAAGAAAAAGAAAAAAAAAACTGATTCTTGAAGTTGTTCCCGAAAACAAAAAGCAAATTTTTTTATTTTATTCTCGATTTTGTTCCAAATCTATTCCCGAGAACAAAACAAAAATTTTAACAAACGAATTTCTATTCCTAATTTACTCGCGGAAACAAAAGAACAGAAATTTTTACTATTTGGTTGGGATTACTAAACAGGCCCTCAATGGTCAGCCCTAGTTCTGCGTCCAGTTTCTACCCGTAAATCGCAAATTGGATTAAATCCCACCAGAATCTGAAAGCGGACCACAAGAACCTGAGGTTTGACTCGTTTCCACCGGTTCAATTCTCAGCTTTCGGTCAGGCATACCTGAAACCATCATCACCCTACTCATGCAGAACTCATCATCTAACAAGAACGCAACCAACGTTCTGCAACGATCCCATATATAATGAAATGTCATCGCATATAATGTGCCTGTGAAAGAAACAATCTTTTGAAATCAGTATGTCTACTTTTCATACCATTATATCGTTTAGGAATATAGTCCGTTCCTCCTTTTCGGCATATACTGTGAAGAACCCTACACACCACTACGCTAATAGTAGTAAGAGCGGGTATAACGCTGGTCAATATAAAGACACCAGACCCCAAATGTTCTGCACGGCAAAGAAGGAAAATCATATGAACCATCGAGTCACAATCAAATACAACGTCAAACATCTCATCAAACATTTTACCTATGAGGTGCCGCTACTTGCCAATTATAGTTTAACATCATAACTTATGTGAGGTAAAAAACAGACATCAACCCATCAGTAGATATTTGAAAAATCATCCGGAGACTGTCACAATAAAGATTGTAACACCATGACACTCCTAGCTACTATAGGAATCATGTACTGGGTTCGGTGACTTCCTTCTTCTCAGCTTTATCTTCTTGTTTTGCAGCTCCTTCTGCCTCACCAGCACTTGACTCACCCGGCCTTGCAACTTCTAGACAAGAGAAGATCACACACAAACATTCATCTATGAGTAAAAGCAGCGAAGAGAATATGAAATGACCAAAAATGTCTCTGAAAACAACATTGATTGATTTTGCAGCAATTGCATATGAAGAACAGGGTTATACGATTCTTTCTGTACACATCTTCCAGGGTTTCAAGTCTCAACTTCTTTCCATCATAAAAACATATCAACAATAAAAGAACTGCAATTATTTGTCCATAAAAGAGAACATCTTTACCTTCATCATCACTGTCTTCAAAGTCCTCAGGCATGTCTTCACCCATTCCCATTCCCATTCCTTCACCCATTCCCATTCCCATTCCCATTCCTTCACCCATTCCCATTCCCATTCCTTCACCCATTCCCATTCCACCAAATTTCTGAAAATTGCAATTAGAAATTATTAGAAAGAAAAAAAGTCGATCAAGATCTAACACACAAAAATTAAAAGGTTAAAAACATCCTACCGAGAAGTCCATGCCCCCAAGATCCAAGTCACCCATACCTATATTCAGAAACAGTCAAAACATCAGTATTTACCAGCTTAAACCCATCTTAGATGAGGAAATAAAGCATCTATGAATTTATACCAGTGTCTTCATCTTCATCCACCCATTTGTCCCAGTCTACTTTAACATAGTGAGGCGGCTTGCCATCTCCTCGCAACAGCTTTTTCCACCATTCTTTCTCTGCCTTCTCCAATATGCAGAAGATGTTTCTAACTCCAATATTGATTTTACTCTCCTAGATAAGAAGAATGAAAGAATAGCGCACATAAGCAGCAATAATAACACTATTTCATAACGTGGCATCCCAATATCTGACAGTTAATGCACAATTCGCCTTCTAAACTAATCAAGGAAGCTTCCAATATAGCAAGTGAGAGAGAGAGAGAGAGAGAGAGAGTTTGGATTGCTCAGGCATTAAGCAGTGATGTCCGACCAACAACTGCAAAAGAAAATTGTAGCGCACTAAAGCAGCTTAATATGGCAACCATCAAAAGGTTGAGCTAAAAGCAGCATCCATATCATGGCCACAGTTGAAATTAAATGCTGAAACAGATTCATAAGAACATAGGCCAGGTATATAATGGACAATGCATTGTAGTTGGCAATTACGGCCTCCTTACCTCCACATTAACCTTATCAAAAAGCTCCAGTTTCAGCTCATAAGGATTGTTTTCAGCTCCAGCCTTGGCAGAAAAGCTGAAAATGCCATCTGGCTCAAGATTGACCTTTGCATCTTTTGCATCTGGCAGAAGCACGGTGATAAAGACCTTGTCTTTCCTCTGTGCCCACTTCAATTCTGGATGCCGACTACAAGGTTTTAACTGACTATAAGTAGAGGTCAATCAAAGGAAAGGAAAAACAGACAAATTTCAACAACTCGTGGACAGTACACAGATCCCAACATAATGGAGTTAACCCAGATGCCGAAGCCATATGTCATGAGCAATAACTCCCCAACAGATGGATTCAGTTACACCTAAGAGGTCCATATACAAAGCATGCTAAAAGAGAACACCACAGAGGCTCGCTTAAGGGACCTAGAGCCATAACCTCTGATGGGGAAAAATCTAAGCAGTCCTCTCACACGCTCCACCCGAATAATCAGCGCAGACATCCAGAAGCAGGACTGCTTCCTCAAAACAATCTACTGCTTCAGAGCAGTTTGATCACAATTCCCATTTTACCGAGTACAAACTGCCAACCCATATCATCGCTAAGTTTTTAAAGGCAAACAAAAAAAAGAAAAAAGAAAAACGCAACCTTGTCCTAAAAAAAAAAACCTACCGCTTCAGAGCAAATTAACCGCCTTTCCCATTTTACCAAAAACAGCTGCCTACCCAAAATTCCATATCGCTTGCCAAGTCCATAAAGGAAAATCTTTTTTTTTCGAGAGAGAAAACACGTCTAGTCGAAAAGCCCTAATTAATTCCCCCACCCCTTCGCTTCAGCTGAATCCACAACCGAACCGAACCAACGAACAAACGACAATCAAAAGCCAGACACGACCAGACCCTCCAATCACACCGGGTCGGAGCATACGGTAACCTAATCGCGATGCGTTTCAGCCATAGCTGCAGCTGAGGAAGAATCTACGAGGCGTGCTCTAAACCTGAGGGGGTAATCAAGAAGCAAATGCCAAGGACCGACGACAAAGAGAGATGGAGGAAGAAGCTTACCTCATGGTTGACCCGAAATGGAAACCCGGCAAAACAGAAATATCTTATCGGAGGAAGAAGAAAAACCCTAGAGAGGAGCAGCTGCGTGATGGAGCGCGAAGCGTCGTCACTCTCTTCTCTCTGCCTCTCTCTCTCCGCTCAGTGCCTTTTATGCACTTGCACGCAAACTTCTAGTACTTTCTCAAACGCGCTGGGCTCGCTGGGGCACCGAACCGACGGCCCCCGTGCCGTCCCCCTACTGGAATCGACGGTCGAAATCAGCCGCGAGCTCGGCTATCCAGAGGGATGGAATGTTGTTGCTTTTAGGTCGTCGTACGTGAAGGGCGCCGGTGGTTTGGGCCCTTCGTGGGCCCGCTGGCTCTGGGCCGTCGGAGGAGTTCCCTCCGCTTTCGATTTGATTTGGAGATCAGCTATGAAGATTTTTTCTTTTTCTATTTTTTGGGTCGGAAGCTCTAAAGATTCGTCATGATGCTTTTCTCTAAGCAGGAAAAGAAGAAGAAGTTAAAATTAAAAGGAATTTTTCTTTAATTGGGTCGAATATGTATTTCTTGTAAAATTTAAATTGATGGATCATAAGGAAAACGAAAATTTGAGTGTAATAGCTAGACGGCTCTCAAAAATCTCCCGATTAATTAAAGCACCATTCTTTCATTTCTAATTGCTTAGTTCCATCATAAGATCACTGTAAAAAGCGTGCGAATGCTCATAGTCATATGCCATGCACAGCCGTCGAATCGCTTGTTGTCCGAGATGAACAATGCCTTGGTATACCACAATTAGGCACAAGAGCGCGGCATCGGAAGTGGGCCGTAACGAACGGCCAATAAGAACTCATCTCGTCATTTGGCATATCAATTTTGGCGGGCCGTCGCGAATGCGCCCCGGATTGCTCCGTTAAGATTTGGGGAGAGGAAAAGGATTGGGATGTGGGTGGTGGGCTTTTTGGGTAGGCTCGGGAGAACGTGAAAACCCAAAAGAGCACGAAAGCCCAAATACTTCATTGAACTGGGCAACCACCTGTCTAATCGTGGTCTAAGCAGACTCAATCGATGTAGTAATTGAACTTGATGTGATGATACGGCGCGTGAACAATGTATATAATAAGGCCTGTGTGGAAAATCCCATCGGCAAGAGATGTAGATAATACCATATGGTGCTCATTATTTTATTTTATTTTATTTCGAGTACGAATAGATTTGTAAAAATGGGTCATAAACTCATTTTTTAACTCATATACAGATCATAAATAGGGTTAAACATAATATGAGTGTTAAATAGGTTATAAATGAGTTTACAACTTACTTAAACACTACTCACATCTTTAACTCTCTTCATTCTCTCTTGCACTCACTCGATCTTGGCCTCACTCACTCCACATTCTTACGTTAGTTTGAGTATGAGTTTTCCTACACTTGGTTAGAGATATGTTTACTAAAAATTTTAAAACTTATCACAATAATTTAATTTAATTTTTTATAAACTTGGTTAGGTTTAAACATAATATGAGTATTAAATAAGTCATACATAAGGGCCACTATTGGCTATGGTGGGGTGTCTGGTGACCTTCGCCCCAGATTAGACCCTCGCTTGTAGTCGGCTAGGGTCATCGGTCCCTGGCCAAGGCTTGACAACCCCAGCCGACCCTCGCATGGTGGGTGATGGCGACAGCGAGGGCCTACAAGCCCTCATTGTTTGCCATTATTTTTTTTAAAGTTAATTTTTAAATTAATATTATTATTAAAAATCAAATTTGGACCAAAACGGCGTCATTTGGGCTTGTCTTGCTTATTTAAGCCACATCAACACCATATAAGAGAAAGGAAGTAATAATAATAATAAAAAAAGCCATGCTAATATTTTCTATTAGTCAAATTGAACGGAGTTAAGAGAAAAACTTGATTAAGTCAATATGAAAAGTTTTAGGACTTAATTACACCTTCTGAAAATTTTTAGACTTAATTGCACTTTCATGATAAGTTTTAAGATTTCTAGTGAACATATCCCATTTGATCAAATATGGAAGTGTTTTATGAATATGAATCAAGTCGAGTATAGAATGGGTATAGGTTAAGTGTGGTTATGAGTCACTAGATTTGCATGCATGAAAATGGATCAAAAGCGAGTTAAATAGATCTATTTGAGTTGGACCATTTTTAACTTGGCTCGCCCGTTAGATGGATCTAGATACAAGCAACATATATACGAGTATGAAAATAACACAAGTTAGATATCGGTCTACTATCTAGTTTTTATCCATTTTAATATTAAATGAATCTTGGCATTTGTCTAATGTTATACTTAACTAATCAAGACGAGGGCTAGATAGCAACTTTGGTTTTTCTTATTTGAGCTCTAGCATCTCTATTTCCATGCTATGTATGCTGGGAGAATATGCCTATTCATCATCAGAACAAGTCAAAACAAAGAGAAACAAACGATGAATTAAATCAGAAAACTTTTAAATTTGAAAGAAGTTTGGTTGCCAATCTCTCTCAGTCTCGATCTCCACCTCGATGTGAGGTGGCTGGTGGTGGTCGACCGTAGTAGTCAGCCTCAGATTTGAGTGATCGGCCATTGTGGATCTGTGCGTGCACGGAGAGAGAGAGATAGGAGGAGGAGTTGAGGTGTTGGCGGCGGTGGAGGAGGCGGCACAACCACAATGGCTGCGATAACGAGGAGGCGGTGGCAAAACTACAAGCAGTACTATCTACTTCAGCCTACCCCATCCATTAAAAAACTTAATTACACGAATTTTATGATTCGTTGCACGAGAGTCAAAATCGGGTTTATGTCCTTTTTGTGAGGATTCTCCACACAATCACAAAGAAAATATAAATGTAAAAAACGAGAAAGAGAATTTGATATATAAGATTTTATCTTAATTTACTCTTAAATTTTGGTTACGTTTAGCCAAGAATTTTATTATAATTAGCACGTCGTACCTCTCTATTACATTCTTAAATAGCATCCTATCTATGGGAAGTACGAACCACACCCCCAACACTTTTAGGCATCGATAAAAGTCTCACTAACTTTTATTATGCAAGATGATTCCACATAGCATGACAAATCCGGCCAATATTTTCTTCATTAGAATTTCAAAGCTATACTCGAAAGAAACCACACAAGCATATGAGCACATGCCCTCAAAACTTGCACGGAAACGATACATACCCAACCTACGTACGACGCAGAGCCACGGATGTTCGACAGGTGCGGGGAACTGCAGATGGTCCAGGACATTCGCACAACGACATCGACGACGTGAACCGAATCATATGCACTAAAGGGCATGAGGACGCGAAGGAACTAAAGATTCTTAATGAGCTCCGCGACACCCCCATGCATGCGCATAAGGACAAACCACGGACCCGACCGGCGAAGACGAGCCTCTCGATCGCCACCGATTCAGATTCACTCATACACGATCCAGAACGAGAGAGAGAGCCAGAAAGAGGGAGGAACGTGGTGGGATCTGCAAAGCTGGTGATGGAGAATCGAATGGTCGGGCCAGGGCGATGACAAAATTATGGGAGGAAGAGGACGTTTTGGTAACGTTAGACGACAGCCAAGGGGGGGCGGGGACTGGTCCAGACCCGTGCAAGTGCGCGCGAACGTTTCGTCGTTTCCCGAATGAAAGCGCAACGCAACAACCTGCGACTTGAATGGAACAACACCAGACGTTACTCCCACCTCCTTTATGTGGTCGGAGACAAAACCGGGATCTGAATATATATTACGTGATAATTTGATAATAATGCGACCGAGGCGTCATGTGTGACGTCTTTATATTGTTTTAATCTGCGCGGATCTCCATGAATAACTATGGAGATTGATGGAGATAATCTATCTTACTAGGTAGAGTTCGACGGTTGGCCGGTCAGGTCTGTTTCATATTAAAGAATCTTAGAAGTTATTTGATCTAATTAGCCTTTTGTTTCTGATTTAGAAAATATTTTTCAAATGAAGAAACGTAAAATAAAACAAAAAAAAAAGCCCCTACAACAAGACCATGCGTATATTGGTTTTTGTCTTTGGTATGAGTCGTAGAGAGTAGCTATTCTAGCGGCCTACTATGGAAAATTAAGGATTAATACCACAAAAGACCTTAAAGTGGTGCACATGTGACAAATTTATTCTAAATTAAAAAACCAACATATATATTTAACAAATTTATCATTTGTTAGTTTCCGTCAAATTTAATTAATATCATGACACCATAATTTGTACTCTTGTGACAAATGAAGGATAAAACCCCAAGTTAGTACACTTATTAACTGTCATGTATTAACCAACTTAGCAATTTGGTAATGAAATTTAATGAAAACTAATGAAAGGTAAACTTGTCATAAATACAAAGTTCAAAGCTTTTTATAGTAAAAAAAATTAATTGATGATAAAATTGTCATAAATGTACTAATTCAAGGTTTTTTTTTTTTTTTTGTGACCCCAGGAACCCCGCACCCCCGCCGACAAATGGGGGAACCCCACAGGGCCACACGTGCTACCCACCACACACGTGAAACCAGGTTAAGTCATTCTACGACGAAGGCGGGATTCGAACTCTCGACCTTTTGCGAGAGGAAGAGAGCGCGAAATACAACAAAGAACGCCACCCAAGTGGGTGGTAAGGTTTTTAATAGCATTAGTCTTGAAAATTCACAATATTCACCGGTGACCACAATTAAGATCCCAGCGTTTATCCAATTTCGTGGTTACTTTCTCAATTCCATCAACTTGCTACTGAAAATTAGACATTAGCGAATTGCTCGGTCCAACAAGTGCTGGAGGGCAGATTTGCGAGCTTGGACAAGGATTGCGTGTATTTAGACATTTCCGAACTGCCCATGCTTCACGGTCTTGTCCAAAAAAATTGTCCGAAAATGTTCAAGATTGACAATTTGGAAAAAGAATCAAAGAGCGAACTACAGAACTGCAAAAGGTTCTTGACCTAAAACTGTCGCATTGAGATAGCACCAGAAATTTAAAAAAAAAAAAAAGGATATAAAGATAATTACTACAAAAAAAAGAAGAAGAGTTTAATCGTATCGAGCAGAAGGAACCAAAATTCAATCACGTGCTCTGCCTGGCTAGGAAAAATTAAGAAACCAAAGAAAAACAAGACTAGCCCCTATACTTTTCTCCTCCCTTGGAAAGCGCACTAAACGTTGGCCGTATTATCCAAATTATTACTCCAATCAATCGGCTTTTGAAAATTCGTGGGATATACAGAGTTTGATGTGACTTCAATATCGTGATTTGTTTTGTCCACCATATCTTGATTTGTCAGGAGCATTTTTATGGTCCTTCAAAGGAGCAAGCTCTCAATTGTGACCGGTATGTGTTCACATTATATCTATTTTGTCATAATAGATGAAAATTGAAAAGAAATTTTAAACAGTGGTCAAATAATACAATTCAAATTTTAGGATTAGCCAATAAGGTTTCGAAGGTTTGTGAGACCTACAATTGAGTCCTGCCAAAAAACATAAGTTGCATGCCAGTCTTATATTGTGATTTTTCAGTCGATTACATTTCATTCGTGAACTAAGTCTATGATCCGACCAAAAAAATAATTTAAGTCGATGTAAAATTTTCTCAACTAAGGCCAACATACGTAATAACCCAATAAGCATTTTTATAGTACGTCCAAGGAGCAATCCCCCGATTGCGATCTGTCATTTATATGTCATGGGTATATTGTTGTACTTTTGATACGGAGCATCACATTGGACAAAAAAAATAAAAAGAAAACTCAATCAATGATTGAAATCTACTTCTTCTTTTTGTGTTCTTTTAAAGAAACATTCTTTAGGAACAATAAGGAAAAGAGAGACATGTTTAGCTTCATTGGGAAATAGTATATTGTGATATTCATATTGGCCTCACCTTTGGATGGATTACATTTACCATGTATGAATATAAAAAAGGCACTCGCCTAGGAGTCAAAAGAGTTTTACTCACTCCTTATGGTCTAATTTGAGTATCATCGGGAGCACTCCAAAAGTTAAATCTTGAATACACCAAGTCGATGTAGGGAAGTGCATCCTTAAGATCACCTGAGTAGGTGGTCTAATTGAGGTGCACAATAACTAACCGAGACATTAGTTAATAATCAACACGATATACCAAAATAAAAGAAGGGGAAGGGGGGGGTATTCAGCCACGTCTAGCTTTCATAGGAGATCCTACTAGTGTTCTCATTGTTTCTTAGTCACGATGCACACATATATTCTTAAGAAACTCATGGCCTGTTAGTTTGCACATTTTAATTAAAAAGCAAAAGTCGTATTTTTGTTTTTCCGCTATAATTTAAAATACTATTCAAATTACACAATCATAATATAAATATATACACGTATGTGAATCTACGTATCAAAACTTATATATTATAATATTTCAAATGCTTTGAGAAAAAAAAAGTCGTTCGCCACGGAATTTTCATGGAGTAAAAATCAAACCCGTATTTAGGCAGGCCCTAAAAATGCACGAGACTGTCTTTACCCCAACCAAGATTTTAAAAAAGAAAAAAAGGAAAAAAGAAAAGAAAAATAAGAGTGCTAGAGAGAATGCCAGCGATGAATGGAAGAAAGCCTGTGAAACCGGAAGATTCCGAGAAATTCACCTCGTGATCTAATCTAAGCAGAAAACAACGTAGGCTGGCGGGTCACGAGACATATCAAATCAACTTCACTATTTCTACGCCGTGGAAATTTGCTTGTGGAGAAAGAAACGAAGGGTTGTCATTCTCATACGCCAAAAGAAAAATAACATCCTTACCTCCCATCATCGCGTTGAATATATGAAAATTTACCCAACCAATCTTAAACATGAATATCAATTTAATTTTAAATTTTTATGTGAAATATTAATGAGCCTTTTAGTCGATATTCTAGATATCATTAACATGATTATCCAATTATCACCATTACCCTACATGACACATTATTTCGTGAGTGATTTTCTATAAAAATTAATTGGAAATTCTACATTAAATTCTCGTATAAAGATTTGGAGTTAAATTTATAAAATTTAAAAATAATATATTTAAGACTAATCAGATATTTTCTCCGTCAAAGACAAGTGCATACGATTCGAATCTTTGGTTTCATTGGACAGACAATTCAAAGGCTGCAATACAATAATTGTGTGTATGTGTGTATGTGTGTACAAGAGTGGCGGTAGGCCCTTCACCACTATGTTTTTTCTAATGCAATGATGAACAAAAATCAAAATGAAATGGTCCCGTGTTAATTGCATTAGAAAAAAGAAGAAGAGGAAGACTTGTCGTCGTCCCTCGTGATTATTAATATGGTCAAAGGGCTAAAAAAATCCGAACATGTTTTTTCTCTGACTTGTTTGGAGAGACGTGGTGCGCAAGGATCTTCTCCGGCTCTTCTAATTATGTGAAGGCAAGCCGCCCACTTTTAAACATTGTTCTCAAAATTTAAATTAAAAATGTTGCAAACGTTTTTCTTTTCAGTTCTAAACAAATAAAAATTAAAAAGTTTTAATTAATTATTCAAATAGGCTTTTCAAATATGTTTTTTTTTTACCGAACAGCATTTTTGTCTCAAAACTGCTTCTCAAAGTAGAGTTTACCAAACAATGTTTGTATTTTCCCAAAAAGTTTTAACCTAAACTGTTTTGCATGTCCCCAAGGCTACTTAGGAAAGCTGAACTAAATGTAGTTTTCATATGTTTTCTTCTTGAATTTTGAACAAGAGTTAAAGTCGGATGTTTGAAGAGTGCCAAATGGCTTATTATAGGTAAAACTACAAACAGGAAAAGGAAAAGAAAAACATTGAGGTGCGGACCTGAGAGTGCCAAAAGTTGGCGCGGAGGGACACTTAAGTGCCAAAAGTTACAAAAGGTACACTTAAGTGCCAAAATCGGAGCAAAATGGATCACTTAAGTGCCAACGGCGAAAATTCCGCCAAATTGCCACGTGTCAATTTTCCGGCGACTTAATTTGTTGACGGAGCATTTTTTTTCAAAATAAAAAATCCACGTGGCATTTTTTTTAAAAAAAATTGTCCACGTCAGATTTTTAAAAATTAAAATCGATTTTATTAAAAAAAAGGGGGGGGGGGGATCGGCGAGGGCTGTGCGGCCCTCGCCGCCGCCGCCGCCGCCGCCCCCTCGCCGGAAGGGCCGGCGACGGTGGGCGAGGGTCGGCCGGGTCGCGTCGCAGGCCCCGCCCGGCCGGCGACCCCGGCCGGCCTCCGGCGAGGGCTGCGCGTCCTCGCCCGGATCCGGGGCGAGGGTCGCGACCCTCCCCGCATCCGGCGAGGGTCGCCGGACCTCGCCCCCCGGCGACCCTCGCCCCCGATCCGGGCGAGGGCGCGTAGGCCCTCGTCGGAGGCCGACCGGGGTCGCCGGCCATTGCCCGGCCCGGCGACCCCGGCCGACCCTCGCCCACCGTCGCCGCCCTTCCGGCGAGGTGGGGCGGCGAGGGCCGCACCCCCGCCGATCCCCTCTTCCCCGCCCCCTTTTTTTTTTTTTTAAATAATAAAATCGATTTTATAATATATATATTTAATTATTTAATATTATTTAATTAATAATTTTTAAAATCCACGTCAAAAACGACGTCGTTTTGGCTGATTTTTGGCCGATTCGGTTTCCGGCGAGCCACGTAGGCAAGAAAATTAATAAAAAATTGCTACGTAGGATTTCCTACGGAGTTAAGCGACTTGGACTTAAGTGATCCATTTTTTTTTTTTTTTAAAAGGCGCACTTAAGTACGCCTTGTAACTTTTGACTCCCGCCGTACTTATGCCGAAAAACATTTATAGTTTCTTCAAATTGATCAAATGAACGATTGAGATGCGTTTCCTCATTGATGTGTTAAGAAGTTAAACTAATCAATTTACGGGGGTGTTTATGAATATTTTAACATATAAAAAAGACATTACTTTGTCACCAAAATTTAAAATATGGATAAGTGTAGCAAAAGTCTTAAAATTTTGCCGTGAAAATGAGATTAAATTCGAAAAATTTCAAAAAGTACAATCAAGTCATAAAACTTGTTGAATTTATATAATCACGTCATTTTGCTAACTCCGTCCAATTTGAATGATAGAAAATGCCAACGGGTCTTTTTATTACTATTTTCTTTCTCCTACAAGGTGTCCTACGTGGCACTAAGCTTAACCAAAGCGCTAAAAAGTGATGTTTTGAACAAAACCTCAATATTAACCTAAATTTTAATTAAATTAGATTAAAAATTAAAAAACTAAAATTTTAAAAAGAAAAGGTACACACGACTATGGCCAATCTGCCCCATCGCCGGTGCCTGGCGTCCCTTGCCCACATCCAGGAGAAGCTCTTCCTTATGGACAGCCCTAGTGAAAATTTCAAGTATTCCATTTTGTTTAAAGAGAGTAGGTCATAGTGCTAGCTGCAGGCGTCACGAAATTTAAATTGAGTTAAAAACAAGTGGTAAAATTCAATTTAGACACCATCCTTATTCTCTTAAAATAAGAGGATTTCAATTATTTTTTCCTTGTTAAACAAGCAATCCCAAGCCAATCATAGTTATTAACTGGACTCTCTCTCTCTCACACACACGTAATCTGATTAAGAGGTGCAACCTTGCTTATTATTATAAGCAAAATTGTTTCTTTTTGCCAAATTAAATATTTGTAGTTAGATCACACGATATTCATCCCTATCATAGTTCCTCAAAGTCACCTCTTAAAAAAACTTGGAGTAACATTCTTACTTTCCTCCTTCATATGTTGATTGATGATGTGTTGCACGATTATCGGGATCTGAAAATTTACGTGCTTCGATTATTAGTTGATGTGATTATGCATTTGAGAGAGTCATATATTCAAAAATATCAAATGCCCTTTTATTAGAAAATCGCAAAGAAGGAAAAGAAAAGAAGAGAAAAACCTTTGTAGTTTAGTCAAAGTGTTTATCTTAACGACTAAGATGCGTTTTCCCAATTGATGTGATGAAAACTTATGCGAGACATCCATGTTGCCCGCATCCACCCATATTATAAAAATTTACAAAGGAATTTTTGGGTCAAGGCTTTTCCTTATTCAAACCTGTCCATTTAACTCTCAAGTCTGCACATTCTACCCGTCTGTTAATCACAATGAGAACTTAGTCCAGTTACCTCATTTTCTCCTAAAATTAAAGGATTTCAAATCTCATTTTATCATGGATGCGGCGCCGATGCTACTGTAGTCATTTCGCCACTCTCCACTCCAGTCGAGATTCGATTGCGGTTTGTGTTGGTGTTATAATTTAATAAGCGCTCATCAGCCTCTAGTCCACGGTGACTCAAATTGAAATTCGCTTAACATATTTTCCTCTGTCTTTTATTTTTTTAAAATTTTCAAGAGGCCTGCGGATTCCCAAGAGGGTCGAATAATGCCAAAGTTTCTAACCAAGGAAAAGAATATTGGCGGAGCAAGCTCCGAATGGTCAACACGTCCGAAGAAAACCCAAGGCATTGATGCACGCCAGGACAAGCCACGGGCACCGTACCGACCGCGTTCTCCCACTTCGTGATGCAGAATTCGCAGCCCCAATTTGACCACGTATCACGAGACGCGCCCGAGCACGTCGTCCCCCTTGTCACCACTCCGCCCGCCGCCGCCTCTGCTTGGTCCAGATTTCGCCACGTCAGCTTGCTCACCCGAATGGAAGAGGGACGCCCTCACGATCGTGCATACAAGGAATCGCCCACAAGAAACCAACTCAAATCATGTCAATTATGACACACACACATCTCTCTATAAACTTTTTTTTATACCAGGACATATTTACCTTGAAACATTTTCTTGTGATATTAAAAATTTACAGGCTTATATCTATATAACATATCTATCATCTATTAAGATTCCGTTAGATGACTTTTCGACCAAAATAATATCGTTTTTATTTCACTTAAGTTACTTAGGTGTCATGCCAACACCACTTACTTTTTGGAGTTCATATAGGCGTATTTTAAATAGTTTTCATCAATAGAATTTTAATGGAGGTTAAATATGTTACATATGTAAAAATTATAGATTTTTGATGTCAAGGAAGGTAAATGTACCATAGTTAACATAATTAAAGGTTTTTCCTTTTGTAATTTTTACATAACATATAATGCCAGGATTATCATTAACTTGACTAACTAGTCTTGTGCCTTCAATAATGACAACTTTGGGAAGTTAATCCTATTGACGGGCCTTGTGGACTCAAAAAGCACAATTGATGTGACATAAATTTTCGCATCTCAAAACATGATTAGCTGTGATAACTGTGGAGACACTGTAAGCACGATCTGCTCACCAAACATTTCTCAATAAAATAAAATAAAAATGATATGGCGGGGCCTTTTTCACAATTCAACCGTCGTTAAGAACACCAATTGATGATTTACACCTTAAAAGTGGACCATTTACATTTTGAGGATACCATGACGCCTCCAACTGTCTTCATGGGTGGGCAATAACAGTCCCTCGCGCCGCACCGCCGCACCAGAAAGTTGCATTCACGCGATGGCTCGGCACGTGGGATTTAGGTTCGCTCTTTCATGGGCATCCCGCCAATTTTGGCCGACACGTGAACTCATATGCGAATCGAGGACCGCTACATCACGCGCCTGCCTTGTTGAATTTCTCTTTCTCTCTCCCTTTCTTTCTTTTTTAATAAAAAATTTCTTACTCGATTTTATCACCATCAATTTAAAAAAAGAAAAGAAAAATAATTCCTCATTTTCGCATTGATACTACTCGATTCTCTTTCCGAAAATAGAAAAATTGTATAAGGGATGCGAAAGATACAGCATTATAATAAAAAATAAATTTCCATCCAATTATAGTTTTACTTTTAATTAGTCATCACAAAATACGATCTAATATAGTACGTACCAAGATGCGTAATTTGGTAAGATCAAAAATGCTAAGGATATCTAGGCTCTTTATTATTTTCCCATTTTTTCACACTATTATTTTTTTTCCTATTGTCGTATGCACGGGAGTCAATAAGCCAGCTGCTTTAACCTGTCTCTGTCTCTGTCTCTCTCGCTCTTTCTGTTTCTCTGACCATCGCGGCCTGAAAATTCAACACCGCTCATTTCACTAAGACCGACGATGTCTATCGGCTCAGTCCTCTTCATATATTGCAGTCTGCTCGCCATGCACGACTCGTTCTCCTAACGCAATCTCTCTCTCTCTCTCTCTAGCTTGATGCCATGCGAGGCAAGCAGGAGTTGCAGGCCCATGACCTGAAGCGGCGGATACCGAGGCGCCCCCCACCGCCCGCCGTCGTCTCAGCCAACCCCCTCCCGGCGCTCTCGTCGTTCTTGGAGGCCGTGGCCTCCCCTGCCTCGAGGTGCGATGCACGTTAAACCCGAATAAATTCAATCTCTCTCTCTCTCTCTCTCTTTTGTTTTTCTCTGATCATCGTGTTGCTCTCGACATATGTGCTTTGAGCTTTTTACCCTTTTCTAAGTTTTTTTCCAAGATTCAACAGTGCGTGTAGACTATTAGTTGCATCGTCTGTACATGGCAAGTCCTCCTTTCGGAATTCTCTTCCTGGTTTCTTGATTGGCGGGGTTAACGTTATTTTATTCTTTGCACTTCATTTACTCAATTGTCTTCCGCTTGTTTTGTTGTTGCATTGCGGTTCATCGTCCGACAGGCCGAAGACATAATCCAGCAGCGGGTTTGTAATTATGTGTCGATGCTTCGACCCTTTTATCATTGTGCGGCGATAGAGCGATTAAAGTACTGTTTCTTCTGATATGGACAAGTCGTGATGATTGGGAGCTGAAAGTTGCGGCTATTTAATCTTCAAAACTACCCGTCTTCGTTACTTGTTAATGAACGTATATAAGGTTTATGTTAGCACCGAGCTCTTATACAGCGATAGCATATCTCAGTTTCTCAAGCGTTCTCTGCTTCTCTGCTTCTCCAGTAGTCTGTCAGATTTCCAAAACTTGTATAAGCCAAGAATTGTTTTGGTCTGTTCAACAGAAAGGTGGTACTGATTTTTCCCTCGTTTGGCCTTCTAGGACTAATGATTCACTTTCTTCTATATAATTCTCTGTTCCTGTAGTGGTTCTTTCTTCCTTATTTTATTGGTCATTGCATGAATTCTTACTAACTTTTCAAATGGATTATTTTGCTTTTTCTTCAGGTAGTGAGATTGAGAGATTGACGATAACTGAGCAGAGAACTTGATTCCTGGCTGCTTTGTTTGCCTGAAGGCTGTCACTATGTCTTCCGGATCTTGGATTTCTTCCCTTTCTTGTTCAACCTCGGAGACTGATTCCCCAGAGAACAATGGCTTTGTTTCACTCATACTCCAATGGCTGAAGTTCATCTTCCTCTCCCCATGTCCTCAAAGAGCTCTGCTCTCTTCCATTGACGTTCTCTTCCTATTGGCCCTCCTTGTATTCTCTCTTCTCAAGCTGTTCTCCAGATTCTCTTCCAGGGGTCACTCCATCCCTGACGTCAATAAGCCCTTGATCGGAAACCAAAGAGCTCATCACAGAACTAGTGTTTGGTTCAAACTCTCTCTGATTGTGACCGTCCTATTAGCATTTTCTTACACAATCATCTGCATCCTTGCCTTCAGCAAGGATGTGGAGTATCCATGGAAGCTGGTGAATGCTCTCTTTTGGTTGGTTCAGGCCATTACTCATGCAGCTATTGCTATAATGATCATCCATGAGAAGAGGTTTGAAGCCAAGACTCATCCACTGTCACTTAGAGCTTACTGGGTGGCGAATTTCATCATTATCGGTTTGTTTGCTATTTCCGGATTCGTCCGTTTCACCTCAGTAGAAGACGGCCCCGATGAGAATTTGAGGTTGGATGACATAGTCTCCATGGCGTCTTTCCCTCTATCTATTGTCCTTCTCCTTGTTGCCATCAGAGGATACACTGGAATAGAGGTGACTCGAGAATCTGATGGACAGATGGATGCAGAGTATGAACCGCTTTTGACTAAATCTAACGTGACCAGCTTTGAATCGGCTTCGTTTGTGTCCAAGGCCTTTTGGCTTTGGATGAATCCGCTTCTGAGTAAAGGTTACAAATCGCCTCTCAAAATTGAGGAGATTCCCTCCTTATCACCTGATCACAGAGCAGAAAGAATGTCGGAGCTGTTCAAAATGAATTGGCCTAAACCCCACGAAAAATCAAAGCACCCGGTTGGAACCACATTGGTCCGGTGCTTTTGGAGAGAAATTGCCTTCACGGCCTCCCTAGCAATTGTTAGGCTGTGCGTTATGTATGTAGGGCCTATACTCATCCAAGGATTTGTCAGTTTCACTTCTGGTAAAGGAAGCTCCCCTTATGAAGGATATTACCTCGTATTGATCCTTCTTGTCGCAAAGTTTGTCGAAGTCTTGACCACCCACCAATTCAACTTCAACTCGCAAAAGCTGGGAATGCTCATCAGGTCAACCCTTATTACTTCACTCTACAGGAAAGGGTTGAGGTTAACGTGCTCAGCTCGCCAATCTCATGGGGTTGGGCAGATTGTGAACTACATGGCAGTTGACGCCCAGCAACTTTCGGACATGATGTTACAGTTACATTCCATTTGGTTGATGCCCTTGCAAGTCGGTGTTGCTTTAGTGCTCCTCTACAATTACCTCGGTGGAGCAGTTATAGCGTCCGTTGTTGGAATCATCGGTGTTATTGTGTTTATTGTATTCGGAACTCGGCGAAACAACAGATTTCAGCATAATGTGATGAAGAATCGTGACTCGAGGATGAAAGCAACGAACGAGATGCTCAATTATATGCGTGTGATTAAGTTCCAGGCGTGGGAGGAACACTTCAACAAGAGGATCCAAAGTTGTCGTGAATCGGAGTTTAGTTGGCTCAGCAAGTTCTTGTACTCGGTGGCTGGCAATATTGTGGTGATGTGGAGCACGCCATTGCTAATATCAACCATCACATTTGGTGCTGCAATCTTCTTGGGAGTTCAGCTTGATGCAGCTACAGTCTTCACCGCCACGACCATTTTCAAAATTTTGCAGGAGCCAATAAGAACCTTCCCGCAATCGATGATCTCTCTCTCGCAGGCAATGGTATCCTTGGGAAGGCTGGATCGTTACATGATGAGTAAAGAGTTAGTGGACGATTCCGTGGATAAAGTGGAGGTCTGTGGAGACGGTGTTGCCATGGAGGTTAAGGACGGAGTATTTAGCTGGGACGATGAAAATGGAGAGGAAGTCCTGAAAAATATTAACATGAAGATTAAGAAAGGTCATGTCACCGCTATTGTCGGGACTGTTGGATCCGGGAAGTCATCTCTCTTGGCATCAGTTCTTGGTGAGATGTACAAGATATCAGGGGAGGTATGGTTTCTGATAAAGCAATAACTGGTCATCTTTTTTAGTGAAACTATGTTGGTTCTGCTTTATGGATTCCAAGACGAGTGTTTTTTTTTTTTTTTTAGTACTCAAATCAAATGTCAATGTAACATCTGTGGCTTTTCAGGTCAGGGTATGTGGTACGACTGCCTATGTTGCTCAAACATCATGGATCCAAAATGGGACTATCCAAGAGAATATCCTATTTGGTTTGCCTATGGACCAGGACAGGTACACGGAAGTTATCAGAGTCTGCTGCTTAGAGAAGGACCTGGAAATGATGGAGTTCGGAGACCAGACTGAGATTGGAGAGCGCGGCATCAACCTCAGTGGGGGCCAGAAGCAGCGAATTCAGCTAGCAAGAGCTGTTTATCAGGATTGCGATACCTATCTTCTCGATGATGTCTTTAGTGCTGTGGATGCCCATACCGGAACAGAAATATTTAAGGTAATGTGATGATTTAACTCCTCTGTCTTGATCTGATCATAACGATATTGCCAATATAACTAGAACTAGCATGCTTATCTATTGATGCCTGTTCCTGATGCAGCAATGTATTAGAGGAGCTCTTAAAGACAAGACCATTTTACTTGTTACTCACCAAGTTGACTTTTTGCATAATGTTGACCTCATACTGGTAAGCATGCTTTACTAATTATCCCTGACTTTACAACATTCAAACTTGTCTTATTTTTCTTATATGGGATGTGTTCTTTCATAGGTCATGCGAGATGGGATGATAGTGCAATCAGGAAAGTACGAGGAGTTGCTGAACTCTGGCATGGATTTCAAAGCATTAGTGGCAGCCCATGAAACTTCCATGGAGCTTGTGGATGTCCACAAAACCGCACAGGTTGAGGATTCCCCGATGAAACAAAGGCCTCAGGCTAATGGCGAGGAAGCTAACAGCGAGAACAAGGCTCTAGACCAAGTCAAGTCCGTTAAGGGAAGTTCCAAGCTCATAAAAGAGGAGGAGAGAGAGACCGGTCGAGTCAGCTTGCGTGTGTATAAGTTGTACTGCACTGAAGCCTTCGGATGGTGGGGTGTGGTGGTAGTTGTGCTGCTTTCACTTTTATGGCAAGCGTCCATGATGGCCGGAGATTATTGGCTCGCGTATGAGACTGCAGAAGAGCGTGCTACGTCCTTCAACCCCTCTTTATTCATTCGCGTCTATGCAATCATTACTGGTATTTCCTGTGTGATGATTCTGGTAAGAGCCTTTTGTGTTACCTTTTTGGGGCTGAAGACAGCACAGATCTTCTTCGGTCAAATACTCCATAGCATCTTGCACGCCCCAATGTCATTCTTCGACACCACCCCTTCAGGAAGAATTTTAACCAGGGTAAGGATCGGCTGACCCTAATAGGTTCTGTATGTCTTTACATAGCAGTTTATGTGAAGAGTGTCTTAGTGATGGCTGTCATTTTCTGCTCTGCAGGCATCGACGGATCAGACGAACGTTGACATCTTCATTCCCTTTCTCATGGGGATGGCCATTGCCATGTATATCACGGTTCTCAGTATCTTCATCATCACGTGTCAATATGCTTGGCCGACTGTCTTCTTGATAATACCGCTTGGCTGGCTAAATTTCTGGTACCGGGTATGATTTTTTTCTTTGTATTCAGCTAATTTTTCGCCAATAATTTGAATATACTCAATCCGGGAAGTATAAGCATTCAAGTTCATTCGTTGCTAATCAAACTTGCTGCTTGATTAGCCTAATTTAACCTGGCCTACTGTAAAAGAGAGCCAATAGTTTTAGTGGTCTCTTCTGTGTAAAGATTGCATTCACGAAATTTGCCGCTTCATGTTCACAGGGATACTATCTTTCATCGTCTCGTGAACTGACGCGCCTAGACTCCATCACCAAAGCTCCAGTAATCCATCATTTCTCGGAAAGCATTGCCGGCGTCATGACAATCCGCTCTTTCAGAAAGCAGGATAGGTTCTGTCAAGAGAATGTGGATCGAGTTAACGCAAATCTGCGGATGGATTTCCACAACAATGGATCTAATGAGTGGCTGGGTTTCCGTCTGGAACTGATCGGAAGCTTCATCCTCTGCATTTCTGCTGCGTTCATGGTCTTGTTACCCAGCAACATTATCAGACCAGGTAAAATTTAGGTTGCCATGATCACTCAAACACCAACCATTTGGCATGAAAACGTTGATTGTGTCGTGTATTTCAACAAGTCTCTCTTTCCACGCCACTCAAAATCAGCTAGCAGTTCCCTCTTATGATGATCAAAAGACTCAAAATGACATCAACTCTGCATGTCAGATTTACTTCAGCATTTTTTAAGCGAGCATCTTGTATACGTCATGGCACTATCTGTTTTAAAAAATTTGATGTTCTTGATGACTCTGACACATACATTGAGTCGGTAGATTCGACTGAAATCGAAACTAAGTTATGGACATCTATAATGTGTTGGATTTGTTATTGGCTTTCCCAGCAGACTCTTAATGCATCTCTAGGTTTTATCCTCTGACATCTTCTGTATTCTACAGAGAATGTTGGTTTATCTCTCTCCTACGGGTTGTCCCTCAATGCCGTACTCTTCTGGGCCATATATATGAGTTGCTTCGTGGAGAACAGGATGGTCTCGGTCGAGAGGATAAAGCAATTCGCCAACATTCCTTCGGAAGCTGCATGGAAAATCAAAGACCGCCTTCCTCCCCCGAACTGGCCTTCTCGGGGCAATATTGATGTCAAAGACTTGCAGGTAACTTGACTTACGAGTATCTTTCAAATGGATTTGTCTGTACAGATATAGTTAGGTGCGTTTGTCGATCTTCTAATTTGTCGGTGTTGGCTGTTTTTATCCTTTCTGAATTGATAAAAGTAATAATCATCTGCAATCTGCAAGCAGGTCAGGTATCGTCCAAACACGCCTTTTGTGCTCAAGGGCATCACTCTTAGCATTCAGGGGGGCGAGAAGATTGGTATCGTTGGTCGTACTGGGAGCGGCAAGTCCACTCTCATTCAAGTCTTCTTTAGGCTGGTGGAGCCGACAGAAGGGCAGATAATCATAGACGGCATCGACATTTGCACTCTAGGACTTCACGATCTCCGCTCCCGCTTCGGGATCATCCCACAAGAGCCTGTCCTGTTTGAGGGCACCGTGAGGAGCAACATCGATCCAGTCAGACAGTACACCGATGAAGAGATATGGAAGGTATGTTTCTGTTTGCTGTAACGAGCAAATGTCCTATTATATCTTCGCCACAACGTATTACGCTTCTGATGCATCCTAACAAATGGACTTACCATTCACATATGGCTTTGTCAATGCCAGAGCCTAGAGAGGTGCCAGCTTAAGGATGTGATCGCTTCTAAACCAGACAAACTCGATTCCTTAGGTACAAAACTCGTCATTGATGAAGATTGTGATGTTGAGATCGTGTTTTTCTTCTTTAGCAGCTGTAAGATTTATCTATATTCATGGAATTTGCAGTGGTTGACAATGGAGACAATTGGAGCGTGGGACAAAGGCAGCTTCTCTGCTTAGGGAGGGTGATGCTAAAGCGCAGCCGCCTCTTGTTCATGGACGAGGCGACTGCTTCCGTCGATTCGCGAACCGATGCCGTGATCCAAAGGATCATCCGGGAGGACTTTGCGACCTGCACTATTATCAGCATTGCTCACAGAATCCCCACCGTCATGGACTGCGATCAAGTCCTAGTCGTTGATTCAGGTGCGACATTCCCTCCTTGAAACGCAGTTCACTGTATATATTTCAGCACAATGTCTAGCCTTTTTCTTTTTCTTTTTCCTCTTATGTTGCAGATGCCCTGTAATTTGCTTCACTTGCAGACATCTTTGACACGCTTGTTTTCTTGCACTTTGACAGGAAGAGCAAAGGAATTCGATAGACCTTCGATGCTGCTCAAAAGGCCGTCGCTTTTCGGAGCGTTAGTCCAGGAGTACGCGAACAGGTCGTCTGGGTTGTGAGTGCAACCGCCTTCATCGCTTGTTTTCCAACAGCATGCCGCGCTAATCCTCCAAAGGGGAAGATCAATACCGGGGAATTCTCACGCCCGAGTTTTCGCAATCCCGACAGTCACGAAAAAATTGTTGAAAAGCGACTGTAGAATCATGTAGTTCTAGCTAGGCTCCTCAGCAGTAGAAACACCAGTCATATATCAGGGCAATTCAAGCGCAACGGCGCTCGTTAGATTCAGTACTAATCACAAGAAGAGAATCTTAGATGACTGTGGAGGGGAAAGAAGGTGATCATAAGATATATTCTTCTATCTATTGCTCATAAGATCCGTTTTACTTTCCATGTGGATCATTGGACTGATGGTTCTATACTTGGAGAAAAATAATTTGTTTGGACTCGATTGAAGTCCCTAGTAAGTTCATCCAAGTTTTTCGAGAAATTTTCTGCTTATTTTTTGCATTTTTTCGCGTCTCTTTTTTTTGGCATTTTCGTGAATGAATTTGCAATTGAATGACTGTCGAGTGTTGATCCTGTTTTAACTAAAGAGAAGCTGAGGTAGGTGTTGCTTTATCCGACAAGTGAATTACTCACTTTGAGGCCGAAGAAAGTGGCGACAGACATCTTTTGAGTGAATTCGATACATTTGAATTCAATTTTCGTGCCACGTTAGACGAGGAAGGCCGTACTCGAGATCCCAGTGGATTTGATAGTGCATGGCGAATCGGGCTCGCTTGCCTCGAGATTACCGAAAACCGGGTCGGAAACGTCGGTTGAAAGTCAGCTGTGTTTGCTTCTACGTATGTTACCTTAAAACTAGTCACCAGCATATACACACCACTTACCAGTACAGTACTACCAAGAGGAAAGATGGAGAGATGCATAATTCCGGCGTTCCATTTGGAAAAAGAAGTCATGCCTTATCTTGTTAGTAAATTGTCTATCCCTTTTATTGATTTACCGACTTTTATTTGACTATTTACAAATTACAAACGATTTCAGCAAATTACCAATTTTTTATCATTACAACTTGTTGGTGCTTTAGAGTCGGCCTTACTTCGAGTAAAGTGTTTTAACTTTTCTTTGATAAATTTACCAAATTAACTCTAGATTCTCTCTCTTACTTGAACTACTTATCAAAATTAATTGTATTGATCATAAATTGTTAAAGTTCCCAATAACTTGTCCCCATTTTGTTGAATTACTTATTAATGAAATCACCGAATTATTTTGAATTACCAATTTCATCACTTTGGCCCACTTAGTGTGCATTTGATAAAAAATAATTTCTACTCAGAAATGATATTTTCTAATTCTATTTTCTATACGAGTTTCTAAACATTTGAAAGTGTTTGATAATTATCCAAAATTTCTATTCTTTGAATAAAAATGTGTTTGATACAACCCTTAAATTCTTTTGTAACTTAGAATTTCTTTTAATTTTTTAATATATTTATTGCATTTTTCTCTTCTTTTGTTTT
Source organism: Corymbia calophylla (assembly GCA_014182845.1). Classification (NCBI taxonomy): domain Eukaryota; kingdom Viridiplantae; phylum Streptophyta; class Magnoliopsida; order Myrtales; family Myrtaceae; genus Corymbia; species Corymbia calophylla. The sequence goes on from CM024703.1 coordinate 26,692,815, forward strand.
TTCTTCTTCTTCTTCTTCTTTATCCTTTAACCAGTTGCCGGCCATGACAAACTGCCGAACGAGGGCTAGAGACCTTGTTGGAGCATCGTTGGCCCAAATCTTGCCGCAACTGGCTAAAGGAAGAAGAAGAAGAAAAGAAAAAAAAAGAAAAGAATTTGACTTTTTTTTGAAATTGTTCCCAAAAATGAAAAGATAACTTTTTTATTTCTTGATTTTATTTTAAATTTATTTTCTAAAATAAAAAATTATCAAATGAATTTTTTTCTCGAAAAATAAAAGAATAAAATTAAATACTATTTAACAAAGAGACCCTAAATATCACTATCGCAGCTCTAAATGAAACGGGGAAGTTTGACTGAACAACTGGAGTTGCGTTGCCTCCTTTCCACCTTTAGCCGTAGCAAGGCGTCTCACGTAGCCGCACGTGGAAAAAACACGTGATGCAAAAGCCAATTCCCCACGGAGCCGCACAGGGACGGACACGTGGGCACGAGTCGCTGTCGATGGACGGCTCAGATTCATCCCACCACGAATGCCGACACTAAGAGCGGACGTAGCTTCTCTTCTCCCGATCGTTCGCGAGAACAGATTCCCCACTCTCTCTCTCTCTCTCTCTCTCTCTCCCAGCTTTTGAACTGTCGCAGGCCAGAGTCAAATCAAAGAGTTCAGCTCGCATTCCTCGACCGAAGCGATCAAGTGAAAGCGCGCGAACCGATCGAGAGCTCGAGCGGCGATGGCGGAGGAGAAGCCGGCGATGGTGATCGGGATCGACGACAGCGAGCACAGCACGTACGCCCTGGAGTGGACTCTCGACCGCTTCTTCGCCCCCCTCGCTCCGAATTACCCCTTCAAGCTCTTCGTCGTCCACGCCAAACCTTCCGCTTCCTCAGCCGTCGGCCTCGCCGGCCCTGGTAATCACGAGCTTCCATCACCTCCGTTCGCGATGCTTCGAGCTTAGTGAGTTTTGAGTTCGCTTTCGCGACGAGAGAGATTCGTCTCTGAGTCGCCTGGTTTTTTTGGGTTGTTGCAATCTGTAGGCACCGCTGATGTTCTGCCGTTCGTGGAGGCGGATCTCAAGAAGATCGCGGCCAGAGTCCTGGAGAAGGCCAAGGAGATCTGCTGTAGTAAGTCGGTAAGGTCTGATTGACTTAACTTAGATGGTGGCTAGTTTCTCAGGACCTTAGAAGCCGAGATTTCGCGTTTTGCTGGCGTTTCTCTGCTAGAGAAAAGCTGTGGGACGAGGAAACAAGTCACCGTCCTACTATTGTGGTTGAGTAGTTTAGCTAAATTTATTATGAATTGTAGCTGCAGATAGATAAATACATGGGTCGAGAGAGAATCGGTTGAATTATTATCTTTAGATTGACATTTTATAAGCGCTTCGACTTGATGATCGTATAGGAGACAATTGGAGAACGAGAGAGTTCGAAAAGCCATCCATGGCTAAAATTAAATTTCTGGTCTGGTACAAGCATTAAATTTATGTCAAGAAAGAAATAGGAAAATAAAAACTTTTTGTTGCCTAAAGGGAAAGAGATGTTGATGATAAAAGCATTTCAAACACTTAAAAGGAAAAGGCTAAGGACTTGTCAGTCAATTTTTGGCTTTTTCTGTTATTTTGTTCATGAAAAAAGAATACAAATCCATTTGATAACTTCAAATAATTTTTCTACTATTTGGAACAATCCTAGAATAAGCCCAAGCCATTTTCTTTTCTTTTTTTCTTTTTTTTCCTCTCCTTTTCTCTTGTTCTTCCTCCTCTAGCCAGTCACTGGGCTTAGTAATGGTCAGCAACCAGCCAGAGACAAGGTCTGGCCACTACCGAGCCCGGTGACCTCGCCAGAGCCCCGCCGGCCCTCAGCAAGGCTCAATCTCACCCAGCCAACACGAGAGTTGGCTTCACCCGGCCATGGCGAGGTTTTCTTGGACAATAACATGGCCAATGGAGAAGCCACTTGTCTTTATCAGAGGTTGTATATTTTCTTACAGCAACGATGTGGCCTACGTGCATTGATGCTGGACAATTCACCTTATGAAGCTTTATTGCTCTTTCAGATTGGCTTTTGGCCTTTTTTGTACAGCTTAAGTGATTCTTTGCTACTCCTGTGATCAAATTTGATGTTGTGAAAGAGGCAGTGAGGGCAACCAACCTGTAGCAGTTGTCCGTAGATGCAATTTGGAGTCCTCACCCTCGCTAGCTCACACAGTAGCTAGTTTTATTTAGAGCATACCATATTGAGTATCTTCACAAGAGTTCGAGCTGCAGCTTGACTCGTCATATTATGGCCTAGCCCCCTGGTTTGAGGCAATGCAAAATACCCAGCACCGAGGTGACTATTGACCTGAACCTAGCCACCTTGGAAGCTCTGTCCCTATTCAACTGTGAGGGAGCCCACTCAATTGACATCTCCTTTTGTTGGTAATTCGATATTATGCCCTGCGATGATGGCTTCTGAAATTCTTTCCATGCAAGTATTTCTGAAGACTTGAGGAAAAGATACACCTCAGAGAGTCTTTGTTAAAATAAAAACGGTCGAAACCTGACAGATCGTAATAGAGTTTAAAGAGCGTGAGAAGGTTCTGTTGTACTAACTAATTAAATTTTCATGGAGCTCTGACAATTACAACAACCATCCCGGTCTTTCTGTTACCGAAGAAAACTTCATGCCTAGCAAACAGATGTCAGAAACCCCTGGTTTCGTTACAACACGCTGCCCTTGCTCTATGCATTTGATGCCACTGCGAAGAGTAATTCGACAATCTATTTCATTTCTAGATTTCAGAAATTGATGGTTTTTTCATGAATGAATCATTGACACTTTTGTGCTCCTAGCTACATGACATAAATTTTAAAGAACTTAACTTGCAGTTTCATTTTGCGTGAACAGGGGCATGAATTAGTGACTAATGTGATATTCAAATATTTTTGTGCATATCCCAATATAGTATTTCAGTTACCTCTGTGTATGCACATGTTAGAAACATTTTTGTCCTGCCATTTCTAATTGAGTGGCTTTTGCATTATTTACTTTAAAATTTAGTTGGTTCTTATTTGACTTGATTCATACTGAAGCTTATACACATCGGTTTTCTTGGAAAACATATTCAAGTGCTTTACAAAGTGCCGTTACCTTAGAAATTTTCTGATGAATTTGGTCATCTACAGGTGAATGATGTTGTACTGGAGGTGGCAGAAGGAGATGCACGAAATGTCCTCTGCGAGGCTGTGGAAAAGCACCACGCTTCCATGTTGGTCGTGGGCAACCATGGATACGGAGCTATAAAGAGGTATGGCCATTCTTATCCACGATTTCTTGCTAGTCTTCGACAGATATTCACTCACTCTCTTCAGCAACACAGTGCCAAAATGGCTCATTGGATTCGTGTTGCGAATCGTGGTGGAGACTGACTGCCGCGAGCCTAAGCAACTGTTTCAACTCTCATGCCAATTGTGGCTGTTGATTCCTAATGTCGCTTCGCTTCTCTTGTTTTTCCAGGGCCGTCTTGGGCAGCGTGAGTGACTACTGTGCTCACCATGCTCACTGCACCGTGATGATTGTGAAGAAGCCCAAGATCAAGCACTAGGACCAAAACCAGGGGGCGTTGCTTGAATAAGTGAAAACGTACTGGGCCTGATTTATACCGGATATGTCTCCGAATCACACGAGTCAATCGCACTATTTACTCATTCAATAAGGCGCGGACCATATTATTCTTGACCAAATGTATAATAGAATTTGGACAGCAGGTCAAGTTGTGTACTAGTTTGTAATCCATCTACGAGTACATAAAAACGTTCGTGGGAAAATCTTTTCGTGATTTGTTTCTTGCTTGTCAAGACTTGAGGGGCGGGCCTTCTCGATGTTACTTGTAGTTTCTCTTCTGAACCTACGAGAGGTTTTAGTCGTCGCAAATGACGATGTTTCGCGCGCCTCCCTTTTTTCTTTCTCCATGTGTCTCGACGATTCCCGATTCCGGATGGCTTCTCGCTCTCTCAACACCTGTCAAAAGCCACGTCAAACTCGTCTCGTCCACCTTCCCAAACCTTCTCCACTCAGCTGCTTCAGTCTGTCGGTTTATTTATGATGATATTTTGATAATAAAAAATAAGGAGCGTTTGGTCACTCTCGAAGAGACTCAGAAGTCGGAAGACGCGGTCGGAGCTCGTCATGGAGGAGGCTCGACAAGAGAGGCGACGACAAGAAGTGATGGTGGTCGGCGTGGACGAGAGCGAGCTCAGCTTGTACGCTCTCCAGTGGACCCTCGACAACTTCTTCGCTCCTTTCGCTCCTCACATCCCTTTCAAGCTCGTTGTCGTCCACGCCAAGCCCAGCCCTGCCTCTGTTATCGGCCTCGGCGGTCCCGGTAACCTCGCTGCTGATCTCTACATTAGGATCGATGCAAATGTACCGGAAATCCTAGTATAATACAGAGCACCAATGAATGCAGAGCTTTGTGATTAGCTTACCGTTTTTGAGTCCGACAACTTGTTCCGGATAGTTCCTTTAACGCCAAATTGGACGTGACAAAATTTGAAATTCGTGCAAAGGAATAGGGTGATATTTGCACGAACTGTTTTAAGACTTAAACGGTTGAAGCAAAGTGTTTTTAGGACCTCTACTCTGATGCATTTCCCATGTATAAGCTATGCATAACCTGCAGCTTGTCTCCCGGCGCACGGCGTGCTATCGTTCGTTAATTGGAACTTGAGCATTTATTATTTTCTATTTGGGTGCTTCCTAGGGGACTCAAATAGCGTGAGCTATTATTATCTCTCGGTCTATCGTGTATTGATTTTTGGTAATCGAACTTGGAGCTATCGCAGGAGTGATAGAGGTTTTGCCGACAGTCGATGCTGACTTGCGGAAAATAGCTGCTTGGGTCACACAAAAGGCCAAGGACATTTGTAACAGCAGATCGGTAAATCGCTTCAGACCTCTCAGCACAAGACCAGTTAAAAACATGTGTCTGCAGTGTGTTCTTATCCTAGGCTTTTCTTCATTGTTCTTATAATGTTCTTACTCGTTTTGATCCTGGGTGAAAAGGTCTACTTAGATAGGATCTCAAGATTGACAAACCATTCGCCCAAATTGAAATAAAGTTGTGACCGTCACAGCATTTTCACTGGTATAGTGTCTAAATAAAGTTGTGACAGTCACAGCATTTTCACTGATAGTGTCTGTGATTGTGGGCGTATTAGTTTGAGGAGGACCCTAGAAGCTTGGCCTTTGATACCTCGTGGCCAGAAAGATTAATAAAAAAAGATGATTCTCCTTATAGTTTACGCGATGAGATGTGAAAAGGGAATCTGTTGATCAAGTTGCATTCGCACGTGATGCCCCTGGCCTGAATTAGTAGTGATTTCTTAATGCCGGTGCATAGTTTGGAGATACGATGAACCTGCAGATTTATACCTTTGGTACCATGGGCCTCTGCAGATCCGAACTTATTTGGAAATTAACATCTGACGGTCTATCTTTTGGTGATCTCGTGCAGGTTCGCGATGTAACTTTCCAAGTGATGGAGGGCGATGCTAGGAACGTTCTCTGCGATGCCGTGGAAAAGCATCATGCTTCAGTACTGGTTGTGGGGAGTCACGGCCATGGAGCTATAAAAAGGTATGCGCGCTTTTACTTAGTTCATATCTAAAAGACAAAGCTCACGGAAAGATGGAGAGTTTGGAAGTTCTCATGGCAAATCAAGTCATGTTCTCTGATCATTCCCCCCCTTAGCACATGTTAATGGGATTGCTAAGTTTTACCATGAAAGCAAAGCGGTTGTTAGCTGAGGCAAGCTTCCACTGGACAGGTTTATGTAGATCTCTTTCTTTTTCCTTCAGTCATTTGACAATAAGAGAGTGCGCTTATGCCTGCAGGGCTGTTTTGGGTAGCGTCAGCGACTACTGCTCCCATCACGCTCATTGCACCGTGATGATCGTGAAGAGGCCAAAAATCAAAGGCTGAACCTTCCGACGACGGCAGTTGTGTAAATCATAAATCATTATGGATTGTATAGACATGATGACATCGACAAATGAGTTTCCTCTCTGATAGACTTGGTTGCATTCTGTTCGTGCACACCAGGTGACTTGCGCTGTAATTACCAAGTTCTGTCTCTTCGTAGCCTTATGTTCTAAAGATTGTTCATAAACCCTTCAGTTGACCTCTAGTTATCTTGCGTCTGGGATGAATGGTAAAGCCTCTGACGCCATGTTTGTTACTTCCGTGGATCGTTTTTTGGAACTTTGGCTTCCAATATGTCGATTATCATACATGTTAAAGATATTTAAGATGAATTTATTTGGATGTGTGGCAAAAAACTTGGGATGCACCAGGACGCTCGGGGTGCACACAATGCACTTAGGTTTCCATAAAATGAAAGCTCTCATATCATATCATACCATGTTAAATATAATAATATGAAAATAGAAAATTCTCTTGAGAAAATGAGAATTTTCTATATATTAGGATGCACCAGTACGCTCGGGGTGTACACGATACACTTAGGTTTCCATAGAAACAAAAGCTCTCATATCTTAAATATAATATGAAAATGAGAATTTTCAATATATTTTAATATATAGAAAAGAGTATATAAAAGTCTATTTATAGGCTTCATGATGTGATTATATACAATAATAATATCGATCAAGATAAGCACAATCATAGGGAATAATATAATATGAAAATGAGAATTTTCAATATATTTTAATATATAGAAAAGAGTATATAAAAAGTCTATTTATAGGCTTCATGATATGATTATATAAAATAACAATATCGATCAAGATAAGTACAATCATAGAGAATATTTACGCAATCTTAAGAGATATATAAATTATCATAATTTTCCTAAATAATTCTAATATTTCCTTGAAATTCAAGGTATATATTGAATGATATCAACTTGAGTTTGAATGAAAGTCTAAACAACGTCTAACTGCTACTAAGACATGGTGGAAGAGGTGGCGGTTGGTAGCTGTTGATGGCGAAATAGTTGGCCTGAGAGCATTGAGTTCAATGATGGAGCCAAGCAGCATGCATGCATTACGGTCGACTTTGCTATTGGAACGGTAACTTAAATGTAGCTAATACACCTGGTATGGTTACAACAAGCAAATAAACTAGGCACCACTAAGGAAAAGTTACTACAAAGACTCGTCTTCACAGCATCGAAAAATACATCCACAAATAAAAAAAACTTGACTTGATGATGCGTCAAAGGCATAAAATAATCACGATGGCGCTTACTCAAATGATAACAGGGGCATTTGGGTGGACACTACCAAGATCGGATAGACTTATTTTACTAGGTTGCATCATTATAAAGTGGAAGGAAAGAAATTTTTGGGTGTGTCAAGATGTATTTATTTTACTAGGGTGCATCTGTATAAAGTGGAAGGAAAGAAATTTCTAGGTGCATGGATGCACAGGGTGCAAAGTGCACCCGATGCACTAATAAGTTGCCTCAGAGGTTTTGATATCAAGTTAAATGTTATTTTTTTAGATATTAGGGATGTTAAAGATATTTAGAATGATTATGATATTTTCTGTATCTTTCAAGATTACGTGAATATCCTTTATGATTATGCTTATCTTAATTGATATTGTTATTTCATATAGTCATATTATAAAGTCTATAAATAGGCTTTTTATATACTCTTTTTTACATATTAAAATATATTAAAAATTCCTATTTTCTCTCTTTCATATTATTATATTTAACCCGGTATAAAAGCCTTCATTTTTATGGAAACCTAAGTGCAACTTGTACCCAATGCACCTCGAGCGTCTAGTGCACCCCGAGTTTTTTGCGACACACAAAATGGACATCCCTAATATCACTAACATCCCCTCCACCAGTTCCCCAATTCCCTTTTCTTCAATTATGTATCGATTATTATACATATCCATACATACCCGATCTGACTAAGACGAGAAGAAGTACAGCCTAACATAATATTGATCACAAGTCTGTCAGGAATGCGTGTGACGAAATAACATAAAACTGCCTGAGCTGCGACTACTGACTAGCTTTTGCTTTCACTTGCTGTCGGCGGCAGATGGGTTGCTCCCGACTTCGATGAGAGCACCAGGTTCAGGACCGACGCTTTTCCCCTTCAAGAACTGGGCATACCAATGCGCCGACAGCTTCGGGTATCGCTTCAAATCCGGGTCGCCCAGGTCGACGTAGTAGTGGCCGAAGCTCGACCCGTAGCCGTCCAACAGCTCGAGGACGTCTAGGAAGGACCAGGTGAAGTAGCCTATCGTGTTCGACCCATTCCTGACGGATGGCATCGGGAAACAAAAGCAGAGCACGATCCAGGTCGGTCAGTCATCATAACCAGGAAGAATCTCACAAGAGACTGGCGGGTTTAGCTGAGTTCCAGTATCACATACCTCACCGAGTCGAGCACCGCTCCGATATGTGCCTGAATGTATCTAATCCGTTCCGTGTCTTGCAAATTTGCATTCCGCCGAGTCCGCTGCCCTGCAAATGCATGGGAATCTTTATGGACAAGTCGATAAGGTCGCGCATTATTCTGAGATGCAGTGTTTCGCCACAGGAAGCAAGAGCTCGGATCTTTGTGGCAAGATAGAGTTTACTAGAGAGAGAGAGAGAGAGAGACCATTTTCATATATGAGGAGAGGAGGGTTGCCATAGACTTGCTTGAAGTACTCAAGCACTTGCTGAAGACCCTCCGGCATGATCGGCGTCTATAACCATAGGATGGAGAAGCAGATGAAAACACAAAACTGCAAACGAAAAGGAGATGAAAACATGAAAGATCACAGCTTTGCACGCGCGAGACATCGATTCTCACCTCAAAAAACTGGGACGTGTTTACATTAGCTGCCGAAAAGGAAAAACATCAGTGAGTCAATTCGGACTGGCCATGTATTAGCAATGTTCAAGCACAGCAAAATGTCCAAGGATTACGATAACTTGTCTGATTATGCTAGCATGCTCGTGTGGAATTACACAAGATGTCGACGCAAACACCTACAGTTTATGCACAAGGCCAAAAGGGAGGCTGACACCACCATACTTGATCACCCATCAAGGTAATGTATTGTGAATTATGCAAATGAAATGCTTCCTAAGTCCATGTCTTTGACAGCTTATTCTGTCACTAACTTTCACATTTCTGCTGCTACAAAAAACTCTTAATTGAAAACATAATTAACTTCGAGCAAAGCTTTTTCCTTGAAGCAAACAATGTAGATGGCAATGCAAATGTAGGAAAACATACTGATAAATTCGATGGCCATGTCTTGGTTGAAGTCTCTGGGTTCTTCCTCCAGGCTGCTGGGCTTGTCTTCGATGATAACAGAGGAGTAATATATCAATCCCAGAAAGTCGGCCGAACCCTTCACTTGTTTCAATTCGAGAGGAGTGAAGGCCGGGAGTCTAGACCCCACGTTTTGCTTCATCGCGCTCGGGTAGTCTCCATATATCAGAGGATGCACCAACCTGAAAATATTTCAATGGCAAGTGTTGGAGGGCTTTGAACATCCTCACGATTTCAAGTGAAGAAATTACTTGGGATGAAGAATACAATGAAATGGATTGGAAATCAGAAGAATTTCACAATTCTACTGGCTTGGCAAAGAAACCCCCTTTGAATGTGTCTTGACATACCAGATAAACTCGTGCGAAACCATAATCATTTTCTATGAAACAAATGTGTTTATCGGCTTAGGCCTAAAGGGTAGAGCTGATGTAGTAACTGATCACTGAAGAGCAGAATCGTAGTAACTTCTCTTCGTGAAATTGTTTCCAGCAAGGAAATGTAGTCACGCTGATTCCAAAAAAAGGACTGCAGCAATAAGAATTCGAAATCTACCAGCCGATGAAGAAATCGTAGGCTCGCTGCGCGGCAGTAAGGTCCTCAGTCGAGTTTGTGAGGGGATAAATCCCAAAAGCATAGACGCTGACACCTATGAAACCTTGCTGCTTGACCTGCAACACCAATGTCAATGCACCAAAGCCAAATTATATTCTTTCTTTTCGTTTCAGCATATCAAAAGGAAGAACAAATTCACGCACCGAAGAATCAAAGAGGCCACAAAAAATATGAAGCAGGAAAACGACATTTTTCTTCGTGCTGAGGGCACAAGACATTTCTGTAACTAATCAGTATATACCTTATATTTCTCTCTATATAGTTTTGCAACCGATGCTTGTGCCAACAAGACGTTATGAACTACGAGATATGGCTCGGATGAGGAGTTGCCTTTGGTGCAGTCGAATCCATATGGAGGAGAGCACCGTTTAGGCGGCACAATCCCTTGGTCGTATCCTCCGATGGAAAAATGTTAGGCTCGTTCACAGTAGCCCAATACTGAACACGGTCGCCAAATTCCCTGAAGCATACATCTGCATAGGCCGTGAAATCTTCTCTGCAACCAGAAGAGGAGAGTTTCTTCTCAATAAGGGCAAGTCTTGGTTTCAAACTATTTTTTGACCCTAACTATGATTTCCTTTTTGGTTTCAAAAAACATGCGGAGTTACGCATTTTTGCTTATTGTTCCATAGTCCTTCATAGTTTTGATCCTAACTATTTCCCCAAGAGGAGGAGAAAAAATGAAACTCAGACCAGCAAGGTTTGATAAACATACACGATTTTACGACTAACCCAGCCTCCATACTCATCCTCGAGTTCCTGCGGCAAGTCGAAATGGTATAAAGTGACGTGCGGTTGGATACCTGCATGCCCCTCAATATCATTGAAGAAACAGTTTAGCGGGACAATAAGGAACCTCTGCAAGCAAATTGGCATTAACTTCATTTGCAGTTCTCAACCAGATTCTGCACTAACCGTTCTTAATAAGTTCGTCAATAAGGCTATTGTAATACTGCAAACCCTTTGGATTCACCGGTCCTCGGCCATCTGGAGGAGCAAAAGAGAGAGATCAATGTTGTCTGATGCTTCAGAAAAAGGATATCAAATTGATTCTCTCTGTTAGCTTAAATTTCCAAGTTAACCGCGAGTTCCTACGTGGGATGAGTCTTGACCATGAAATTGAGAACCTGTAGGCATCTAGGCCTGTCTCCGCCATGAGTTGAACATCTTCCTGCAAGAAAGGCCACTACCTTATAATGCATAGATATAACGTAGTCCTCAAAACATATACAATTACAATCCCTATGTGGTCATGTAATATAGCCATGACCAAGAAAATTAGTGTAGACAAATTATTCAGCTCTCAATAACTCTGTGCTATCTTGTCCTTTAATTCAGGTTTTGAAAAGTCGCACCTTGTATTTGTGATACCCGTCACAGGCTACATCTCCGGTTGCTCCTGCAAAACCTGGAAAATCAAGCAGGTATCTTCTCTTTTCGTTAAATGGTCAACAAAAGAAAAAATGCTAGACCGAAAAATGCCACAAAACTATCTACTCAATCGCCTTCACTAGAGTTCAAAACAGAGTCAACTGCTTTTGTGATTGAAGATGCTGATGTAATGTGCTAGACAGCCCGACATTCTAAGATCTGCAGAATTATTTTGAGGCTGAATGACATGAATGCTTTGCCAGTATGGCGATGTCACAGAATACTCTCGTTTTCATAGCAATGTCGCCATTAGTCGCAACAGAAGTAGTTAGATGAGATCTAATAAATGGTAAGCGTAAATTGGGAGATCCGTACCGTGTCATAAGTGCGGCTGAACTCTGTTTAAGTTTGTTTAGCAGGTGGTATTTCCATCCTTTGACGGGAAAATTCTTACCATTCCATCTGATAAAGCAGTTTTGCTACAAACAATGAATTTTTAAGACGTTTTATGAACGGTTGATCTGTGTAGTATCTGCTAATCTTAGTTTGCGAGTTTGATGAAGAAAAACCTAGCAATGCAAACGTCCACCCTGGCAAATCTCTTCCCCGCATACAACCATGTTCGTTCGCGCAAGTGAGCAAGAGAAAAGGAAAACAAACTAGATGCTCAAAACACAAACATGAAATTGAAAATAATCAATGATGACTCAACAAACGTGCGCGCATGAGTGAACATGCGCTCATGCGGAGAGAAGAAACAGATCGATTGCCACCTGCGTGGGCAAAAGTGTCCCAGATACTGGGCGTCCTTCCATCTTCATTTGCTGCCCCCTCAACCTATTATATTCCAACATTTTTCTTTAATATGAGTATATGATGAATAGAACATGAAAGTCAATAACAACACATGGATAGTTGTCCCAAAACTGGTTAAAACAGTCTCGGAAGTGAAACAATGTAGGAAGTCGCTAAAACCTGGTAGGCCGATGTGCCTGAACCAAACACGAATCCTGGTGGGAAGTCATATCGACTGTATGTATCAGCTCCAAAGACAGCAGTTAGAGCTGATTGCACTGTAAGAATCAGCAAAAATCTGAGCCGGCACATTTTCTTTTTCTGTAAGTGCGGACTGACAGTCACACACAGTTAAACTAGTTTATCATCCTCAGCTTGTAAATGAATGTGTGGGGTATGTGTGTGTGAGAGAGAGAGTGAGAGTTATCGACGACATCTTGGTCCTTCTCTCATTCATGATCCTTCATGTACTAACAGACAACAAGAAGTTTGCGTTCTCGACTTGGTATTCTGCCATGTGGTCCAGGAAGAGTCCATTTTCCACAGATAATATTGGTTCTCATGTAGACCAAGCGATTCTGGGGAACTTCTTGTGTGGTCCGCATCACTTTTCTCGCCTCTTTTCACTGATTTGAATGTATGATCACGGGACATGCACCCTTAATTCCACTGAGGCGTCTCGAAGTTTTCTAAACATGATTGTCTTTTCATCTCGTAGAGAGCACGTCAGTAGACAAAATTGCAACAGCTTTTCTACCATGAAACTCTGCGTGATCTTTACATACACAAGCGCAAGCACCCAACGTGATGATGGCCCAGCCACAAACTGCAAGCACATCAATCCACGTACACTTCATAGGTTCTAAACAAGTCATTCTCTGGTCCATGTAGTTTCGTGAGATTTCGCTTTTGGTCACTATTTTAGTTGTCTCACGGTTTCAGCTTGTGCAATTTTTCAAAGATAAATTGACAATCAGTCTGGACGGACTTGTAAGGTATCAAGTGATGCACTTTGACACCTTTAGTGCCAAGGGTACTGAGGAATCTGTTTTAATGGATAAGTTCTAAATTTTAGATAGGTAGAACCTGAAACCTTAAACAAGATTGTGTGTTTTTTTTAGTCTATGTCTTCACACAAAACTGCAATATTCCATGGCATCCAATAATGAATGTATAATTTGGAACTACTAATCTAAACTTCCATTTTATGATTAGAACTTTTACTTTGTTAATATTTCGTATTCTTCATGTATAAATATAAGTCGTAATCAGTGAATTATAATAGAAGTGGTGGTCATTGAATGTGATGATTTATTGCAATCGTTCAATTAATAATAAAAAATGAAACCTAGATAAAACTTGGAACATATAACATAATAGGTTTCAAAATATGTATGGTAGGTTCCAAGTTCCAAAAATAAGGAACCTAATCAAAGGGGTAGGTTTCAAGTTACATATGGAATTTCTACGAACATAGAATCGCTCACCCCTATGTAGTGTTGAATGGGTAGCCAAACACTATCCCTATGAACACTATGAGAAATGAGATGACAAATAAGGTGGCACATGCTACAATACAACAATTTTGTGAGAGGAGCTCTAATAGCATGTTTTAAAAATACAACTTAATAGGTGGAAGAAAATTACATGCATAAAAAAACCATATAAATTCGATAGTCATGGAATGTGGGGAATTTTAACAATAATTAGGAAAGAAAAGAAGAGATTCAAAATAAAATTTATTGCATATTTGCCAATTCACTCCTAAATCTTTTAATTTTATCAATTGAGTTCTATACATTTTTCTTGACATAAAAAAAATTCTAAACATTCTCAAGTTTTGTTAATAGAATTTATCTAGCCAATTTAAACCAGAAATCACTAACATGAACATCGGACATCTTATTTAGTAGAGATGTCAAAATGGGTTATAAACCCATATTATGACTCACTTTTAGTTAAATGGGTCAAATATAGGTCAAGTAAAAGTTAAATTCGAGTCAAATATGGGTCAAGTGAAAGTTAAATATGGGTCAAATATGGGTTGAGTGAGTTATTAGGTAGACCCATTATCTCTCTCTTTCCATCCCCTCCTTTATGCGTTCTCGACCTTCGTTGCCGATTCCGCCATCACGCTGTCGTCACCATTGCCGATCCCGAGCTTGTTGTCGCCAACTAGAGCTTAGCTTGGATCTGGGCAAGCGAGTCGCGACAGAGCTTGGGTTGGCAAGCCCTAAGCTCGATGGCCGGAGCTCGGCCTAGATCTAGATAGGCGAGCCGCAAGGTCGCCAGCCTTGGCCGAGCTACGGTTTGCCCGGATTTGGGTAGGCGAGCCCCGAACCGCTGGCCGCAATAGAGCTCGCGGCTCGCTAGATCCTGATCACTGCCAACGACCTCGATGGAGCCTAGATCGGTCGAGCCTCGAGTTTGTCGGCCTTGGTTGAGTTCGGGCTCGCTAGCCTGCGTCTTGGGCAGTCGTCGTCGGGCGGCACCAACAGAGGAAAAAGGGGAAGAAGAAGGAAGAAGAAGGAAAAGAGAAAAGAAAGGGAAAAGAAAAAGAAAAAGAAAAAGAAAGAAAGAAAAAAATAAAATAAAATAATAAAAATTTCAATTTTTAAAATAATTAAAAATCGATTTTTAAAAAAATTATTTTCCAAAAAGAGATATCCACATTTTTTTTATTTACTAAATTCTTTTATTTAATTTACTTTATAAATTTGATGTGAAATTTTTATTTAAATAATTTATATGTGAAAAGTTTAAAGTGGACAAAATAAGTGGAAGTAAATTTTCTTAAATTAAGTTAAATATTAATGTGTTGGTAATATGAGTCGAGTATGAGTCGGGTATGGGTCGGGTTGGATATGGGTCAAATTTACATTACGTGAAAATGAATCAAAACGAGTTACGTGACTTAATATGAGTCGAACCATTTTCGACCCGACCCAAACCCGAACCTAATCCACCCATTTGACACCCCTACTATTTAGTATGGTCAACACTAACATTTAAAATTTTTTAATAATATCTTAATTTTTTTTCAAATCATCATTTTCTTTTCTTTTTCCTTTTTTTTATTTTATAATCCTAGATCACCAGTCTAAAATTGAAAAATAAAATATTATTAAAAATTATCAAGTCGTATCACTTAAAGCACCTAGCATCTACTTTAGCAATTTTAAAACAAAATCGTCCAAATAAACTCAATTAGAAAAAAACGAAAACGTTTAAAATTCAATTGACAAAATTGAAAATTTTATAATTAATTTAACAAAGACAAAATAAGTTTATGATAATTTGGATAATTTTTCCATTCAAAACAATTATGAGAAAAGGGGAAAGAAAGGGTTTGGATGGATTGAGCCATAAGGAAACGATTGTATTACAACGTAAGTGTCATTTTATTTATGAATAGATGTGAATGATGGGTAGAAGTGAGAAAGAAACTGAATCTTGAGCGTGCGAACATATCAAACCCATTTCTTAGCAAGCTCAATGACCACAATTTGGAAAAAGGGATCTTGGTTAGCTGTACTAATATCAATTCAATCATAAACTATTCAATTTTACCAACTTAAGAGCCCTCCTAGTGCCCCGTAAGGACTTAGCTCCACAACAAAGAACAAGGACTCCAAGCATCAGTGCAAGAGCATCCACAGGACAATTCCAAAGAGAACTCCAGAACGTTTTCAGTACTCCAGAGCACGACATTCCCTTCCCAAATTTCCTTCACTTCTCTCCGTCCGCCAAGTTATATCACCAAACAGCTTTATATCAACTACAATGATAATATTGACTAAAGGAGACAAAAGGCATGTGTAAAAACCATGAAGTTCCACAATCTCACAAAACTAGATACATATGCAGTTCAGAAAAGATAAATGTCGTTCAAATCTCTTACAAGCAGCATATTCAAGAACCAAGTTCAAATGCATGGAAACTAAATGAGTTCTATAGAGTACTTAATAGCACGCAGTTCAAGAACTGTCCTGATATTGAAGTCTTCAGAAAGCTAACACCTGGTTTTCCAAATATAACGATGATTTATTAAGCTAAGTTGAATGCTCTGTTTGGGTCACATCTTTCAAGGTCCACATTCAGCTAGCCCCGCAATGTTATCACCTGTCAATAATAACAACCTAGATTCAGGACAATGGCAATAAACACACAATAATGACAAAGCAATCTCAAGAAGCACTGTGAAATGTGTGCAAAATATATAAACACTAAATTCGTTTTCCATTAGCACAAAAATGGGTTAGCACTACATTAATAAACACTATCATGCTGGAAAAGAGACAAGACCGGGATAAGCTCTTGCTCCTGCTCCTGCTCCTGCTAGGACTCCTGCTTGCACTGCGCTTCTTAGGGCTTTTGCTCAGTTGCTTCTCACGCTGCAGTATGCCAACATTATCTCATAGAAATATGAATATATATAACAGAAAATATACCTAAAAAGACCAACCTTTATGCAACCAAGCTATCAGCTTGGGAGATTAAAAATTACAAAAAAGAAGATTCTAAAATGACAATTACAACAAATTACCACTATATTTATTGCCATCAAAACCCAAATTTAGAAGCCCAACAAATTATAACTACACTTTTAGCTTTCGTAGAGGATCATGCAATTTTTTTGGTCCTTTTAGCTAAAAGTTAAGAGCAAAATTGGGGGTAGATGCTCCCCGATACAGGAAGAAAGATCTGCAGGGGCAACATTCCTAAAGTTCAGCCACTATCAAGCAAACTGCTGATACAAACCACTTACATTAAAAAGATATGAATACATGGTTAAAAAGAGACTGCCTAAACCCAAAAAAGAAAACTTACAGAAGGCAATGGTGATCTGGATCTTGATCGCGATCTGCAAAAGTTCCACAAAGAACCAAATTTAAAATCCACACGTCTTTCATCCAAGAGCCTTGATGCCTCTTCCACGTCAGATTACCATTTTCAGAACGAAAAGATAAAGCCGTAAATCTTTTGAGACTTAAGAAAAAAACATCAAACCCATCATGAGTCCAGCTAAATAGCATAAATTGAAGGGGAAAAGAAACAAGTCTATCATCCTGAAAGATAAGAAAAGTAGACAAATGAGGAAAATGCACCCTAAAGTACCAAAACAATCCAAAGGAGTCCAGATAGTCATCCTATTAGCTCGAGACTTCTTGAAGTAGATCCCAATGGAACTAGTTCACAGAATCCAGCTCTGTTATTCCGTGATCTCCTTTGTTCCCAATCTAGCACCCACGGAATTGTGATGCTAATTAAATTAGAACAGAGACACCATGAAGCTTTCCAAAGCTGCCCATCTAGAAAACATCATACCTCCACAACCATATAGTTGCAGGCAACTGAACCATATCCCACCAAGATCCTAATATTGAATCCCCAGTTTGCCGCATTTATCCAAATCCATATCCATATCTATAAAAAGAGAACAGATGATTTTCATACAGGAGGCAAAAGAGCAGTTATTTGGAAAGAAGTTTCAAGACACCCCCAACCGTGCAATAGTTCATGGAGAGAAAACAAAGCATAAGTCAACTGACTTCAGTTCAGATGTGACTCAGACTAGAACCACGAAGATAAAAACAGTTTAAAATTCTAAAAATTGATCGCCTAATCATGATGCAAGCGTAAGCCCACCCACAAAAGTCATCAAATAATCTCCAATATAATATCAAACCCCACATGAACGTGTAAGGGGATAATGCCTTCAAACATAGTAAAGACCCAAGAATAATAGGGAGTTTGGTCCAATAGTAAGAGCAGAATGTGCCTCCTACACAAGTCTTACAGAATCTTAAAGTCCAAATAGTTGGGAGATAAAGGACATCTCAGGCCCATCATCCATTTGAACTTGAGAGATTAGTAAACAAAAGAAGACTTAAAGGAGAAAAGAAATTAAGAAGCGCCAGTGCCAGTATTTCATTAGCAAACTCAAGAACATAAAAGAAGAATATATAAGATTCCGTGACTTGGCCACCAGCACAGTCAGGTAAATCCCACCAAAATCATACTCTATGAAAGAATATATTGTAGATTGGAAGTTCACATATGCAACCCCCTTTGCATTACAACCACTTTTAAGGCATAAAGCTCTGAAAAATGGAGGGACAAACCACGGTAAAGCCAACTAGCCTGAAAAAGCATACCCTGATAAGGAGGGTGACTTGGAGCGGGAGCGTGAAGGAGATCGAGACCTTGCAGGTGAACGCCGGGTACTTTTGGTTTTCGGAGACTTACTGCATTTTAAATGAAAAGGGTTTAAAAAATTGAAAGACAACTAAAAATACATGTATCTATATTGAAGAAAACCAGACCTCACACTCCTGCTACGACTGCGGCTGCGGCTAGGACTGCGACTATAGCTTCGGCCTCTAGGACTTCTCGATGACTCGCGCTTTGAATCATATTCCTTAACCTGCACATGGACATACATAAGAAAGCAATTTAAATTACATAAATCCATGCAAACAGAGGTGAGTACCTATTGGTAACTGATAAAATTACTTTGTCAAAAGACATACCCGAATATATGACCGGGAAAAGGCATTTCTGAACTCTGAATCATCAAGCTTCTTTATCTGCAAAGGAAATGTAGACAATCTCATCCACAGAATGACGGACAGATCCCAACAAGCTTGGGCAAATAAATCTCTATCATAACATTCCAATTTAAGCATGACAAGGCAAAAGACTTACTGCATACTTCATGTCTTCATAGTTAGTATAGTCCACAACCCCTGTTGTGCCTTCAAGACAAGATCAACAAACATCCTTATCAGAATAAGAGAAAGAAAACTGAAAGAAATGCATACAGCAAAACCAACATTTCTCCGTGTATGAAGCATTCAACACACTAAAACATGTAACTGTCTCCACTAATGGATTGTGGACTCTAAAAAACCTGAATTATTCAACTTCACAGTAAAAATCTTTGATTATAACATTTAAATATTTAGTACCTCAAACGTAACAAAAACTTCAATGAAACCTGCATGTGAGATCAATATAACTTATCAACTTACCATTACTATCCCGAAAAACTTGTGAGAAGCAGACATCTCCTCCTCGACGCATGTGATCCTAACCAAAGAAAGCACACATCAACTAACTAAAAGAATAAATTCAATTCATCAACTTAACATGCACACATTCAAGTACATACACAGAGAAGGAAGAACCACAAACTACTATCAATAGATCCAGGTCATTCTCACCTTAAGATCTTGCCATGAAGCTGAAGATGGTAAACCAGAAACCAGGACTGCATAACAATGAGTGTGGAAATTAGACATGTGTATGGAAAGAAAAAGAGGAGAAACCCACCAAAATTATAACATTAAGAATTACAACCTCTGTATTCAGAGTGCCTCGATACTCCACGTGAACCCCGACCACCACCAAAACTACTGTGGCGATCAGATGATGATGAGTGCCCACGACCACCATGAGCAAGCTCCACCTATTATACAACAAATAGTTACACATGAGGAATGTCCAACGTTGATTAGGGAGCATTTATAACAGTTCGTTCTGAAGATAGCCAACCCTTAAACGATGCCCATCAAAATCATAGCCATCACGACCATGGATGGCATCTTCAGCATCTCGAGCATCTTCAAACTGTAAATGACAATCTTAGGTCAGAAAAAAGAAGCCAGCCAGGAAACGTGAGAGGCAAATTTTAAATTTCTTATGCTCACCTCAACAAATGCATAACCAGGAGGCCTAGGTGGTATCTTCAGATCGATGTGGGCTATCGGTCCATACTGCAAGAAGAGAAGAACAAGTAAGTGAAGGAAGACAGAAAGCACACTCATCAGAGCAAAGACATATGCAACTTATTCCACAGCCCACTTCATTTGAATGAGTAATACAAATTGAAGGATTAAACAATTTGTCTCATTCGCCATTAAACGATTCTACTTCACATATGCTTTATCACGAAGGAGGATTACATTACGTTCTCTATATTACTGACCAATAAAGCTCAGAACGCCTCATTTTTTTCAAGATCAGAACTTCAACCAAGTTTTTTTCTTGCATCCCTAAAACTATTTATTTCTTATTCATCCACATAGATCATTTTCTAAGAAAACATGCTAATGCAACATAATTGGGTACACTCAGAAAAAGTGATGCACCAGAGGACAGATGCTACCTATGTTTTACTCACATAAGGAACAGTTAACCATCCACATCCATTCATAATGCGAACGAGTAACATAAAAATATATACCAAGAGGGTAATACGAATGCTCAAGGATTGAGAACATTCCTCTCAGAACCTCAGACAAAAGAGATAATGTAATGCACATTATGCCTGTAATCCCAGTTCAATCATCAGCATGTGGTTATCTAGGCTAAGTTGTCATTTAGGGGAAAAAAAAGAAAAATTTTTGTTGACTCAAGTCGCCCCCATTGGGGTGATGGAACTAATTATAGTCGAGATTAGACAGAATAAGTGAAAAGACGGAAAACAATAGCACGTATGACCACTGGAAGCATACTCAAGATAACCAAAAAGCAGATAAACGGGAAAAACAATTAATTCATCGTTTGTGTTGTTGTTTAAACCAAACCGAGGCTATAAGCTCAAGAAGAACTACTGCCATCAGATTTCAAATGTCAAACCTAAAGTTACAATTTTGACCAATCATCTCGATCGTCATGCCCATGTTTGCTACCAGACTACATAATGAAGCGCATACTACACTAAGAACGACATCTTATCTCATGATAGGAGAATTCGTCGCTAAAAAACTCTAATTCAAACATCCATCAATGCGATGAAATATCAAAAAAGCATACTGGAATTAACATAAAAAAAAGAGAGGGAAATGAAAAGGAATCCTGCATCGGCTAAATTTTGTAAACCCTAAAATTGACTCTTGACGGGAATTCGATAAACCTTGCGGAACAAATCTTCCACTTCTCTCTCGCGAATGTCGCCAGGTAGATTCCCGACATAAACAGTCCTGCTGGCACGGCTGCTCATCTTTCCCTAGCACCAGGAAGAAAAGATCGATAAAGATCCCAAATTAGCTCGACAATGACCTTCGCCAACAGAAGCTCCGCCGAAGTACAAACGAAAGAGCACGCGAGAAGAGAAGAGAGACTGTGAAATCTCCCGAATCGGCCGGAGCACAGGGAGCTCGTAGCCTGATCGTGGACGCGACCAAGAGGGCTTACCTTCGAAAGCTTGAAGATTGAGATGAGGAGGAGGAGAAGGAGGGGGAGGAGGAAAGAGGCGCTTCGATGATTAGGGTTTTGAAAGATGTGAGTCGGGTTAGAACATAAAGACGTGAAGCGGGGTGAAAGATATCGTGTGCCGAGGCGTACGATAACATATTGGTCGGGCATTCTTTAAGCGCAAGCCCCTTAGCTTGTTCTAATTCGAGTTTTCCCCTGAAATTTTTCTTTTTTCTCCGATTGGCCTTGAAACCATTCTCGAATGTCTATTTAATTTCACGTGGTGATCACCACATGCAATTGCGTCACGGTCCCTTCAAAACTTATCATAAAAATATAATTAAATTTTAAGATTTTTAAAAAGTGTAATTAAGTCATAAAAACTGATCAAATTTTTGCAATCAACTTCTTCCGTTAACTCCGTTCAGTTTGACTAATAAAGAATGTCAACATAGTTTTTTTATTACTTTCTCTCTCTTATGTGGCGCTGATGTGACTAAAGCAAGAAAGATAAGTTCAAAACAATATCATTTTGACTAATATTTAATTTTTAATATAAATATCAATTAAAATAAAAAAATAAACTAAGAGTAAACAAGCCAAGGGCTCTTGCCCGCTGCCCCACCATCACCAAAAAGAACCAACGATGGTGGGGCGAGGGTCAGCGAGCCTTGACCAGTGGCCAACGACCCTAGCCAATTGTAGGTAAGAGTCTGTAAGCCTTTGGAGGTGAGGGTCCGCAAGCCCTTAGCCTAATTCCCTCCCATCGACCCTCATCCAATCGAGTTGAGGGCCATCGTTGGGTAGTGTGGGGTCGCCGCCCACTAGAGGTGTCGAGAACCGAACCGAAACCGAATTGAAATAGAAAACTAAACCGAAACCGAATCGAAATAGAAAATCGAACCGAACCGAACTGAAATTTTGTGCGTTTTTTGTTCGGTTCGGTTTCGATTCGATTAACCGAAAAAACCAAAAAACCGTCCCGAACCGAATATAAACCGAACCGAAACTCGGTTCGGTATTATCCCTTATCGGTTTGGTTCAGTTCGGTTTTTCAAAAAAACTGAACCGTTTACACGCCTACCGACCACCCCATAGCCAACGACAACCCTTGACCCGATTTAGGCAAGGCCCTTTGCCCAATCTAAGGGAGGGCATGCAATCGACTAGGGTCATCGACCATTGGTTGTAGCCCAACCAACCACCAGGCCTTTCCAACGATGGTGGGTGGTAACAATGAGGGCCCTCGCTCGCTTGTTACCTTCATGGTTTTCTTTTTCTTTAATTTATTTTAATTTAATTAATATTTATATTAAAAAAATAATTTTGGCTAAAACAATATAGTTTTGGATTTATCTTTCTTATTTTAGCTATGTCAATGCCACATAAGAGAGAAAAGTAGTTAAAAAAAAGCTACATTAGCATTTTCTATTAGCCAAATTGGACGAAATTAACGAAATAACTTGAATGCGCTTTTTAAAAAATTTAGAACTCAACTGCACTTTAGTAACAAATTTTAGTATTTTTAGTTAACATATATATATATCCCTTTTCGTTTCTGAAAATTAAATAACATTAGACCTATTGTCAATGTAAAAGCTATTTTATACAACTATTTTACCCATTTATTGTTAAATAAATAAAAGCATACTTAAAAATTAAAAAAAACTTTATTTTTTATTTAATGATGATCAATGGCTACTTGGTAAATTTAGAAAATTGACCCGTGTTTTTTGCCAAAAGATTAACCACGTTCCCTTCATAATGCTAAATTACAAAGGATTACCAATTTTAGTACTTTTGATTATTGAACTCAAAGTGGAATGATTTCATTATGAAATCTCGGGAAACTCGATGGCCACTGATGAAGTTTACCTACAATTTCTGGTCACGAGTCATTTAGAGATATAGCGACGTTCTGTTTGTTGCAACTAGAGGTACCTTTCACTCCTTTCGACATTCCCTCTATAATCTAAAACCGAAACATATGAAAAGATCACGTGATTACATGTTTTACATTTCGATATTGGTATATTATGAAAGTTTTACGTGCTTCGTATTAAACAAAGATCAAAGCTTGAGTTCAAGCAAATTCATAAAACATGAAAAGTTAATAAGTAAAAATCACCTTCGACAAGAGCAACCGTAATCCTCCTGCATCGAAGGAAATTATTTCTCAGGAGCTCAAACTCATGTTAAAACATTTTTCTAAAAACAATAATACATATTGCGCTTATAAAAATGAATGAACAAAACATAAAAATGTTTAGACATAAATTATTGCTAATAATGAAAATATTTTTCATCAGCTAATTATTTCCATATAAGCAATCATTTTAAATAAAATGCTTTTTAAATAATTCATTTTTTCCTGAAACAAACAGAACCCAAAGTATACATAATTTTTCATTTCATATTCCCCTTGTAACAAATTGAAATATGTGGACATTAGCTTAAAAATGCACATGCACCTTGTCGTGCAAATGCGCACAATGTTATTGTATTCATGTCATTTGATATTCATCATTGAATGGTTCTGCATGATAACTAATTGTTTTCATAATTCATAAATCATTACACATCCATCTGTCTCAAATTTCGAGTTTATAGTTTTCGTTTGACATTGAAGAAGTGTAAAAATGACAACCCCACTTATGAGATTGAGAGGCATACACCTGCAATGCAATACTAATCCTGAGAGGAGGAGACGTCCAATCTTCAAACTAGGGAAAATTTAAAAAAAAAAGCTCAAAATGCTCTCATTTTCTTAAATAAAGACCTAAAGTGCCATCACTTTTTCAAATGAAGGCCTAAAGTGGATCTTATTTTAAATAAGGGCCTAAAGTAATTATATATGTTTAAAATAAGGACTTGACTTGCCATGCATGCTTGAAAAGGCATCATCGGATTCATCTTGAGAACACTGGAAAGTGAAATGATTCGATGCTAGGATCAGGTGTTTAGGGCAAATGGACAATTGTTAGGACTTTTAGTGCATACTATGTGCACTGTTCAATGGTCTATCTTCAGTCTAAACCGCTACTCTTTCTAGACCTAGCAAAGGAAGTAAAAAATGTTAATAAGGCAGACATACCATCCCACCTACAAAGGCCCTTTTATTTGAAGACCAGAATCAACTATAAAACAACTTTCAAATCCTCAAAATATGCGAGAAACAAGTCGGATATTCCCCTTTTGCAAAGACGACCAAAGCAACAAAACCCTCCAATGAATTGGGAGTGTACAGAAAGGTCAAACAACAAAGTCCAATTGATAAGAGATCCTCATACATGTGCTTATTCAGTTCAGAGTTTGCAAAGATGAACTGTTTCTGTCATGCATGATGGCCGTGAGTACCATCACCGCCCTCACCCTTTTGTGCAGCTGCCCGAAGTTTCCGCTGCTCTTCCTTGTAAATTCTGTTTCTCCGTTGGAACTGCAATAAACCAAGAAAAAAAAAACCATATGCTAAGGAAGTATCTAATTACTCATATCTTTTCCCTGAATTACTATCCAAGACAGTCATGACATAGCTATGCACCCACACTTGAGTGAAACAATCCTCCACAAGCATAATGTGCGTGACAAGGGAAGCCATAATAATCATGTTGGAGAATTGGGCCATTGGAAGCACGGGTTCTGATTCATGTGAAGGGGCATAGCTAAACAAAGATATTGGGTGATGATAATTGCTGATTAATTCACTGTCAGATGTATGTCATCACTGAATCAAGCCATTGTCATATGTACATTAATTGAGTTTGCATTTATGAAATCCCAAAATTTTGCACTCTTCCTTACAAAGGCTCTCGGAAATGTCACCAGCCAGCCCCTGGAATCCATAGACTGTTAACTAGGTTTCATTCACTGACCACATTGTTGCGGGTGCTTTCAGATTCTTTATGCTATGCTATTGATAAAAAAAACTTCAATATGTTGTCTTCCCAAATCCACTTTCAAATTTTAAATCCACTTAATCATCTACCGCCCTTTTCTCAATTCTTTCTCTAATAGACTGATTCTAATCACGGGGATCATTGAAGTGATCCTAAAAGAGGACTAACCCTTAAAATTGGTACAAGTTAACAACTTTTAGCTCAAATAGAAAAATCTGTGAAGTAGCACCATAACCATGTAGATCATCCCAACCAAAAATCTAACAATTTACTGGCTGAAAAAAAGGAGAAGGCACTGGTACTGGAAGATAATATGCCCTAAAAGACTTCATTGATAGGATCACTAAATTATTAATAATTTGCAGTCTGTTAGAGGCAGCATCTAGTAATATAAGTAGTCTTATAATGTGGTAACTTGTTTATTTTAACTCCATAACTTAGTCTTCAAATCTTTTCTTGATTAGATTAGTGTGTGAACTGTGAAGCACTGTTCTTAAAACCAAAAGACTGGCTTAACTGGTTTGATACCATCTGTTGACAGCAAGATATCATCAATAAAAAAATCTTGACTCAAAATTAAAATCCCCCAAATTGCTGAAGAAGATTGCAAAAAGCAAGTACTATACAGAATATATACAGCAATTCTTCAACATAACCACATGAAAGCATGACAAGAATATTGCTTTATTTTATCAATCGGCAGATATATGATAAGTCTGTCATCTAAATTAACCAATGAAATAATTATGATGCTAACCTGAATATTTTTATCAGGTGTCATTATTGTTTTTCTCCTACTTACACCTCCCTTCCCAACTTTTGTTGGTACTTATGATTTTATATATTATATAACCAGTTCAAACCCAGTAGTACCAGACCAAACAGGTAAAACCGATGCATTCACCAATGGGTTTCAAACCACCAATAGGAAAAGAGCCGGTTTCTAAGCATCAGCATGATGCTACTCTTGTCTAAATAGCCTCACAGCAATTAGCAGAATATATAATTTTCATCATCTTATGAAGTCCAAACAGACACAATAACTCTTCAAAAAGATGCTTCCCAAACATCTCTTTCTTATGCCTAACTGCTTCCCTGATAGTTCATCTTCTGGCAAACACATAAAAGGAAATCGTAAAAGGAGGAGTTCAAATAGGATGCACAACAAGGTGCAAATGGTGGCTTGATCTTCTATCATTATGAAGACATGTGGACATTAAGCTGCAAACAGATTTCAATCTTACTACATAATTAATTCTGCCTGCCTCTGCTAGTTTTACTTTTGGAAGTAGGCTAAGTAGCTCGGAAGGAAACCATGAGTTTCAGCTGCAAGGGGACATGGCTGCATGGCTCATGAGCTCTCAAGGCATCACCCAAAATATTGTAGTATTTGTGGTCATCACAACTATAAACTATCTAGTGCGTCTGAAGGCAATTTACCAGTTAATTCTAAATCCATAATCTAAAAATGAACCAGAGATCTTGCATTGAAAGGACTCTAAACAAATGTTTTCTACAGTCTATCCTGAGAACATTTAATTAACAAAATAAGGCCTAGAACAAACTTGACCATGTATTTCACTTCAAACCAATGCAGCTGCTGTTATGATGCAGTTCATCATTGCCTACATACAAGTAGAGTTGCTGCATACAAGCAATAGCACCAACTCCACCCCTGGGCTTCCTTCATACGTAAGAGGAATTGCACTAGCCATATCTAATCATAAGCCTTTCCTGCTCATAAACCGAAAGCAACAGGAAGAGGCGAACCATCCCAAGCCCCTCAAATATAACATACTCCCATTTGATGATTGTAAAATCCTCTCGAATAAATCGCACGACATTGCCGCCAACGATGCAACGCATCATCAATCAGGCTCACCGACTGATCTGTGGCATCAACCACGAACGCATAACTCAGACTCCCACTCCAATTAAGCACGCGG
The DNA here is from genome assembly GCA_014182845.1 of Corymbia calophylla. Lineage (NCBI taxonomy): Eukaryota > Viridiplantae > Streptophyta > Magnoliopsida > Myrtales > Myrtaceae > Corymbia > Corymbia calophylla. The sequence goes on from CM024703.1 coordinate 26,719,931, forward strand.
ACTACCAACCGAGCAACGATCCTAAGCTTCCTACAAGCATTGAATTTGATATAAGCGAGGCATCGTCGAGGCGTCCCAATCCAATCGTCGAAACTAGGGTTTCATCACAAGCATTCCGCAGAGCTAATGTCTCAATCTGCGAACTAATCAAGAACAGAGAGGGAAGGAGGAAGAGAGAGAGACCTCCTTGGAGTGGTGGAGGCACTCGAGGTAGTCTTCGCGGAGGAGGGCGCAGTCCTTGGGCTCTCTGCAGCGAGACATGCACTCGCTGAAGTCGACCCAGAAATCGTAACACCTCCCTTTGTTCCCCGTGATTCCCCAGCCCGACGCCATTGCTCCCGAGCTTGCTCCTCTCTCTCTCTCGCTCGCTCTCGATCTCGACGTCTGGAGCTCGACGATGGTGATGGCGGTGTGTCCGTGTGGGTTGCTCCGCAGCTTCAACTGTGGTCAAATGAAGGGAGAGAGGTAGATGCCGGAAGGATGATGCGATGGGGACGAACGGCCGCGATGATTTCGTACTTGTAAGGTCTAGCGCGGTTATGCTGCGGTTATTCATACCCTATCCTGACCCCTTCCGGTCATAAAGCATGCTTAATAAAAAAATTTAACTCTTTTCTAAAATAGAATTGATATCATTATATGCCCTATACTTTCACCTAAATTTCAAGATCTTCCCTTTTCTTTTTCCAAAAGCGCTCTTCTTTTTTGGAAAAAGTATCACCATTAGTTCTTCTATATTATATATGTATATATATACATATATATTAGTCGGATTGCTAACATAAACTATCAAATTACTAATAAGGATGTCAGAATATAAGACTTATATCATGAATTACTCTAAATTATTATGTTATGCTAAATAAACGCCACATCATGCAACTAAAAATTATATTAAAAACAAAATTAAGAGAAAAAGGGGGAGCAATATTACATATATGATGCCCACAAGCTTCAATTCTAAGCTCACACAGCCATGACCATTCAAGTTTGAGCTAAGCTTACGCCCGTTATAGTCAAATCTCGAGCTCTTGAGCATGATTGCTTGAGCTCATGGCAATGGCAACGGCAACTTGATTTGGGCTCAAGTCCATGGTCACACCGCCTTCAAGTTGCAATAATCATGGCTGCTTGAATTTCGAGCCTAGGGGTCATGGTTGCCATGGTCATGATTGCTTCAGTTTCAAACTTTTCATTATTATGATTGCGAAATCTAGCTCCTTTAAGGGTTGAAAAAAGCTTCGAGCTCACTATAGTTATGGTAGCAAAATTGGTGGTCGTGGGTAAATGCAAATCATAATTTTTGTATTGTCATCCCTGTTGGATTTTATGGATTTTAAATTTGGTAGATTTTGTAGAAGAAGAAAAGTTAAATCAATAGTGGATAATAGAGACAACGTTAGAGAAAGATAAGGGCATGTTTGGTAACCGGCCAAACAATGAAAATTTATGTTCTTTTGTTCCTAAGAGTATATTTGGAACAAAAATCCATTTGTTAAATTTTTTGTTTTTGGGAATAGATTTGGAACAGAATCAAAAATGAAAATAAAATCGAATTTTGTTCCTAGGAACAATTTCAAAATCAGTTTTTTTTTCTCTTTATTTTTTTTCTCTTCTCTTTCTCTTTCATTTTCTTCTTCCTCCCTCAGCCTACTATCGCCCCATCACCACCCACCGACCACCATTGCCGGCGTTGGTGATGGCCAGCAAGTGGTTGGGTGAGGTCCGGCGAGCTCGGCCTTGTAGATCTGGGCAAGGCCAAGCCTCACGGTGGCCAGGTGAGCTCACCGGCCACCGTCGTCAGCGGCGACCGGCCACAATGGAGGAAGGGAAAAAGAAAAAAGACAAAAAAGAAAAAAGAAAAATATATTTAAATCATTAAAAAAAAAAAATTGGACTAGAAATTCCAAGGTTTTACCAAACGCATTTCTATCTCGAGAATAAAAATTTTGAACATGTACCAAACACTTGCAAATACTCATTAAATTGTTCCCAGAAACATAATAAAAAAAAATCATTTCTAAGTAAAAATTGTTTTTGGGAACATAAGTGTTACCATGCGCACCCTAAAAGTCAACCTTTGGAAAGAGGAACAAAAATTACACATGCATTTGTTTTATCGAAAAATTTCATGCCTAGAAAATTTGTTTTGCCTGAAATTCACTTTTTAAGGAAAGTCATTGACTTTTCTTTGGTTGATTGGAAGCATGAAAATGAGAGGAAAATAATTTTTCGGTATTTGAATTGACATAGAATAAATGATAAGAGATCAACAAGTTTCAAATAAACTACTTTTAGAAAACTAAAAAGTATAGTAATTATAAACATAAATATATGTAAAATTATTCAATTTCTTCATTCCTTTTCCCCTTATTTCAAATCAGTGTTGAGAACAAGTGAAGTGGTAAGCATAAGATACTTTAACATTAAATACCTTTTCTAAACTCTCCATTTTAACGTCATTACGTAAATTTTTAAATAGGAAAATCCCAAATTGAAAGTATCAATCGACTTGTCCATTTATCAATAAGAAATAGAGAAAATGAATTATGGAAGCTAGTGAGGATGAGAGAGAGGACATTATGAGCTCTAAGCTGGATTAAGTTATTTAGTTAATACCACGAAAAATTTTAAATTTTTACACTTATACCACAATTATCTCAAAACCACAAATTGATATATTTGTGACAAATTTATTTTCTATTAAAAATTTTCATCAAATTACTGAGTTGGATATCATATAGCAGTTGACTGGTGTACTAATTCGGGATTTACTCTTCGTTTATCACATGTGTATTAGTTTATGGTTTTTTTCATGGTATTCATTTAATTTAATGAAAATTAACAAATGATAACTTTGTCACAAATATACCGATTTCGGGTTTTTGATGGAAAAAAATTAGTTTGTGACAAATTTATTGTAGATGTAAAATTTGATTTTTATTTTGTGATCAAAATTTTAATTTAGAATAAATTTGTTATAAATGTATTAATTTAAGATTTTTCGCAATAATAACCCTAAGTTGTTTAATATCCCGCACCATGGTGCAGCATGACTTAGCTAATAAAAACGTTTTCGTCTCAATAGAAAGGAGTATTTTTTTTTTGCTATTTTTTTCATTGATTTTCGACCAACTTTTGATTTTCACTTTTTCCAAACATTCGAAAAGTTGATAAAATATTTTTACAGAATTTTTTTTTCAACAAACCAAACATCAGCACGTGTCGTCGTCTTTTTGGCACTCGCAGAGGATCTCAACGGTGACCACGCCTGACCCAAGAAGTGAAGACCTCGACGAGCTCGACATTTACACCATCCCCATCCACTCCAGTTAAGTCTCCCCGCGAAACCCTAGCTTTCTCGATTTCCTTGCACCAACTCATTGGTGATGGCGCTTTGCGCTCGATAAACCTATTCCACGCCGTTCCTCGCATTGACTCGCGATGGCACTTCGCGCTCGACGAAGCTATTCCATGTTGTGATAGGATCCCACTCCTATTATCCAATCGACGACGCCACCATAATAATGTATTACCACTTAAGTACATGGATGCAATGTTTACTTGGATATGTGGTCATTGATCTCCATGACTTGGAAGTGGTATATGGAAGAAATTGTCCACCTCATTGGCCACTTGTGAATCCTCGAACTCCTTTGACTTAAGTGCATTTGTTCATGGACTAGCTTGCCTTGGCCACCCGTGAATCCTTGAACTCATTTGGCTTAAGTGCATTTGGTTGCGTTCACCCGTGCCGCTTTTGATTCAACGAGCTTCTTCCCCTTTGAGCTTGGCTATTTCCGCGCGCATCACCGCCACCATGGCCTCCAAGTACTCGTTCAGTTGTTGGAGTTCTTGCCTCTAGGTCCCTAATATCTCACCTTAGAGCTCTCCCATGTTGATCCTAAGCTCTTGCAGCTCGACCACAAACTCTTCTCTTTCGACGTATGCTCCCTCAACAATCTGGGTTAAGTCATCGATCAATCCTTGAGATCAATGACGAATAGCTACATCTTCGTCATCCAGTTGGCAACACCCTTCTCGGCAGCTCTCCCACGATCATCACGGTTGTCACACACGACAAACGCTTCACATAACGTGTTTCGTTGAAATGTGGATCGGCCATTGTGCTTGGAACGAATTTACTCCGATACCATTTGTTACAAGTACTTGTTATAGGTCGATCAATCTAGCGTTCCCTAATTTAATTCGCGGTGCGATCTTAAGATTTCTCTCAAGCAATTTCAAAAACTTTAGAAAGGCTCATTTTCGATCCTTTCGGTGCTAGCTTTTCCCGTCAACCCAACCTGTCGGCAGAAGAGATTTAAAATCTCATTCACGCTTTTAAGAGAGAAAAAGACAGAAGCTCTAGTCTATTGAGATGATAGGATGAGACCCTATATATATAAGCATAAGGCAAATCATATTTGTAAATCTCTTATTGATCTAATAGTAGAGATGACATCCTTAACTACCAACTCTCCACATTTATTATATATATACATTTACCGTATCGTCCACCCTTATGAGTATTCTAAAACACTAGAGAAAATCCTAAGACTTAGAGAAATAGGTTAAGGATGTTCGTTTGGATTAGTTCCAATCTTTGTTCAAAACCCTCTTGGATTGTTCATCTCTTCATACTATGACAATTGTCATAAGTGTTTTGATTTTTGATTTTTCATGGTATTAATTCAATTTAATGAAAATTAACGAATGGTAAATTTATTACAAATGTACTAATTTATGATTTTTTATGGTTAAAAAATTAATTCAGGACAAATTTATCACAAGTGTATTAGTTTATTATTTTTTAGTGGTCAAAAAATTAATTCGAGATATATTTGTCACAATTATACAAATTTAGGATTTTTTGTGGTGTTAACTTTGAGACTATATTTGATTGTTCGGATTTTTAATTAGAATATGACTAAATATGATAAGATATGAAATCTATGGGATTTTGTTATATTCTATCAATTGTATAGTGATTATAGTAATAACGTTAGATATAATCACATCACATTATATATTTTTTGGTATAAACAATATATTAATATAAATAAACTATAAATTTTACAAATGGAGATGGTAAAAATTTATCGTAACACTTTTGTTTACTTTTATTTAGGATTTTATGTGGTATTAACTTTGATGCTATATTTGGTTGTTCGAATTTCTAACTGAATAGAATATGATTAAATAAGATAATATATGAAATTTAGGGGATTTTGTTATATCCTATCAATTGTTCAAATGATTATAGTGATAAAATCGGATATATTAACATCATATTATATATATTTTTGGTATAAACGATATATTAATATAAATGAACTATAAATTTTACAAATAGAGATGGTAAAAATTTCTCTCAACACTCTTGTTTACTTTTATTTTTTACTTTACTCTCTTTTTTAATTAATTTCTTTTTTATTTCCTTCTTCCCTTTTCATCATTCTCTAATAAAATTTTATTAAATAGAAAGCTATACTAATATATCTAAAATGTTAAAACACCTAAAATATGTAATAAATGTATATTTTTATATTGAGTTTATATTATAAGATATAATTAAATTTGAATATATAAATAAAATAATATTAAATTAAAAAAATAAATTGTTATTTTTAATTTATTATATTAAAATTCAAATATTATTTTAATTTTAGATTTATTAATTTAAGAAATTTTAACTCCTATTATGAAATTAGAAATCTTATTTACTTTTATTCTACTTCTTCCATGGGATAATTTTATCTCGTCTATATTTTTTTTATATCCACTTTATACTGTCTTGAATAGATATTATATAAAATATAATAAACTTTATACTATCTTGAATTTTATCCTAACCAGCCTAAGTTGTTTAACGTCCGGTGCCATAAACCAACTTGATTTTTGACCTGTAATTTTTTTTTAATACTCATGATTGTCACTTTTTCCAAACATCCGAAAAGTCTAGAAAATACTTAGAAAATATTTTCGCAGAAATTTTTTCAACAAACCAAAGCGCGCGCCGTCGTCCTCGTTTCTTGGCATTAGCAGAGCCCGTCGCCCCCGCGCCTCCGGAGAGTCCGAATGGCGACCACCGCACGGCCGGATCCGAGAGGCGAAGAACTCGACGAGCTCGACCTCTACACCATTCCCATCCACTCCAGTTAAGTGTCTCTCTCCCTCCCTTTCACTTTCTAGCAAAACCCTAGCTTTCTCGATTTCCGCCCACAGACTCACCGGCAATGGCGCTTCGCGCTCGCAGGCTGGTTCTCCTGGGACGACATCCACGACACGGAGAGGGTCGGCCTCCCGGAGTTCTTCGACGGTAGCTCCATCTCGAGGTCCCCCAAGATATACAAGGACTACAGGGATTTCATCATCAACCGGTACAGGGAGGACCCTTCGCGGCGGCTCACCTTCACCGAGGTCCGAAAGGCCCTCGTCGGCGACGTCTGCCTCCTCCACAAGATATTCCTCTTCCTCGAGAAGTGGGGGCTCATCAATTTCGCCGCGCCCCCGAGCCGTGGGGCCGGAGGAGACGGCGAGGGGGATGACGACGGTGGTGGTGGTGCTACGCGGCGCAGCAGAGTTGTGGTCGAAGACGGGGCGCCGGTCGGTGTCCGGGTTGTGGCGGTACCGAATTCAGGGCGGCCGGTGATTTTGCCTACTCCGGCTGTTGGCAAGTATGATGGCGGAAAGGGGTCGAGCGTGGGTCAGTTTAGGTTGCCTTCTCTGGCTTCGTATTCTGACGTTTTCGCTGGATTGATGAAGCAGAAGGGGTTGGTTTGTGGAAGTTGTGGTGGAACCTGTGAGTCTGGATACTATGAATATACTAAGGTATGATCTCTTTGATTACTTCTTTGGATTACCAGAATGAATTAGGTTGGCTATGTGTTTACCGATTCAATTCCTCGTGTTTGTCACATTGCATAAGCTTGTCTTTCTAAGCACTTCCTCGAGCGCATGTACTTAATTTGGTAGTTTTTTGCTCCAATGGTTGTGGATGATCCAGTTCAAGATTCTATGTCGTTTATCACCTTGCAAACTTAGCATTTGCTAAGATGATGCAGCACCATCATCTTAATGAGGTGAGTGAGCTCACTGAGTCAACAGGAGCAGGTTCCTGATTGGCGCTATTTTCACGACCGATTGGATTTTAATACTAAGCTCTGGTGTGGTGTGTTCTGTGATTGTAGTTTGCAAATTTCTTTGATGGAATGATCTATTTAGAGTTAACTGGCAATCGGACCATGATTTCAATTTATGTGAATTGAATCGTTGATGGCTATTGGCTACTCATGCGGTGAGTACATGTATTGAAGAAATAAAATGCCAGATAATTAGTTAATGTTTAGTCGACCTTTATTTGGAGCTCAAATTACTTGCTCAGCGGAAAAAGAACGGAATAAGTTCATTCAAAGCGATATCATGGTGATTCTTGTATCCACATCCTCTTTTTAGCTGATTTTCTTCTCTTAATCCTTTTTGGCAAAACAAAATAAAGGATTATAGCATTCGCTTCCTCACCCGCCTTCCTTCCTTATGTTCTTTTCATTCATTTCCTTTTCTCTCTTAGCTTTGGTCCAAACAGCAACAACATGCAGCAAGTAGAAAACTTGCTTGATGGAGATTCCTTTTCGTATAACTTGCTCCATCAAAGTTTTCTGGGCAGGATCTATGTTGTTTCTGTATTTGTGAACTAGCATTTGACCTATTTTGATTGGCAAAACTCTTTTTTTAACCATAAAGTACACACTTCAGCAGGGCGCATTTAACATTTGTGTGAACTGCTACAACAACAAAAGTTGTGGAGAGAACAGGTCATTAGATGATTTTGAGTTTAGGGAAGGCAAGGGGAGCTCTGCCAGTCATGTGGCTATCTGGACCGAGGCAGAAACTCAACTTCTTCTGGAATCCATTTCAAAGCATGGGAATGACTGGGATCTAGTGGCGCAGAATGTGAAGACAAAGACTAAACTTGATTGCATTTTGAAGCTCATAGAATTACCTTTTGGGGAGTTCATGTTGGGTTATACCGACAAAAATGGTAGAGATCGCAATGTTGATGGAAATGCTAACAATACATCTCAAGTTCAGTCAGCTACTTCTGATTTACCAGATGAAACCAAAACAGAGAAACAATCTAATGACCAAACAGAAGAGATTGAGCAGAACCAGATTCAAGATGAGGGTCCTCCTCTTAAAAAGACACGTGGTGCTTCCCTCTCCGATGGTGGTAGTTCTCTCATGAAACAGGTACTTTATTTTGTTATATGTTGTTTCTATAGGCAAACTTTCATTCAGAGACCCTCTTGAGGGATGTCAACGATTTTTTGTGATCCAGTTGTGTAAGCTCCATTTCTTTTGGTGCAAAATTATGAGTGTTCTGTTAGTGTTCTGTTTGCTTTTCCGAGGATATATAATGCTATAAGCCAGTGAATAAATGCTGTCATTCCTCTTTGGAGAGAGATTTACTCTGAATCATTGTTAGGCTATCTTTCCTTTCAAAGCAGCTCATAGATAAATGAGGTGGGCAATTTTAATAATGGACTGTCTTTTACGTTTCTATAATTATTCTGTATTAGGTGTCTCTGATGTCAGCTCTGGTTGGCCCAAATATCACTTCTGCTGCTACTGAATCTGCTGTTTCAGCAATTTGCAATGAAACCTTTTGTCCAAGGGAGATTTTTTATGGTTCCAATGGTCATATAAGCAATGGATCATCTGTTCCTACGATGAACCACCTAGGAAGGTAACATGAATGATCCATTATGAGATTTTGAAAAAGAGGTTATCTTGTCTAAACTTTGATGCCTAGTATACCTTCTGCTTTCCAGGGACATTGAAAATGGAGATACCGAGATGACGGATGAGGTCCCCCCAGCTGGTATTTTTCTTTTTCAACTATAGCATGAACTTCAATTGTGTCCTTTGACAAGTGGGAAGACAATAGGGACCCCATTTCCTTCCCCCCCAAAAAGTAAAATAACTTATAATTTTTTGTGATGTGGGAGTAGAATGTCGGTATTGCCATTTTTGGGCTGCACTGTCCCTTTTGAAACCTGATGGTCCGGTCATCTGCTTTGTCATCTGTAGTGCATGGTTCGCTAATTTCTAATTAATATCAGAACTAGACTGAATTTATCTCATATTGCAATAACAGATGCCCAGGGCCCCCTCCCATCAAAAAGTCACATGCCTTTGCAAGTAAGAGCTGCAACTGCGACAGCTCTTGGAGTAGCTTCTGCTCGTGCAAAATTGTTGGCAGACCAGGAAGACAGAGAAATTGAACATAAAGTGGCCTCGATTATTGAAACACAGGTGATTCTTAGGGTCTGCTTATTTAGTGGTCATATGATATGGATGGTCCATGCTGTAGTGTGACTTCATTTTTCTTGAGTCATGATAAGCTGCGAGGTACCTTAGCTTCTACCTGAATCTGACATTACTGACGATGGCCTCTTGGTTTTGGGCGTGATTTCTTCTGTTGATTTTTCATGGACTTGTAGATTTATATATTATTTATTAATCACCTTTCTTCTTCTTCTGTCAATGCTTGGGCAGATGAAGAAAGTGCATGACAAAATCAAGCATTTTGAACATCTTGAACGTATAATGGAGAGAGAGTACACTGAAATGGATGACCTTAAAGGGCTGGTTGTGTCGGAGCGGATTAACATTCTGCAGAAGGCATTGAGCGCCGGCATAACTAGGTGGAGAGATCAGTTCTCGTTGAAACCGCTGACTGGTAGCTGATGGCTCTGTCATGAGCAATTTAAGCTGCGATGGGAATGCATGGGCAGACTGTTATGAAACTCGTGTTTCAAAATGAAGGGCATTTCCTTTTTTACATGTACATGGCCGTAGTTTAATCAATTGGAGGAAGGATGCGATTTGGTCATCTTTCGAGTCATTTTGTCTCGTGTCATTTTTATCGGCTTATCTGATATATATGCAGGTGCTACATTGCGGGGAACCTCTTAAGAAGCTAAACCATTGAACTTTATTCAATTTAATATGTGCTGAAAATAAAGTTTTCGATGTTAATATTCTTTCGGCTGTCTTGCAGTCTGTTCTTGTATTTGATGGCTGAGTTTGGATTGAGTTTCACATTTTATTTAGTTTAAATATGACGGTAATCATATTGACTTTTGTTAATTCAAAATATCTAAATCCTTCATGAAATATATATGATGAGGGCACATGAATTCCTTTAAATTTCTTATAAGATTTCAAATGTAAATAATAGCATTTTGAATTTTGGTAGTGAAAAGAAGAAAGCAATATTCACTTTCGCTAAATACTAAACAAACAGACCATTATTGCTAATTAAATTATCAAGTGATGTTACGATGGATTCGACTTTACATAGCCCAAGACATGAGATAACATGTCTCAAGGATTGATATAGGGTCACCGAATTTGATGATTAACAAAAATGAAACTAATTCGAATTAGATTCAAATGATAAATTTTCTAAATCATTACGATGAATATGATACATTATTATCGAGCAATTTTGTTTTCAAAGGTGTTGGTAGTCATCTATAACTATAAGAAGTGCCATGTTTATTTCTTTTTCCCAAAAACTTTTCTTTTTTTCGAAATTTTGGAAAACCTTAGGAGCGACGTCCCCGGCGCATCACGTACGGAGGGCCCAGCACGAGCCCACGTCGCGGGCGACGCCACGGACGTCAGCTCATTCCCGAACGTGAAGTCATCCGTCTGGCCCGGGGACATCGCGACCGTTGATCTCGCGTAGATTCAAGCCCGGCGTAACGGCGAGTCGTTTCCAGTCAAATCGCGATCGATTTCTTTCCACGTCCGCGGCCACTCCAGCGAAGACCCCGGAGAACAACATCGGGACCCACCTCCCCCTTTCGACCTTGGGAGAGAAGGTACCCGGCCCTCGATCGTGTGCACCCGCGACCAGCGTACGCCGCCTCCCCGAAACAAGTCAAACGACAGCAGTCCAAGTCAAAGGCAAAGGTCCTCCCCCAGGACCCATCAGCAGGCCGACACGTGTAGATCCCGATACGACGCCGAGCAGGGGATCAGCGACTGCGCGGGAGCGACCCCCCTTCGTCCTTAGGAAACTCTTTTTTGTCGTAAAAGCGGGGAAGACGAAGAGTAGAGCACGCATCGCTTCCGCTTTACTTCACTCGCCAGCAGCCACCGCGAGCATTTCCTTCTCGATCGGGACGCAGAAGAAGAAGAAGAAGAAGCACTCGGGGAGGACTTCGACAATGGCGAGGCCTTCGTCTCCGACGACGTCGTCATGTAGCTCCTCGTATTCGTCTCAGTATCCTTCTTCTTCGTCATCCAGGTTCCCTCCGCTACCCATCATGGCCCTCCGCGAGAAAATCGTCGAGAAGATCCTCGAGAATCGCGTCACCCTCATCGTCGGCGAAACCGGATGCGGTACTCCTCTCTCTCTCTGTGTAGAGCGCTCTGCTGCATTGCATTGTGGTCGCGTTAAGTTTGAGGTGGGAACGGTGATGTGTTAAGACGCTGAATTAGGCGCTGCGATTTTGGATGATCGGGGTCGTTATGGGGAGATTTTATGCGAAGGAATTTGCTTCATTGCTCCCTTTAGAAGCTTTCGAACTCGCGCGATGCGAATCGAGCGCGTGCGATTCCTTTGTCCTCGCTAGCCTTTTGGGTTGCGATCATCCAGCAAGTCGCCTCCCCTTTCGTCGCTAGTCCGTGGACTCTGCACTCATGTTTCGCGGTGTTTTGCTGCTTCGGAAGCTGAACCGAATGACCTGAAACTTCACGAATGATGAAGGGGTCACCTTAGTGTAGTTCTGTATTGTTTGGTCTCAAGCGGCATATACTGATGCTCGCAAAACTGTGGGAATGCCATCGCGTCAACGTTATTGTGTCATTATAACGAATGAAGATTTCGTACTCAGTATCTTAGTTGATCTCTGCAATAGTGCCAACGCATGAAAAGTCCGTCTAAAGAATTCTTAATCTTTTTAATTTGATTATCGAATGGAAATTGGGAAAAGGTAGGAGCTCATTTTGGCTGGTAACCTTGTAGACCATATATTTTGTTCCGTTTTCTATTCAGTGATTCCAATTGCTATAAACTTATACGAGAGAGAAGCTGGCAAATGTAAATTTTTGCGATCTTTTTGAGCCACATCTGGAATATGGGGCTTTGGCTTGATGCCAGGAAGTGAATGGTTTATTGTTATTGTTAATATTATAATTGCTACTGCTATTATTCTTATTATCATCATCATTACTATTCTTACTATTATACTAAAGCTGAATAGAGTCTTTTATTATCTAGCTTTTAAGAGGACTGAAAAAGACTATTTAGGATTCAAATAGTTTGGTTTTTCTAGTCGTATATTTGATTTTCCTTCAATTTAAAGGAAGCTTTCGATCAAAACTAAAGATTTTGGGGTGGGGGGTTATGATCTGAATCATTACTAGTTTTTATTGGCTAAATGTCGTTTGTAAACCAATTACCTGTGTAATCCAATTGTGGGATGATTATATCTGTACTTGGCCTGAAGTTACAAATGTGGATTGGCTGTCAAATTTCATTGGAATCTGTTATCTACTTTTCTGCATCTGATGGATGCTATGACCTGCTTTTGTTAGTCCTCAACAGTTTGCTGCTTGGGTTTGATCTGATTGTATATTCCAAATATTCAGGGAAGAGCTCTCAAGTGCCCCAGTTTCTGCTAGAGAGAAACATCTGCCCCATAGTATGTACACAACCTCGCAGGTTTGCAGTAGTAGCTGTGGCGAAAATGGTTGCAAAAGCCCGTAATTGTGAGTTGGGAGGGGAAGTTGGATATCACATTGGTCATTCAAAGAATATATCATCCAGGTAGTGATGCAATGCCTCTCTCTCTCTCTCTCTTTTTCTCCCCAAAACGTGTGGGAAAAATTTAAAAGAAACAAACATGTGAGTATATTTTCCCCATTTTCTTAATATCAAGACTTAGACGGTCCATGATGTTTGATAGCTGTCTTTTTCGTTGTGCTTCTGTAGCTGTTGATGGCACTACTGATAGTCACGCATCATTTAAATTTCTACTGTCCTTTATTTCCTTCAGCAGGTTTGAATATTGGCCTTCTTTATTTGTCCTCCATTACTTTTGAAAGCTAATTTAAAGTGAACTTATTAGCAGATAGGTATTGTTTTCCGCTCTACTGAATTAGTTAATAATACAGGTTGACAGTCCTTTAAGTTAAATTGGTCCAACATATTCAGCCAGACCTTTACAGAAATATGAACTCTTTACCCATCTATATCTTGTAGTGTGAAGAGTTTCTAAATTCTATGATCATCGTAAGTAATGAGAAAATGTCCATGGGCATGGTAACTTCTACATCGGCACAACTGATAAATAGTTACAGCATGCGGAATGTACTATGTTATTCGTCAAGCTGTTGCATGTAAAGTACGTGTAGGGTGTGAACTCTTATTTAATGTGACGCTCTCAAAACATGTCAAAATATCCAAATATTGAAATGTAGGATCCTGTATAATTTGTTCACAGGTTAACAATAATTATAATTTGTTTTCTTTTTCAAAATTTTAAAGGGAAAGTTGCAAATTGAAGTAATAAGCTGACCAAATAGGTCCACATTCAACATTGTAATTGATTTTTTTCCACACATATGTGATGAGGGATACATTAATCATTTTATCTTCTTCGATTTCATATGATAATAGTTTTTCTGTCATATCTATGTCACTAATGCATGTTTAAGAAAGAAAAACACAATGTCATAAATGTTTGAACACGTAAGTGCAAGAGTTACTTCCATTGATTTTTGATCAATGTATACATTGGTTAAGACATTTTTCTTCTTTTCAGTGGCTCATGCAAATTTTACATTGATTTGTTATTTGGAAGTGCCTTAGGCATTTGTGTTGGGTCTATCTTAAACTATAGTCCTTATACCTTTCTATCCGTCTTCATTTACAGTTCAAAGATTGCTTTCAAAACTGCGGGAGTTTTGTTAGAGGAGATACGTGAGAAGGGTGTGAATGCACTTGATTACAAGGCTATCATACTAGATGAAGTGCATGAGAGATCTGTAGAGTCTGATCTCCTTCTTGTCTGCGTGAAGCAGTTTCTCCTGAAGAACAAGAACCTCAGGTCAGGTTATCAAATTTTTTTTTTTTAAATTTTATTTCTGTGCATTTCCTTGTATTTGATGTCATTTGAAGTTTATGGCTCAGTCTATACAAAATGATGGTGTGATAGAAGCTTTTTCAAGTAGTTTTCTTGAATAATCATTGCTGGGGACACTTGGGCGAGTTTGCAGTTATGATAAGTTGAAATTGTCTTTCTTATCTTCAGGATTTTAATACTTTGCATCTTTTGTGAAAACAAGAATGTCAACAGTCGGTTTATCAGTAACAAGTTTGTATCAGATAATATTTCAAATAGAATGTGGATGCATTTGATTGACTAACCAAGTGGATAGAATAAATTACATAGCACTGATTGAATAACCTAGTGGAAAGAATAAATTGCACTCGCAATGTATACGGAAAACCGTATCTTTGATTTGATGATTCATGTTTAGTGGTTGCTTTGTGGCCTTAGAACTTGGTTCCTGTTTAATATTTTACAGGGTGGTATTGATGTCTGCAACAGCTGATATTGCAAGATACAGGGACTACTTTGGAGATATTGCTAGGGATGAACGAGTAGAGGTGGTTGCCATTCCTAACTCCAACCAGCAAATGCTTTATCAAAAAAGAGTGTTATATCTTGAGCAGGTAAAAGCTCAGTTATTTTCCATAGAGGCCTAAATTTGTGGCATTAATTTTAAAGAGTATCTGCTCAATGGTTGATCATTTGGCATTCTTGTTTCACATGGGATTTCAAGGTGTGTTACCGTATTTTTTGCCTTTTAACTATAGAATTTACCTTGTGCTTTTAGTATATAGATTTGACTTTTATTTAATATGTGACACCATGAATTTTCCAATGCATATGATTACTAGCAATTTGAGGCATTTAAAGACATGCAAACTTTTTTTTTTTTTTTGATGATTTTTTAATATGATATTGATTATGAAGGGAGAGCCATATATATATTTATATTTGCCATAAATTCATAAGTAGCTTAAGAAGTCAAAACATACAGATCCTGAACTAAACTTAGTCCTTGAAAAGATGTAGTAAAATAAGACTGGAATCTCTAACTGCCTCTTCTTTTATCTGAGCCACCCAAGTTTTTGCCCTCATCAAATGCTTGAACAGTTATTGACTATCTGGGATCATTAAACTTTTGGCATTTCAACCTGGTTCCTAATTTCATTTCTCAATATTCGCAATATGGATTACTAGCTGATAGCATTGTGTATTAGTGAATATAAGAACAAAAATTCATGTTGGCGTTAGTAGTAAATAGTTCCTATGGCAGTCTTACTGGCGAAGCATAATACCTATGGGGCAATATGGGAGTTCTTGCTTCTGCTTTCAGAAAGTCACAACAAGCAGACTTCTAAAAGCAGGGCAAGTAGATGTTGAAACGATTTAAAAGCACATTTTTTAGAAGCAAGCCACGGCTGATTTTGCAGCTGTGGCTGTTCTAACTTACTGATTGTAAGTGTCGGAGAATACTCATAAAGTTTGTCTTCTAATCTTGAAACCATTACGTGGAAGTCCATCAAGATAATGTCGATATTTGGTGCCATTTATTACCCTAATGGCTGATATTTTTCTAATTAGAGCGTCAGTAGGATTTTACTTTTATTTCTTTATCCATAGTTAGAATCTTAGTTGAAATAATGAAATAATTATCAATTAATTTCCTAGTTTATTAATGTATTTTCCTATTTCTAGTTTAGTATGCCTATAAATATATGCTTTTTATTTTGATGCAAAGCAGCTTATATTTTACATTAATGAAAGAATTATGAGAGAACTTTTCCCTGAATTTGTGTCTGTGAGAGTGTTGTGCCTTGGTCGTTTTCTGTGAATTGATTTATTAGCATTTATCCCATTTCTACTACATCAATTGGTATTTTAGTTGACAACATCCCTGGAGAGTGGAGCCATGTCTAGTAATGACAGCAATGGAAGCAATTGCCCCATTGATGAAAATCTGCAATGAACTCTAGACATGTGAGCAGAGCAGCTCAGTCTGGGGAAAATCTGGAAAGGGTGACAAAGTGGCGCCTTGGCGGAATATTGCTGTGACTAACTGTTCAAGGACTTGCTTCAATGGTTTGGAACAATCATCGACTGGCCTACCTAGAGGATTTTGATTTGGATGGGGATAAGCAGGGAGATTGTTTGAAACTCCAACTAAAATCTTAAGCTTAGGTGGAGGGAGACCATATGAATAAAAAGAGCACGCACATTCGCGAAAGAAATAGCACTGGCTCTGATACCATGTTAGAAAGTTCAACCCAAAAGCTTAAGTTGATGGGTGGAGAGAGACCATGTGATTATAAAGAGCATTTAGGTTCTATTGTTGGGTGATGTGGAACAACATTTCAATAGAGATAAATTCGGAGGTTAGTATTGAGGTCGTGGTTTCAATTGAGATGGGGATGTGGACCATGATTAAGCTTAGGCTGCAATTACTACGGTGGGCAACACAGGAGAGGTCATTGTTGTAGCAGTGATTGGTGGAATTGCAATGGTGCATGATGGGAGAGTTATTAGGGACAAATGAAAACAAGAGAGTATATGCAAATTCCCTTTTGATGCCATTCATCGGTGGAGGTTTGTCTGTATACGAGAGAAATAACAGTCCCATGATTCTTTTAATAAACAAGATCTAAATGACAAGTCAAACAACTTAATTACAGAATCCAATAAAAACAAAAGGAACTGAGCATCAAGTCTGTCATGCGCGGTTGTAATTGAATCTTCCTAATTTGGCTTCGCTTTAGCCTGAGATTGAATGTGTAGATCTACACTTCCCATCAAACTAGTTATTGAGATAGGCCAAAGACCGAGTTTGTATCTTAAATGAGTAAAGAGATTATGAGCAAGGGGCCCGCAAATATGTCCAATTGTAATGAGGATGGTAAATACCGAGTGATGATAGAACCAAGGGCGACCTTGGGAGGCATGAAAATTCCTGACAGTTTTTTTTTCTTTCTCTATAGAAAGGTTAAGTATTATGTTTCTCATAAAGAGATAAATATATTCAAGGTTTTTCCAAATGTAGCTTGGGAGGCATGCTGTATTTATTAGATTTTGCTGAACAGGTAACCAAATTGCTTGGAATTAATTTGGAGTCATCACCAGTGACATATTGCAATGGGGAAAGCCCTTCAACAGCCGATGCAAATATCAAACCTGAAGTTCACACACTCATTCATGATTTGGTAATGCATATCCATGAAAATGAGCCTGACATTGAAAAGAGCATATTAATTTTTCTGCCAACGTACCGTTCACTGGAGGAGCAATGGCGCCATTTGAAGTCCTTAAGTTCATTGTTCAAAGTTCATATTTTGCATAGTAGTATAGACACAGAACAAGCTTTGCTGGCTATGAAGATCTGGAAGTCCCACCGTAAGGTAAGACACACTTTTGGGAAGCTCAAATAAAATTCTCATGTTACGGCATTGAAGTTCTCTTAATTTGCATATTTGCTTCTTCAATGATCAGAATATAGGTAACTCTATCAGTAAAACATGGCGATTGTGTTCTTTTGAAAAGCTATCACAATGGAAAACTGTATCAATAGAATTTAGATGAAGACCTTGCTTATATTGACTTGGGAATATATATATGAACTGATGCAGAAAAGGGAACCCAAGGATCTTGCTTACCCTACTTACATCATTGCATAGGTGCAGATCTTTTAGGCATTTTCCTCCATGTGCTTCTCCTCAAATTGCGTTCTTCATGAAAGCAGTGGATTAGTTTGTCTCTGCTTTTGTTAGGAATGTTACGAACTTATGCATACATATAAATGTGAATGTAGTATGAGACCATTATAGTATTTGCTGTGGGACTGTACGTTTTCTTATGCCATTACTGGTGTTGAAGTACGTGCAGAACTGTGGGAGGTTATGAACGAAGAAGAAAAAAGATATATAGAGGAATTCAGTGATTATCCGGTGGGGTGGATATAGTGATAGCGGATAGTTATCAGACATGTATAAAGTGGGTGGGTACTTGATGAAATGAGTGTTGTTAGTAGCAAGGGTTATAATGGAATGCCAAATAAGGGAGACAAAACAACTTTTCGCTTAATAATATAGATTTATGATTAAGTTGGACATATTTTGAATTCCTTTTGATTTTGAAAGTTCATTTTGACCAGATTATATTAGCTACAAACATTGCGGAGTCATCAGTGACAATTCCGAAAGTAGCTTTTATAATTGATTCATGTCGGTCATTACAAGTTTACTGGGACAATATTAGGAAAAGGGAACACTCGGAGCTCATGTGGGTATCCAAATCTCAGGTATCATATAAAGCTTGGCAACTTAGTCTCATTTCTATGTGAAGTTCATGAAATTTAAAGTTATATGCAGGCAGAACAACGGAGAGGAAGAACAGGTCGCACCTGTGATGGAGAGATTTATAGATTGGTAACAGGATCATTTTACAGTAATCTAGCGGATCATGAGTGTCCAACTATACTGAGATTATCACTGCGACACCAAGTACTTCTAATCTGTTGTGCTGATTCAAGGGCCATTAATGATCCCAGAGGTATGTTCCTTCTGTCTATAAAATGGTAAGTGTTCTGTTGTAGTGTGCACTTTTCTTGTTTCACCTTTAACATCAACATATCTGCCCAGATGCATCCATCTTCTCTTAGAACTGGAAGTGCAAAATGGCACTCCAACCTATGTGTCAAAAATCATGCAAAAGAATGGGAAATAAACAAATATAGGGAAGAGGACAAAATCAAAACCAGAGAGTCCTTTTCTTTCCTCCCTCTGTAGCACAGCCTTACCCTTCTAGAGCATTAAGGGCCTCCCTTCCACTGCCACTTAAATCCAAAACTGGTGACCTCTGTTTTGTACCAGTGGACTTGCCCATACAGCATCTGTTACTGATATGTGTTGCATTTTTAAGATCATTCACATTAGTCATGGCATTCTGCCCATATTGGAACCCTATGCAGCTACCTCCAGCTCAAGGAAACACCTTGAGACATCTGATTTTCAATATTCACAAAGCATTAAGGAATTTATCTGTCCTTTGGTCGCCCTTCAAATGACTTATCAAGAAATAGGTACCTTACACACCTTCATGTATATAAATGGCAAGGCGTGCTGTTTTAAAGCTATTTGAAAGATAACTGAAAGGGGGATTATGAGTCCTGATCTAAATTAAGAAGTATTGTGTTTGGATCTTTTCCCTTTTGTGTTAGCTATGACTACTGGAAAACTTCATTCAGAAATTATTTTGAAGCTATATTACTAATGCGTCCTGCTGCATCTATCGTTATCTGATTGTAATTGAGACATTGGATGATCTTAAAAGGGAACTTGCATCTATTCCGGAACTTTAAGATCTTTGAGACTCATTTCCATGATTATGCTTTTATTGTTCCCTGATCTTCTGCATTCACATATTCAATATATTGATTAAAAGAAATGCTAATCCATGAAAAATAAATGTTAGTATTGCTGCAGAAGGCTTTAGACCCTCCTGATCCTGATGTTGTTCAAGATGCAATAGATTTGCTAGTTCTTATGGGTGCACTAAAGACATCTCCTAGAGGGAGGCTTGAGCCAACATTCTACGGACGTCTGCTTGCCTGTTTCTCTCTGTCTTTTGATGCATCTCTACTCATAATCAAGTTCGGAGAAGTTGGACTGCTGCATGAGGGCATTCTTCTTGGTGCATTGATGGACACGCAACCTCTACCCATTGTGCATCCTTTTGGGAGGAAATTTTGGTACTTCCCATCAAGCAAATGCAAATTTCTATTCTGGATCCATCAACTGGATAAAGACATTAATCTTATTGGCTATTCCCACTTTCTTTCCAGTTCAGGCAGTACATAAATTGCTACTTTAGTGGAGATACTAACAATCCCCCACTCGGTCAAAAGGAGGTGATGTTAATGGCGAACTTGTGTGCCTTTGAGTTTTGGCAGCGCATTTTCAAGGTATTCTCATCATTTATTCTTGAAGATCATTCAGGTATTCATTCTCATATCTGTGTTGTTTTTCTTTGAAGGACACGTATCGTATTAAGCATTTGAATCAAGTTCTACAATTTGATGACATGAAAGCTACCGAGAAGATGGTGCTTGAGACTGAAGAAGAATGGTGCTTCTTTCATAATCTTGTGCAGTCGTCACTTAATCACATCGCTGAAATATGTACAGCTGCAACTTTGTCCTTTGAGTTCTCTCTTGTCACCCCTCTTTCCCTTTGTTTCTTCCATTAGTTGGCCTTTTATTTTCAATTTGCTTTTCCTCAGATGAAGATGTCCTGAGTTCATTGCATCGGTTTCGGCCCAATTTCCTTAGTACATCTGATTCTTTCCCTTGTTATTACTATCCTTACGAGTTCCAACATAAGTGTCTCCTCAAGTGTCCGCTGAATGAAGATGCAGCTGGCCTAGATGACCATCAACTTAATTCTTCTGCCGACAGCAGGAAATGTGTCACTGTGCCCTTTGTTGGCCCAAATGACTTCCAGACAAAATACGTGGCTGACAAATTGACAGCTATTGTCAAAGAGGTACATATTATACTTTATGTCCTCCTTTGCAGAAGATACCTATGGAATTGAGTCTCCCTTGTCTGCAATTTTTAATAGATGAGAGCTCATTACTCTGGAGTGGCACATGGTGATCAGCCCAACAGTTCTACTGAGAGTGGTTTCTCTGTTAACAATGGGGGTGAACTGTGTGTATATTTTCTTAAGGGATCTTGCAACAGGGGCAGTAATTGCTCATTTTCTCATTCCTATCAAGCAAAACAACCTATGTGCAAATTCTTCTTCTCTTTACAGGTTCATACTTCAATCTGACTTTAATTTCGCCGTATATATCATGCACGTGTTAACTGCATATAAATTTCCGTTCTTAAAGTTTGAACCCACTTACCAAGTGAATGTTTCATGATATGTTATGCTTTATTATGAATGTGATCGAAGAATTCTTTACCAGTTGACTGAAGCAAATAGAGCAGTAGATAACATTGACAAGTTGGTGACATGCTTTATATCTTTTGTTTAACTTTCGCACTACTGCAATTCATGAGACTCTGTTCACAGAATGCATTTGGTACATACTTGAGATTCTTCCCCATTTTCAAAGGCATGGTTGTCTCTATAGTGCGATAGAATCCCTCTATGTAATTGTAAATTGATATGCTCGTGCAAAATTTTCAGCGTATCAGATTCCATTGCGTTGTTATTCATGCTCAATGGAATATGCAAATTTCTTCCTGTCTAGTTATATAATTAATTTAATCAAACTAAGACCACAGATAACATCTTTTCTATCATCTTCTGCGGTTCTTGAAACTTGTGAGAGAATTCATTCTTTTTCTTGAGATTTTAAATTTTGTGATTCTGTCATTTAGAGGCCTCATATTGAAAGTTACCTTGTTACACGTGCTTGGGAGGACTGCTCGGCACCTGCTTTAGCCTTTTCAGAGTGCTTCAGTTCTTCTTAGATTCTTGCCAATCACTCTAAACCTGGTGCAGTACTTTCAAATGGTGTTCATTCTTCAGCAGCTTCTGAAGGAGTCGCTCTGATCTAGAGCATTCCTTTTGAGGATGTTATGTCTGAAAGTCCATAGCACTTTAGGAACATGCTCTGTTAATGCTCATTTTGAAGCCACAGCTACAAGCAACTGCAGGCTACTGAACTAAAAATAATAACAGAAGTTACTGCAAAAATAAACAAACCTTGATTGGGTACTTATAAAATGGATTCTATTGATGCTTCATGGGAGTTGAAATGAAAAAAGCAAATAAATTTCTGGATTTTGTGTATGTTCCTTCTAAGAGATTAGAGGCTTCTGAGCTTAAATTGGTTGTGCCTCATCACAAGCAAGAGTTCCAAAAGCTGGTATTAGGATTGCTTGCATGTAGTCCTCCTAAGAGATTAGATGCTTCTGAGCCTGAATTGGCCGCTTCTTGCCTGAGGCAAGAGATTCAGAAGCTGGTATGGGGATTGCTCATGTGTAAGCGTGGCTGTAGCTGATTATGTGCAAGTCATGCCACACTCTCCTCATAGGCTCTTCAATCTTGTTTTTATCACTGCTGCTACTTTATTCCCCCATGCAAAATGCAAGTCATTCATTAATTGATTGTGTAATTGGACTTGCAGGGTTGTCGGAACGGTGATTCATGTCCTTTCTCTCATGATATGGGCACATCAATTTCGCCAGTCAGTAAGCCAAGTTCATGCATCCCAGAAAATGGCAATGCTGACCCATTATTACTTATTCAGTTATTTCCTTTTGCTGATGATGGGGAAATTCTCATCTTGGATGACACCAACTTTCATTTTACCTCCAACATTGCCCGCAATTATGATCCTTTGAGAATGGTCACCACCACATCTCTTCTTAAATCCTCCATATTCGACCCGTCATTGACTGATGTCAAGATTATGTGGGGACTCCATCACCCATACCAGACCATCATAGGGAAATCTGCAGAGAGCCAAGTTCTGTGGAAGTCGGTAAAATGTGTCTTGTGGTTTCCTGATTTTGAAATTTATGGATATGGAAAAAATTTGGAGGGACAGAGAAGTTTTGTGAAGAACTTCTTCGAGTATTTGGCGATTCGGCTACTTGGTGACGCGTTATCTGAAGTGCCAGTTATTCTTACCATGAATAACCTTAGGTTTTCACAATTGCAGGTAATTACTGCTACTGAAAGATGGTATCATCTTTTCTCATTGCTGTGTTTGCTTGATCATAGGATCTTAAAAAGAATCTGTGATCATGAGGCAATTGCATGTGCATGGCAGAGAACATGCCAGTTCCATGCGCGCCAGTAATCTAGATTTTCATTTTTGTTCTTGAGTTTTTCTTTCCTGATCGGTAGTTACACTGATGAGCTTTTCAGCTCAGTTTTGAGTGGCAGCTTTAAAAGTCCATAATAGTGTGTTCCAACCATCTTTTGTATTTAGCCTTCCTTAGCCCCCGATGTTGTTTTGATGCCTCGTGATTATTGTTCCAGATGGAGAAGCTGGGAAGGAGCAGCTTCTTCTATCTCAGCGGGTCATTTCCTTTCGATGAGCAGAGCTTTGGGAAATTGTCGGATGGTATACCCACCAACAATCCGATGGTGGTATCCAAGCCAATCTCGTATGTTTTTCGCATGTACCCTCCTGCAGACGTCGCGTCCGATGATTTCCAAGCTGCGATTCAAAAATGTCTCCCTGATGTTCAGTAATTTTCAGTTCGATGATTGTTCACAAGTGGTTTCAAGGATTTCAACTTTGCAAGGTTTCTTCCCTAAATGCCCTTAGGTTTCGCCATGTTACTCTACATAGATGACAAGATGTTTATTGTGTGTCGATCGATTCAAATTATCCTGAATAGTGAATATCATAATCATGTCAAGGTCTTCTGGGCCACTGGGAACTCTTCTCGAGTTCCGTCCGTTGAGTTTGACCCATTTATCGACCTTAGCAAAAACTAACGACTTTTACGAGTCTTGTTTGGGATGCTTGATACTGCCGTGGACGATTTGAATGTGAAGTGATTTGAGACAAGAAGAAGGTGGAGTGACGTTGACCCTTTGGATCCTAGTTTTAAAACTGCTTTTAAGAGTCCGATCATGGAAGATAATTTCCTCATTTTTTAACGTTTGGTTCCCTTCATAGTAAAGGGAAAATTTTTTTTTATCAAACCTTTAATTTAGGAAAATGATAATGATCAAAAAACATTTTTCAAAATATGATTAAGTATTGATATTTGGATTTGAACTTCTACATTAAGGCATGGAAACTCTAATGTTGGTTTTCAGGATTTAGGACTAGGTTTTTGGTGGCCGGGCCCAAATCCCTAGTGCCTGTACTTGATGCTTCAGCAAATGTCATGCTCGGGTCACAAATGCTTGAGCTTTGGTTCACAAAGACGATGTATAGGTTATCGACATTTGAACTCGGATCCTTGGTTAAAGAGACATTTATTCTTACAAAATTATTTACAAAAAAATTTGAACTTTTAATTATTTTTTAAAATAAAATTTTAATTATTTTTATTAATGTTTTTCTTTTCCTTTTTTTTTTGGCTGATGAGTTGTCAAAGGCAAGCTCGAGCTCACTCAAAGTCAGCAAGAGTGGAGACCTAGCCATATCGATGGACTTGTGCCTTGACATAGCTAATGCGGCACAAGGCCTCGCTAGATCAGCGAGCTTTGAGCTCGCCATAGGCCAACAAGCCTTGGGGCATCATGAGTTGCGGTGAGATGGAGTTCGCATGTTGTTGGTCATTGGCTATCGTTGTGGTTAGTGATTTACCAAAGAAGAAGAAAAAAAGAAAGAAAAATATAAGAAAGAAAGAAAAAAAGGATGGAATTGCAAAAAAGTAAAATATGAAAAAATGATAACAAAATTGAATAGGCAAATAGTAAAAATAATTATTGAATTTTGACACAATATGAAATATAATTTCTAAATTTTTAATTTATTTAATATAGCTAATAAATTTTAACCAAGTGTCCAATAATGTTTCTTGACTTTTTATATATGTTTAATTTAATCTCTAGATTATATGAAGTTGTTTAATGTTATCCATAAATTTGAATTAAATGGAAAAATAACATTAACATTTTTATATAAGTGATAAGTTGATAAAAATAAATTAAAAGTTTTATCATATTTTTCAAAAAGTTCAAAATCAAGTTAAATAAATTAAAAGCTCATAATCATGTAAGTCATTATCGAATAGTAAGAAAATGGTTGTTCCGGTCCTGACTTTTTTTTTTATGGGGTCAAAGAATTTCGGTCCCAACTTTCAAACCACGATTGCTCTCGTCAGATCCTGCCATCCCTCGAACGCGAGATTTGGTTTGGCTTGGTTTGGCGATGGAAACCGGATCAAACCATACAAACGTCCACGCGTCAAAGCGTGGATGGACGTTCCGAGTCTCATATCGTAGATGTTTTCGTATCCAGAATCTCGGACAGATCAGCTGCGCGACGGCGAGTCTTGACCAACTCCCCAACTCCTCAAATCCCACTGCGACCAGCGAGACCAATCAGCTTCTTCTTCTTCTTCTTATTCTTCTTCTTATTCCTCGCCAAGATCGCAACTTTCTCAGCTAAAACCCCTCCGTCTCCGCGTCTTCTTCACGCCCGATCGACTCAGCCAGAACCTATCGCTTGCCATGCCTTGCCGATGTCGCCCTCCCACAGAACTCTAGCTTCCCGTCACTCCGTCGACTCCTGCGCCGTCCAGCTCCACTCCTGGCGGCCCTTCCACCCCAAGGCCCTCGACCCCGATCTCCCCCAGGTACCACCCAACTCCTCCTCCCACGTCGGCGTCGGCGGCGGCGGCGGCGGCGGCGGCAGGGGGTTCCACCCCAAGCGGCCCTGCCTCTCCGATCGGGTGACCTCGTTCTCGATCGACGCCGCCCTCGACATGTCGGGGCTCAGCCTGTTCGACGACGACAGGTCGATCGCCGACGTGGGGAACTCGAGGAGGAGGGAGAGCCTCCAGCAGATCGCGAGGAAGCGGAGGCGGAAGGGGTCGAGGTCGGTGTCCGGGCGGAGCAGCGATCGGAGCGGGACGCGGCGGTGCTGCTCCGTCGGGGCGTCCGCCGCGGCCTCGGATTTCCCGATGGCGGTGGGGACGGACTCTAGCGGGGAGCTGTTTGGGAATGGGGACTGGGCGTCGGACGTGAGCGAGGCGCGGATTAACAGTGGCTTGAGGAGGGACAAAGATGGTGGAGGAGGAGGGAGTGGGGAGAGGGAGAATTTGGGCTCAGGGTTTGGGCAAACTGGGCATTTTGGGGATGTGGTGCCGGGGAACGAGTCGGGGTACGGAAGTGAGCCGGGCTATCGCGGCGATGCGGAGTTCGGTTATGGGGATGAGGTGGATGAGGAGGAGGAGGATGCTAGGGCATTGTTTTGGGGCCACCAATTTGGAGGTATAAAACATTTGGCTTTAATTTGATTTCGCTGATCTTTGATGATTTTGTGAAGTTTTGTCATGTTTGCTTGAATGCTAATGTTTTGTCTGCTTTAAAATTGGTACTTGGAAGAGAAGAAGGTTTTTTTTTTTTACTTATTTTTGAAGGCAAATGAGATTTAATGATAGTGTGGTACTTTGTTGCTCAGTCAGTGTTATTGGGAAAATATGAAATTGACTAGTTGCAACATTTCGATATGGTTCTTTAGCATGATTATCTTAGCTGCATGGATATAAATGGCTATTTTCTTTTGTTGGCTTGTGAGCGGATTTGGAGTTGCATTTCATCGACTTATATATGATGCATCATATTGGGTTTTCATGATTGAAGTTGTGTACATTGCTTGAAACATAACCATTTCACCATTCATCAGTTGACAACATGATAGAATGGTCTTGAGCTGGAAGGAGCGATATTATGCTTGATGCGGTTTTTCATGGTGTCCGTCTGCTCTGTTATGATTTCAGAGTAGAACAAATAGAACGAGGCTCACATGTCCGTTTTTCCAGGAGTCACATGTTAGAGCCAATTCAAGTCTCTCTTGCTTACTCTTGATGGTTTCCAATTTGTAGTTGCTGTGGACTTCTTAGCTGCATCTATTTACATGGTGTTGCTCATGGTAGTGCGTTCCTTTTTCTGATATCCCCATATACGACATAAGTTCATGAGAAGAACGAAACTTCAACCCTTCTTTTCCCTGAAATTCATTACGATAGCGGAAGATTAAAGATACTTTCCCATACATAAGGACAATTTTGGATTTGAGTCGGTTCTTGAGCAACATGCACAGGGTCTGGAGTTTTAGGAGACTTAAGATGTTGAGTGAGTTGAAAACGGAAGGCATCTCATACATTGAAGGTTTTTACATTTGGTTTGAGATTGAGATCAAACCTGCTTTCGTCATAGACCATTGAAACTTCTTTTGCTCATGTATCCTGCTTATCTATTTTCTGGATGCTAATATAGCCGTCACAATGGGTACATGACTATGTGCTATTCTTGCAAAACCTTTTATGCTTTAATACAAACGAAGTATGCTATGAATTGCCAATGTTGTTTTACCCCTCATCAGTTGCTTTCTAAGTGAAACATTTATTTTTGATGCTTGTGTCTCTTCAGCTTTTTGTGCAATGGCTGACTTTGCAAATTTTGTATGTTAGACTTATCCCTTCTCCCCCAACTGATATATTATTAACCATCAATTATGAGTGGCTTTGGAATGGAAACGTATCCCTCAAGTCTCTTC
The DNA here is from genome assembly GCA_014182845.1 of Corymbia calophylla. Taxonomy (NCBI): domain Eukaryota; kingdom Viridiplantae; phylum Streptophyta; class Magnoliopsida; order Myrtales; family Myrtaceae; genus Corymbia; species Corymbia calophylla. The sequence continues at coordinate 26,747,263 of CM024703.1, forward strand.
CCCAGAGTCATGGTCATCAGTTCAGCTGGTGGAGAGAGATGAGAAATCATCTTCAGGATCTTGAAATATTAGGTCTTTTCAGTCAAATGATCCTCCTTTTGTATGTCTGTGGTTCTTTCATTCTAGTGGATTGTCTCATCTTATCTTTGCTTTGGTACGTTTGTGTCATATACAGATTCCAAAGCGGAGATGGTTGGTGAGAACACATTCATGGATCAGAAGGCTCATCACAGATGCCGGAGGAAGAAGCACGACTTTAGAATGGTCGAACCTTCCAGATAGCTAATCCCTCTTTCGAGTGATTGCCTTTTTATGTCGCCCAGTGGTCAGTTTTTGTAAGTTCACTGGCTCTTGGATGGAGCAGGGTTTTTTTTTGGTTTGGAAAATTGCCTCATCGGAGGTATTATGCATGAAATAATAGTCAATGCAAATGTAATCTCTCATTTTGCTGGCTGAAAGCCTGAATGGGTTTCTTAAACCATGATTTGAGAGTGACTTACTCCCAATATTTCCATCTGTAAGATAACTGTTTAAGACACCCCAGTGTTGTCTTGTCGTACACGACAATCGTCACGGAGAAGCTAATTTTGTATGATAAGCAAGTGCCGTTGGGAGTGTTGTTGCTTATCAAATGAGCAGGCATACAAATTTTCACTTTGATTGTATGTATGCTAATGCATAGGATATTTTCAAGCGTTGTGTAATCTCTCCCAAAGCATAGGGGATTCTTCCAATCGAGAAAGCACAGCCCTCTTTCTTGGCAATTCATTTGGCCGTGCAGGAAAATGTAAATGGTTAGTGAAGGTCAAATGTGGATTAATAAATATGCAAAACTGTGAAATACGTCATGGGCATGATGAGATAACTTTTTCTGTAACTATGAGATTAATTCAATAAAATTTGAGACTCGGTAAAGCAGGATCCGTGCTGATGAGCCCATGGGAATTCACGGTTCTTCTAAATGTAAAGACATGATAAATTACATCCTCTATCGAGCACAGATGTGATAACCGCGAGAGATCAGGCGTACACCCACAAAACTGTAATTCAATATCAACTATTTGACATTGGTGGACACTAATCTTCCTCGTCATCTTCTTGATCTTCTTCCCTTCGTCTCCGTCTTCTTCAACACCATCCAGATCTTCTTGCTTGCCTTGCTTTTTGGTGTTGGCAGCATTTCCTGAAGAACAAAGAAGGTATTTATAGGTACACAACATACCATAATTCTGGCAAAAAGAAAAGCTGCTGCTCCGACAAAAATAGATTTATAATCACTATTAAATCAAATTGTTTCCAAAAGGAAATGTTTACAATGAATGAATGACCAACAAAAACAATTGCCAGGTGATAATGAGTTCATTTAACGAAGCTATAAATTAATCCCAGCGGCTACTTTGTCAAAGCATCTATCATATGCTTTAACCATGGCTAAATAATGCTCATGAAGGCAAGTTTCCAAGTAACAGCAAGAAAACAAAGTTGCAATTCATGGCTCACAACATCACGAGGCCATGTCCCCAATGCATCTACAGTTCTTTTTTGCTTATGCAGAAATAAATAGGCAATGTTTAGTCAGCATACCATATTCATTGAAGATGACACCACCTGAGCACAATCCTTCCTCAACTTTGACAAGTTGAAGGGTCATCCTAGGTCCAATCTCCTGGAGCTTAACAGCACTTTTTGATGAAGCACGATTTACTCTGCCAAGGTCACTACCCAAGGTTACTGTGGCGGCTTCATCATCTGCTTCACTTTCCGACCCATATCCAGCCCTTCAAACACACATGGAAGGACACGTATGATTAAAGAGGCAAATGATTAACAACGTGCAATGAATGAAGCTACTAAAGACTTGGTTTTTAGAGTCAGAAAAGGGGGGTTAATTTTCTCTCTTCCAATACTGTTTCATCTCATTAACTCCACTTTCACAACAAAACAAGAACCAAATAAATCTGCATTTTAAGAACCGAAGTATACTTCACCACTTGCAGACAGATCCAACACATTCTAAGTAACAGGAATACTCTGAATATCTTTAGAGTTCAAATATGATCAATGTGGATAGCCACTTGAGCCCTATGCTATACCAAAAGGAATGAATGGGTTGGCCCCTATCCTCTAATTTTCAGGGTCTGTTACAGATCAAAAGACAAGAATACTTACTTTGTCACAAAGTCACTCACATCTTGTAGATTCCTAAGATCAGGGACTTGATGATTCTGCACGAACTTTCTAATTCTACGAGATACTCCAATAGGCTGTAACCTAATTGAATAATGACGAAAATCTACTAGCTTCGTTTCTTTATTGTAATTAAGCAAGACGATTCTCTGGCAAGAAGAAAGTTTTACCTGAAAATGACAAGAAAGATCAAATATTTATAAAGCAAAAAAGTGCAGTCTTCAATAAAAAATGATAAAAAAATATTAACCACTCACAGTGTTAATGTCAATGGCTGGAAAAATATTCTGAAACATGATAGTTGTGAGCTTCAAATGTTGTTCACCAGTCCCAAATCCAGAAAGTACAATCTGCATGTACAATGAAGACTTTGGTGCATGAGACATGATACCAATCCAGATGGAGAAATTACAGCATCTCCTAGTCCATCTTTCAGTCATAACTCTAATAGACAAATCTTAGCAAAAAAACTCTTCTATTTCAAATCAACACATTATACAATAGAGCAGGAGATCAGATGTACAGAGATAATTATTCTGAGTCAAGAGTATCAGATCAATATCCTCTAAGTCTGAAGGTTTAGAATTATAAACACATGAATAATAGGCAGTAGAGTTCATTTTTGGCTTATTTATGTCTAACAATTCAACTAAGGGACACATATTCAGGGCTGAAAATGAGGCTTGACCGTTCTCGAGTGAGTAGAGTCCAAATTAAGCAATAAGCTCTCAGAGTTATTCATGTCCCATGTAGCATTCAGGAGACTTTATATAAAACCCTCATAATCGATCAAGTGATCTAAATATAACATGACACATTTTACGCAGAGATGGTCAACTTGTATGAACTATATATATACACCTAAATCGTTCTCATCAACTCAAGCTACAACTTGTTTACTTGGTTGAAAAATGTCTAGACAATAGATGGACACACGCCATATATTTGCACCATCGCATCTCATTTTTTTGGGCAAAGAATTTTCTAAAATAAACCAAAGATATATTATTTCCTCTTATTGGATTCATAATATCTCAAAATAGTAACTATATAACATTTAAAACAACCTCAGGTGAAACAAGAAACATCCTAGTAGCCGGAAGGCTCATGCATTGTTCATATGAGATGGTCATCAACTACACACAATCTCATCTATGTTGCAAAGAGGCTCTGTCCATGAACAAAACGCATGACTACTGCAACAACCTTCATCGAACACAAACACTTAATAGATGAATTTTGAAGTAAGCAAACAAGGAATAATAAGGAGAAACATAAAGGTACTTGCAATTCTTCAATTATGAGATTACCAAAGGAGGGTTTTTGAAGAGATCTTTTGGACTTCTAGGACGCAATTGAGATTGTGCAATATCAGCTGCCAGAGAGTATTCCTTAATCTTAAAAGTAAGTGTGGGGCCTTGTGGTGTCCTTGCGACCCTCAAGTAAGGTGCAGTTTCAGTTTTTGACAGGATGAGGAAGTGGGTAACACCCATAGGACCAGCCACATTCAAAAAGTCTTTTAGGTTATTCCTTTTCTTCTCCTGCATCAACAAATTAGGAAAAGAAAAATGAATGCAAAGCTTAAATCCTATCAAAAGTGTTCACAGAATAGAGAAAAGAAACATGTAGATTGACACCAACAATGAATAAAGTTGTAAGCAATCTGTGATTCAAATTAGGTACTAGCAACAGACGACTATATTCCAGGAGAAGAGCTATAATCACTACAAAAAATCCATATACTCTGCCAATTTCTAAAAGCTACCTGGACTATTCAATGGCAGTGTACTGACAATCTTGAGTTTGACAAAATATAATGATGGAGAAACTTATACCTTGAGTTTGAGGGCAGTATATGGGAGCATTAACTTCCTCAAGTCCATTTCAAGTTGCCTCAGGGGTCCAGGCAATTTCCCTCTCGAGAAGACAAAGCTCTTGGGGACCTTATCCCCTGTTATGTGATCAACATTCCCGAGCTTGGGCTTTTTCATAACTGGCTTCACAAATGCCTTCTTCTTATTCTAATTGAATTCACAACAGAATAGAAAGTTAAATGCAGAATAAGACAAAATTACAACTACCAAGCTGATTCATGTTTTCCTGAATAAGATATAAAAGACTATAACATCGTTTCATCACATCTCTTTCACTTTTCTCAACCAAGAACATTTATGCCAAAACCAAACCGTACATTTTGAAAACGGGCCATCACGTTGTTTCACGATCTCAACGAGAAACCCCTAATGTCTGCTGCTATGCCTTCCAGCTTAAACAGATGCACATGCACGATGCACGTTAATATATCACCGGACGGTTCCTACAAGAGAGAAAAGCTAAATAAGCACAATAGATAATAGAACACAAAGCAAAAAGCTCCCAGCTGAACAAGCACGACCCAGTTCCCATTAAGTAATCATAGAAGTCCTCGCCTCGACTTTTCTACAATCTCGCAGAGCATCGATAAACATAAATCTAGACCGGGCGTTTTGCATATAATAAGCCGGCAGATGAAACCCAACAACAATCGATCACCCTCATACCAATACGCCTCACCTACGTGCTATAGCCTCAGTTATCTATCATTCAGCAAGAACCTGGCGTCCCAATCTATACTCCACCCGAATTCGAGTTCTCAACTCCACGCGCAAGTAAGCAGAACAAAACAAAGTGTCCAAGAATGTATAGGAGGCTTTGAACTCCATTCAGAACCCAAGCTCAAAAGCGCGAGTCTCACGGAGAGAGAGAGCTTACCTTTGCGCTTGATGTGAGAGAGAGAGAGACGGAGATGCGACGATGGTAGCAGGAGAGGGCAAACGCTTGTTCTCCAGTCCAAAAACGAAAGGAGGGAGAGACAACAAGCGGATTTGCGGACAAAGTTCGAGAGGAGAACCGGCCGGGGGATCGCGGGGGTTAGGGTTTTAGGGCTTTTTTTTTTTGCAGGGTTTTTTGTTTGGGCCAGTTGGACTTCTCATTTAACTTATCAAGTAAATAAAGAGGTGAGAAAGAACGACATAGAAAAAGGCTCTTTTTTTTTTCTTAAAAAATCTCGACTTTCAATTTATTTAAAAAAACTCAACTTTAGATTAGTTATAAATTTACCCTGAAATTTAACTTTAGTCTTGGATTTGCCCCGTATCCAAAAATTGCCATTAGTCATATCTAATTTTTTATTATTAAAAAAAAGTGATTTCATTTTTGGAGATAATTTTCCACATCACTTTGTTGTTACCTCATTGATGTGGATTTGTTACCAACGTGGAAATACTACATCAAACAACCAATGTCGATTTTTGGATAAATGATTAATAGATTTGATTCAAGACTAGATCAAAAGTTCGTGATTTTTTTTTGACAAAAATAAAGTTCAAAATATCTTTAGGACTAGCGTTGAAATTAATAATTTTTTTACACAGACAAAATAAAGTTTGAAGCAAAATTAGGACCATACCTAAAATTTGGAGTTAATTAGCGGATTAGGTCAATGTAAAGGTGAGAGAAAATAGATGGGACAAGGCAATTAGTAAGATGGAAAATGTGGGAAATTTGTCATATTCTATTTTTTGTTTGAAAAATGGCAAAATAATCTACACTAGGATTAAATAAATAACAGAAAATTATACAAATGAATTTAAAACAAAAGGAAAAACCCTACGCTATCATGCTCATAGGACAACCGGCTAGCAAGGCAACATGGAATATGTAGGCTCTCTGGGGTACCTACGAGGGAAGTCAATTGCTGCGGCATATCCGCGACCACTTCGACGTGCTAAATTTGCCTAGATCTGGCCCCGCCATGATTAAGAGAAAAACTCTTAGGCAATTTTGTTAGTCGTGAATTTTCTTGTCCCATACAAGACAGTTAGAAATACGTGAACGAAGGGTGAACGTTTTCTAATTTGCTTAAATTAAGATATTGGTCGAGTGGGCTAGGCCCATAATACTTGTCTTTGAATTGAAGTATTTTTTTGACCCGAACCGCCATTTTCACGGGCCTAAATGCATGATTAAGGTTTGAATGGGTCCGCGACGAGGGCGACACGGGGGACCGTGAGCTGGCCATCCGTCCGGTCCCGGATGATCGTGACCGTTGATCTCGCGTGGCTAAAGCCCGGTCTAACGGGTCCTCTCCTCGTTTCCGATAAAAAGCGAAGATGCCCAGAAAATAACATCGGGACCCACCTTCCCTCTCCTTCCGGGAGAAGGCAACGGCCCTCACGTTCGCCTGCTCCCGCGACCAGCGTACGCCGCTTCCCCCAGAACAAGTCAAAGGACGACAGTCCCAAGTCAAAGGCAGAGGTCGTCCCCGAGGACCCATCCGCAGGCCGACACGTGTAGCTCCCAACACGACGCGGAGCAGGGGATCGGCGACTGCGCGGGAGCAACCTCCTCCTTCTTCCTCACGGACTTTTGTCGAAAGAGGGGAAGAAGAGCGCGCTTTGCTTCTGACTAAAACATTTCACTCGCCAGCAGCGACCGAAAGTCATTCCTTCGCGATCGGGACACCAGAGAGAGAGAGAGAGAGAGAGAGAGAGAGAAGAAGAAGAAGAAGAAGAAGAAGAAGAAGAACTTGGGGAAGGACTTCGACGATGGCGAGGCCATCTTCTCCGGCGACGTCGTCGTGTGGGTCCTCGCATTCGTCATCCAGGTTCCCTCCGCTCCCCATCATGGCCCTCCGCGAGAAAATCGTCGAGAAGATCCTCGAGAATCGTGTCACCCTCATCGTCGGCGAAACCGGATGCGGTACTCCTCTCTCTCTGTCTGTAGAGTGCTCTGCTTCATTCCATTTTGGTTGCATTTAAGTTTGAGCGGTGAACGGTGAATTTGGTGCCGCGATTTTGGATGATCGGGGTCGTTATTGGGAGATTTTAGGCGAAGCAAGTGCTTCATTTCTCCTTTTAGAAGCTTTCCAACTCAGTGCGATGCGAATCGAGCGCGTGCGATTCCTTTATCCTCGCTAGCCTCTTGGTCTGCGATCATCCAGCACGTCGCCTCCCCTTTCGTCGCTTGTCTGTGGACTCTGCGCTCGTGTTAAGTGGTGTTTTGCTGCTTTGGAAGCTGGACTGAATAACCTTAAACTTCACGAATGATGACGAGGTCACTTTAGTGTAGCTCCGTATTGTTTGGTCTCATGCGGCATATACTGATGCTCGCAAAACTGTGGGAGTGTGATCGCATCAACGTTTTCGTTTTATCCCAGTGAATGAAAATTTTGGGCTCTGTTTCTTAGTTAATCTCTGCAATAGAGCCAAAACGTGAAATGTCTGGCTAAAGAATTCTTAATCTCGTTGTTATGATTATTTAATGGAAAATTGGAAAGGCATGGAGTCATTTAGCTGGTAACCTTATAGACTGTGTATTTAATCGTTTAAGCACTTCGTATTCACTGATTCTGATTGCTAATAACTTACTGGAGAAGGAAGCTGGCAGATTGTACGTTTTGTGTTCTTCTTAAGTCGCATCTGGAATTTGGAGATTTGGCTTGATGTCCGGATGTAATTGGTTTATTGTTGTTGTTGTTTTTTAAAGCTGAATACAGTCTTTCAATATCTAGCTTTTAAGAGGAGTGAAAAAGATTATTCAGAATCATAGTAGTTTGGTTTTTCTAGTCCTATAAATGATTGTCCTTCAATTTAAAGGAAGCTTTCAATAGAAAATAAAGATGGGGCTTTCAAGATCCATATCATGAGAATTTTTTATCGGCTGAATGTTGATTTTAAACCAATTCAACTGTGTAATCCAATACTGGGTTGTGCTTGCCCTGAAGTTACAAATGTGGATTTGGAATTGAATTTCATTGGAACCTGTGTTTTCTACTTTTCTGCATCTGATTGATGCTCTGACCTGTTTTTGTTAGTTCTCCACAGTTTGCTGCTTGGGATTGATCTGATTGTCTATTCTAAATGTCAGGGAAGAGCTCTCAAGTGCCTCAGTTTCTGCTAGAGGAAAATATTTATCCTGTAATATGTGCACAACCTAGCAGATTTGCAGCAGTAGCTATGGCTAAAATGGTTGCAAAAGCCTGTAATTGTGAGTTGGGAGAGGAAGTTGGATATCACGTCGATCATTTAAAGAATATATCATCCAGGTAGTGATGCATGCTCTCTCTCTCTCCCCCCACCCCCACGCTTGGGAAAAATGTTAAAAGAAAAAACAGGTGCCTATTATCACCATTTCCTTAACATCAAGAATTAGATGGTCCAAGATGTTTGATATGCTGTCTAATTCTTTGGGCTTCTGGAGCTGTTGGCTGGCACTGCCAATAGTCACACATTGTTTTTAATATCTGCTGTCCTTTATATCCTTCAACAGATTTGGATTTTGCCTTCTTATCTGTCCTCGTACTTTTGAGCTAATCTTTAGTGAACTTATTTGCAGATAGTTATTGTTTTCCACTCTACTGAACTAATAAATAATACAGGTGGACGGTCTTTTAAGTTAAGTTGGCCCAAACATAGTCAGCCATACCATTACCAAATTAACTTTTTTCCCAAATATTTTATGTGTGAACTCTTTTCCCATCTAATATTTTGTGTGTGAAGAGTTGCCAAATTCTATAATCATCGTAAGTAGTGAGAAAAATGTCAATGAGCATGGTGACTTCAACATCCACACAACTAATGAACCTTTCTGTCATTACTATACCATATTAGTTTGAACTAGTTACAACGTGTGAAATGTACTATGTAATTTGTCAAACTTTCACATGTAAAGTAATTATAGGGTTTGATTTTTTATTTAATGTAAGACGCTCAAAACATTTCAAAATATACAAATATCGAAATGTGCAATCCTCTATACAAATTCACAATTTTCCAAAACTTAAAGTCTTTATTTTCATTTTCAAAATTTTGGAGGGGAAGTCATAAATAGAAGTAATAAGTTGAATTAAATAGGTCCATAGTCGACCTTGTGAGTGAACTTTTCCACACAAATGTGATCTTAGATTTCATTAATCATCTTATTTTCTTTGATTTCATCTGGTGAAGTTATTTTTTGTCGTATCTGTGTCATAATGCATGTTCATAAAGTAAACACTGTGTCTTAAATGGTCAAACACGTAAATGCAAGAGTTGCTTCCATTGATTTATTATCTATGTATATATTGGTTAAGACTTCCTTCTTCAGTGGCTCATGCTAATTTTATATTGATTCACCATTTGGAAGTGCCTTTAGGCATCCGTGTTGTGTCAATCCTTATTCCTTTCTACCTGTCTTCTTTTACAGCTCAAAGATTGCTTTCAAAACTGCGAGAGTTTTGTTAGCTGAAATACGTGAGAAGGGTCTGAATGCACTTGATTGCAAGGCTATCATACTAGATGAAGTGCACGAAAGATCTGTACAGTCTGATCTCCTTCTTATCTGCATGAAGCAGTTTCTCCTAGAGAACAAAAACCTCAGGTCAGGTTATTAATTTTTCCCTGCATTTGATGTCATTTGAAATTTATTACTTAGTCTGTACAAAATGATGGTGTCATATGATCTTTTTCAGGTAGCTTTATCGATAATCATTGCTGGTGATACTTGGGGAGTCTGTGGTTATGATGCAGTGAAATCTTTATCTTTATCTTTATCTTCAGGCATTTTATAATATGCATCACTTGTAAAAATGAAAATCTCAATAGGCGGTTTCTCAATAACATGCTTTTATTAGGTAGTAGTGCAAACAGAATGTTGATGCATTTGATTTAATAATGAAGTGGAAAAAAACAATTATGCTGGCAATATATATACAGAAAACCATATCTTTGATTTGATGTTCCATGGATAGCAGTTGCTTTGTGGCCTTAGAAACTTGGTTCCTGTTTGATATTTTACAGGGTGGTATTAATGTCTGCAACAGCCAATATTGCAAAATATAGGGACTACTTTGGAGATATTGCTAGGAATGAAAGAGTGGAGGTGGTTGCCATTCCTAACTCCAACCAGCAAACCATTTATCAAAGAAGAGTTTTATATCTTGAGCAGGTAAAAGCTCAGTTATTAGTGCAGATAGGCCTCAATTTGCAGCATTAATTTTCAAGAGTACCCACTCAATGGTTGATCATTTGGCATTCTTGTTTCACATGGAATATCAATGTGTGTTGGCGTAATTTTTGCCAATAGACTTTACTTTCTGCTTATTTAATACGTAACACCTTGAATTTTTGAAAGCATATAATTATTAGCAATTTGAGTGATATAAAGATATATAAAGTTTTTTTCCTGATTTTTTTATTTGCAAAATAACTATTTTTAAATATTTGGTGGGAAAATCATATACATACATATATATATATTTGCCATAAAGTTATGAGTAGTTTAAGTAGTCTAAACAAACAGATCTGAACTTCCTTGAAATTATCATGGAGTAAAAGAAGACTGGAATCTCCTAGTGCCTTTTCACTTATTTGAGCCATGGCCACCCATTTTTATGCACTTATCAAATGCTAGAAAACTTGGTAGAAAGTAGTGTAGTTCTTGTTGCTATTCTTAGCAAGGAAGCATAATGCCTTCGGGGCAATGCTTACTAGTACCTGCTTCTGCTTTAAGAAATCTGCTTGAAACGGTTTGAAATTAGATTTTCAAGAAGCAATCCAGGGCTGATTTTGCAGCTGTGGCCGTTCAAACTTTTAATTGTAAATGTTGGAGAATAATCGTAAAGTTTGTTTTTACTCTTGAAATCAGGACGTGGGGTCCATCAAGATAATGTTGAGATTTGTTGTGGATTTATTACCCTAATGGTCGATGATTTTTTAATTGGAATGTGAATGGAATCTTTCTTTTATTTCTTTATCTGTAGTATAATCTTAGTTTTATTTTTTTTATTTTTTTTTTTTTTAAGTTTTAGTTTTCATGCCTATAGATATGCGCTTTATTTTGATGTAAAGCAGCTTTCTGTGAGCGTGTTGCGCCTTGTGCGTGTTCTGCGGATTCATTTATCCGTGTTTATCCCATTTCTACTCGTCCGTTAATATTGAGTCAGCAAAAATTGCTGGAGAGCAGAGCCATGTCTGGTAACCATGGCAATGGAGGCAATGCTCCCACTGACAAAGATCAGGGGGCGCAGGCCATGGAACATAATCTTCAATTAACCCTAGACACATATAGTGTAGCTGCTCAGTCTGGGGGAAAACCTGGAAAGGGCTGACGAAGTAGTGCTTTGACAAATAATTCTCACGGCCAGCTTTTCCAAGTAGTCCTGTGGTTCCTATCTAGAGGAATTTGATTTGGATTGGGATAAGCTATGGAGATCATGGCTTCAGCCAAGACAAGGATGTGTATTGTGTTGAAGCCTAGGGCTGGAATCACCATGGTGGGTGATGCGGGAGAGGTCACTGACACTAAACCCTGGCTTATTAGAAAATTGCTGAACTTATCTAACCATGCCTGAGGGGCCTGTTTTAAGTCATATAGCTCCTGTGGAAGTAAACACATGATCAGGCTGAGATGGATTGTGGTATCCAAGGGGCTGCTCCATGTATTTAGGAATATTTAAGATCTCCGTGAAGAAATGCATTTTTTGACATTGAATTGGAGAATGGACCAATTATGAACAATTGCAACATTAAGATTGATTCGAGGGTTTAGACTTAATGAATGAATTGAAGGTTTCTGAAAAATCAACATCCTCTTATTGATGAAACTCCTTGGCAACTAATTGAGCTTTGAGATGATCCAAAGTTCCATCAAAGTTTGGGTTTGAAAACCCACATGCAACAAACAAAGTTCATGTTTTGTTGTTGATGAACAGGTTCCCAAGTATCATTTGTGGCAAGAGCATATATTTCACCAGCTATTGCAGCTTTACCCTCAGAATGTTTAAGAGCAGAGGCAGTGCTGCGAGGCTCAGAGTGAATGTATGAGACAGCAATGTTATCATACTTGGGATTACGCTTTGAAGTACCTGATTTAGGCCTAGTGATCCTGGGATGCAAAGGAACAGTAGCTATGAAATTGACTGTGACTCCAGATGGGTCAAAAGAAAGCCCTAACTATGGTATTGTTGAGACTAACAATGCAACCTGAAGAGGGTAAATAAATTGATTTATAATTTGAAATTCTTTGCGGATATTTTAACTTTGATGGATATATTTTTTTGGTCAGAAACTTTGATAGATAATTAATTAGTTTGATGATATCATATGCAAATACTTCTATTAAATGGATATCGAGATAATAGAGAATTTTATGTACAGATTTCATAGTGGTCGAGCTTATATTAAGCTTAAGTCCACTGGTAATTTCAAGAGAGGATACAATATAGCCAGTGCTGCTTCTATGTGAAGTTGATTAATCCCACTATCAACAAACAAGCATTGTTATTACACCGGTACACTTCTCTGTGCATAGATTATAAGAACTATTAATAAAGTATATCACAAGTGAGCAGTAGCACAATTGCAATAAGAGATAGAACAGGACAGCATCAAATTTATAAATTTCTCAATGTTTCGTCAACCCTTTCAACTTGATTTGAATCTCTTTTCTGGAACTTTAGTCTCCAATTTAGCCATTGGAGAGTCCTCAATCAAAGAGCCATTGGGGTTGAGAGTCCCCATTTGTGGAAATCTGGCCGCCCATACAATTTTTTTTTTATATACAATTTGAGTTTCCCAAAAAAGTAAGTTTTCTCAAGATAAAGTATGCTGCCTCTATCAAAAGTTTGTTTTTCTGACTGTTTGAACAAAACAAGCAAAAACTGCTCTGACTCAACTCTAGTCCTTCTGCACAAGTACCAAGCCTTGTCAACGGTTATTTACTTTTTGCCTGACATCAAAATCAAATGAAAAGAAGTTGAGATCTTCCTGAGTAGGTGATAGAGGCACGATAATGTTTCCTACTCAATTGATATAAGGAGCTACCTTCACTTGTGATCCGATGAGTTTATCCGAACTACCCTTCTGAGTATATTAGCTATCAAGACTCTATCTAGATGTTCATCTTCTCATTATTTTTCTTAGTTCTCACGAACATCTCATTCTACCAAACTTGTTCCCCTTCAATCAAGATTCATCTATCTTGTAGAGGTCTTTTCATTGTATATTTTGGACACCATTGATTTGGCAAAGCATTGCTCATGTTAACTTCAACTTATCATGACAACATCCGAATGTATCAAATTATAATAAAATAGATGGTTTTGTCACTTTCAAAATATCATTGGGAGGTTTCCCCAATAATCACCAATTTTTTCAATGATAAAACTATCTAGATATATGCAGATTTGAGATACACAAACAAACAATTTACGGATTAAGAGTTAAAAACTTGCGCATAAATTAGCAATTGATAAGAGTCTCCAAACATTGATATGACCAAGGAATATAATAAGACAAATAATAAAAGCACAAGAGTGCGGAATTGGAAGTTGAAATTTACACTAGCTTCTATGAAGAGATAGTTTTATAATTCTATTTGCTTTGTGGAAAATGACTTAAAACTCTATTTATTTTGTAGAAAATGAATAATTTGAAAAATATTTTTTGATAATAATCTTATATCGCTTATATAACTTGCCAATAAAAATGTTTTCATTATCAATAAAAATTAATATTTAAATATTTTTGTGAATGATTAAAATATTTTTTGTTTAATTATTTTTAAAAGTGATATAAATGATCATTTTTTATGAAATATTTTCTAAATTCTTCATTTTTCAAGCAACAAACAAGCTTATTTGGAAAATATTTTCCTAATAACAATCACTTGTGTTATTTGAAATAATTAGTTAATGAAAAATATTTCCATTATTAACAATAATTTATATTTAATCATTCAAAATGTTGAAAATATTTCTCATTTATTTATTTTTGTAAGTGATACAAATGATAATTTTAAATAAAATATGTTCCAAAATAATTAATTTTCCATGAAACAAACAGAGATACGATTTAGTGCAATAATGAAATCTAATAATTATTAGGGAAAAAAGTCACAAAATCTCAAACTATTCCCATTGTGACACATTTATTTTGAATTTTTTTTTTGGTAAAATCAAAACTCTAAATTGTACTCACCATATCACATTTAACATAAACTTTTTATCGTGACATAAAAATTCCTAAACTTGTGTGTTTATAACACATTTACCCTCTGTCAATGTTTTTTTATATGATTTTTCAACCAAAACATGAGAAATGAATTGGTGACCATCTTTAATCAATTGTGAGGATAACAATTTATTATGGATCAAGAATAACCAAATAATAAATAATTATAAATTGTTGTGGGTTTTACTTTTTAAGAATTTGTGACTCCCAACAAAACGTTATTCTCATAGTAATCTAAAAATTGTTATGCTAACAAAGCCTTTAAAATGTCGTGTTTATTTCACCTAAATCATGTGGGCACCATGGTAACATTGTTTGCTTTCTAATGTCCTTTTAGTTAGATTTTTAATAGTTTTCATTAACAGAGCTTTGATTGAGTATAAATGAGTACAAGTTGGGGGATTTTTGAGGATGAAGATACCGCAAGTGTCATAACTTTTGTATGACATCCATCATAGTATTACAACTTTTTTTTTTTGGCTTGCTTAAAAATTATACCAATGTAAAAACGTTTATTTGAGTGCCTAGTTTGGCAATCCATCCCATGTGGCATTTTAACTTAAAATTTCCTTTTTATGTGGCTTTTAAAAAGAAATTTAAATCCGATATGAAAAGTCTTCGTTCAACATGGCAATAGTAAAAAAAATGTCATTGTTGTTTCGTCTCTCTCTAAATGTTTCCTCTACAAAAACAATGGCGTTTTCTAAATGCCTTTTCTAATTGCTTCAAAACGAGAACATCTCTTTTTCTAAGTGCTTCCTCTCTAAAACTCGAAAGCTCCATAGGAATGCAAGAATATTATCATTGATGAGTGCTTTGGTGGGGGGGGTGGGGAAGTGAAAAATGATTGGAGAGGTTGTCAAGCCTTGCTAGCGAAGATCTAACCAACCTTTACCTAGGATCAAGCGAGGGTCACTAGTCACTAGTCGGGACCTAGTGACCCTTGTCGACCATAATCTCACTAAGATTTTCAATGATGGGCCAGCCTTTTTCCATTCTTCATTAATTTTTTTAATTTAATTTAAATAAATTTTGAGTTAAAAAATTGAATCAGCATTTTTTGTGAGGCAAGTTGAATGGAGTTAAAAGAAGGATTGATTAATTTGACTGGTTGTAAGATTTGGTTATACTTTTGTGATAGATTTTAGGACTTTCAATACATTAATCCTTAAATATTTTACTCCTAATGATAAAATAGTGATTTCTGATGTAGAGAGAATGAAAAAAAAGGGGCAGTTAATAGCAGTAGCTATGATACTGTAAATATTAGAATAGACAAAATAGAGACAAACAGAGTCCAATGTTAAAAAGAGGTTCAATGGTAACTTACCTTGAGTCCGTGCAATTTTCTGGCGAGCTACCTTTTTATCAAGATTCTTGCTTTTACCCAAAATCCTGCTTTTATCCAGATATATAGTGAACCGATAAGTCTATCAAAGATTCACGCTGGTAGTTTTTTTTTTTTTTGAGTATTTCCATCTATTAGTTTTCATGAGTATATTATAGTGTTCAAGACTTTATTCAACTGTTCACTTTATCAATCTTCAATTGTTCTCAAATTTCCCGTTTATCCAAAGATGTTCACCCTGTACATAAAGCTTTTATCAATCTTTTCACTTGGCTATAGATGTCTTTTATATCAACATCATCTTATTTTTGTCGAGAAATAAATGGTTTTATCAACTTCAAATATATTAAGGAAATTTGTTTAACTTTTACTAATTTAGTCATAAATATTTTAATTTTGCTAATTGAATTCTAAATTTTTTCATGTTTTGCCAATTAAGTTTCTTTGGCCAATTTTGGGTGGAAATTGCCAACATGGAACACTAGTCATCTTATATGCATGACCAATATTGAGGTGGACAAAATTTTAATAATATCTTAATTTTTTTTTTTATCAAATTTTTATTTTTCTTCTCTTTTCCATCTTTTCTTTTTTCCCCATTTCTCATTCTTTTTTTTTTTCTTTTTTCCCTTTTTCCCTTCATTGGGCCTTGTTGATGCCAACGGAGGTTGTTTGCCTTGGGTGAGGGGCGCCCGAGCCTGAGCTAGTGAGGGTGAGGGTCGCCCTTGCCTGGCTTGGCAAGAGGGTTGGCGAGGGTGTCCCACACTTGCTCCTAGGTGAGGGTGACACTCGTTCAAGGTTGGCAAGGGCGGCCCTTGCCAGAGGCTAATAGAGGAAAAAATGGAAAAAGAAAGAAGAAAAAGAAAAAAAAAGAAATGAAGAAAAGGGAAAAGAAAAAGAAGGAAAGGAGGAAAAGAGAAGAAAAGAAAAAACAAAAAAAATAAAAAATTGAAAACATATTTTAAAAATTGTCTATATTAGCGTTGGTTATGCCACGTAAGATGGACAGTGTCTACGTTAGTAATTTCCAGCTAAAATTTTGGAATTTAATTGACAAATTTAAAAGATTTATGACTTAATTGGTAAAAGTGCAATATGTTTGGACTTTTTGGACAATTTTGCTCAAATATCATAGATGTTTTCTCAACACATACTGTTGTGGTTTACTGAGGCATTTAATCTGGTGTTGAATCCTGCTTTGATTAAAATGATCATGAAAAGATTAGAAAATTCAGATTTCCTCTTTCAATGGATATGACAAACGATATGGTGAAATATCATCAATAAACACCACATAGTACCAAAACTGGTGGTCCCACTCTTTGAAAACTTGATCATTTGACTTTTGCCTCTTAGAGAATAGGGCTGATCCCCATATATCACAATGTATCTTGTCCAAAACATGGAGAACCTGGAAAACACAATGGCAATTTAGCACTTCTATTAAATTGACAACTAGTGCAAAGTCCACTAGTTGGTTTGTTGACAGAAATAAAATTATTCCTTCTCAAATACTGCAACATTTGACTCTGTGTGTCCCCCTCTTTGATGCCAAACTTGGGATGTGGACAAAATAGTGGTCGCTAAATGATACATAACTGCCCAATAGTTACCAAGTTTCATTATAAATACCATCAAGTCATTCAACGAAGAACCCTAGACAAATCAATCAAAATTTTTTTTTATCTTTATTTTTTCTAGGCTGCACTTTAATTTCCCTAGTCATAGCTTTCAAATTTTTGTCATTGATTAAGTTCTAGTGTGTCTCTATATTCCGGTGTATCATTGTCGATTGGATTCCAATGTTGTGTCCCTTATACTATTGCGGTACATCGTCGTTGATTAAATGCCGGCATTGCATCTCATTATCTTGGAATAGTGTTGTTGATTAAATTTCGGCATTATATTCAACTATTATCAACTTGTATTGTCGTTTGAATTCTGATTGATTTCAAGTCTAATCATGTAATTTATGGGCATTGTTGTTGATTAAATTCCAATTTAGGCTTTATTCGTTTTAGAAAAATAACTTTCAAGAAAACGTTTTTGGGATTTTCCAACATTTGTTTCACAGAATATAAATTCATTGAGGAAAATATTTTCCATGAAGGAAAAAAAGTCTTCTAAAGTTGGGGAAAATGTTTTCCACTTTTGAAGTTAGGGTAAACATTTTCCACACTTACTCTCTCTTATCTAACACTCCCTATTAGTCCTCACTTCTTTCTTCCTCTTTTTTTTTAATTTTTTTAAAATTCGATTTTTTTGTTATTTTTAATAAAATCGATTTTTTATTATTTTTCTTTTCCTTTTTTTTTCTTTCTTTTTGCTTTTTTCTTTTTAGTTGGTCGCTGGCCATGGCAATGGCCCAAGCCTGACCGTTGTCTAGCTGACGATCTAGCGAGGCTCGAGCCTCGCCGTTGTCTAGCGACAATCGGTGAAGCTTGGGCGTCGCCAATCTGGCGAGGCCCGAGCCTTGCAACCTTGAGCTCGCTGCGCCAGTGAGTTGATTGGGCGAGCTCGAGGCATGGTCAGCCGCCGGCCGTCCGACCGGCCAAGGAAGGAGAAAACACAAAAGAAAAAAAAAAAAAATTTTAATAATTAATTTTTAAAAAATAATAAATAATGATTTTAAAAATAAAATAATAATAAAATTATTGAAAAAGTGTATAAAGAAAAATATTTTTCCAAGCGAATAGCGGAAAATATTTTCCACTTTATTTTCAAGTTTCACTCGAATACCGAAAAATAGCTTACGGAAAAGCAATATCTTCCACGAAACGAACGGAGTCTTAATCTAATATTATATGATTGTTGTTTGGATCCAATAAGCTAATTTGACATTGCATTTGATATCCGTTGGTGTAGAACCCCTATCCTTTTTAATAAAAATCAAAAAAACTTTCGGTAAAAGATATTTGGTTGTGGGAACAATTCTGACAAAACATTTGCTATATGTGCATCAACGCTTGTCTGGATGCTATTCATCATCATGCGGGTCAAAATTATGCAATGCTGTTTAGGCCGTGGGCAAGGTCATCGCTTTAATAACTATTGTCAAAGCGATGCCAGCACTTGAGTTTGTCATGGCCCTTCTTTTTGCAAATTTGACAAGTAGGCGTGCCTCAAGAGATTTTGAGTTTAAGCGAGCAGAATGGGAAGATGCAGTGGGACTTCCTTGATTTGACTGCGAGAAACCACGACCTCTTGAATTAGAGCTACATGAGTTGCCGCGACCTTTATTGCCGCCTCCTAAATTCCCACCGTGGTTACATTGAGAAACAAACGCCATTGAGGTTTTTGACGCAGCAGTCATGCTTCTTTTGTTAGGTAATTCATAGCTTTGAAGTTGTGGGATAACTTCTTCATATGATGATAGACAGCTAAGGGTTTAGTCCCTGTTTGAATATGTTGCATTTGTGCAAGGAGCTCGAATTCCTGGGCGATAGTGCTTTGAATATCCTGTTCTGTTAGAGCATTCCAGATCGGTGAGGCTGTTTTAAGCCCTACTGCAAGTTGAGAGCTTCTTTAGAGACGGTACCAATGACCCAAGATTTGATGAGTAAGATCTGTCCCAACCCATGATTCGCAATTAAGATTGCAATCTGCTGTCCATTTTCTCGATCAAGTGTTGGTGGAGAAGCGGCTGTTTCGCCAGCTAGAAATCCTTGAATATCTTGACTTTTAACTTATTTTAGAGGCGACAAATTTAGCCGCTTTGAGATTTGAGGGAAATGAATATTTGGGAGCAACAGCCATTGTTGTAGCTAGTGTTTGATTGTGACGATCACATAAATAGCTTTCATTGTCCCCAGGCAAAAATGGCCTCTTTAACAGCGTTTGTATCTTTCACCATGTTGTACCTAGTGTTTTGCCTTGAGAAAAGAATAGCTCAAGTGCCAAAAGTTGGCACGAAAGGTACACTTAAGTGCTACTTTTTTTAAAATGGGATTACTTAAATGTCAACTTTTCGGTGAAGGCGGTCGAAAATTTGACGTGCTTATTTTAATAATTTCCAACATTTATTGACTTGTCAGAATTTCATGATAGCTTTTCTTCACAAAAAACGCTGCATTTTTGACCTAAGTTTAATTTTTAATATAATTATTGATTAAATAATATTAAAAAATTAAAATTAAAAAAAAAAAGGAGAACAACATCATAGGCGGGGGTCTCCCTCGTGGCCGCCGCCCATTGTTGGTGGGGTGATGGTGATGGATGGCGAGGGTCGTCGGCTTGGCCCACTTGTGTTGGCTCAACCCACTCGCGTCGACCCACGCCTAGGCGTTGGCAACCCTTGTCCAGGCGTCGGCAACCCTCGCCATACATCATCGCCACCCCATTGGCAATGGGGCGGTGGCCAGGCAGGGGAGCCCTTCCTGCTTGTCCTCTGCCTTTTTTTTTGTTTTAAACTTTGTTTTTAATATTATTTAATTGATATTTATATAAAAATATGATTAAAATCAAAATTGCGTCATTTTGGATTGATCTAGTCATGTTAGTGCTTAAAACGACGTCGTTTTGGGCTTATTTGGTCATGTCAGTGCCCAAAATGACGCCGTTTTGACCTTAACTTGTCGGAAAAGTGCCACGTCAACATTTTGGCCAGATTTTCTCGCTGTTGGCATTTAACTAATCATTTTTGCTTCAATTTTGGCACTTAAGAGTACCTTTCCGAACTTTTGGTACTTTAGTGTTCTCTCGTGCCAAGTTTTGGCACTCCAAGGATCCGCACGTCGTTTTGTCTTCTAACTAAATCTCTATGTATTCGAAGAACTGATCCACCTCATCTAGCCATTTTGTGAAGTCTTTGATATCTAAGCTCCCATTGAAGGTAGGAATCTCCACTTCCCTCTTGAATTCCATGGTTATCGCCATCGCGATCCCACCAATCAACATTGTAATCGCAACCTCGACACCACTGCCCATCCTTGTGGTCATAACTATTAATCCGCATTCAACCTAGGGCTAAACCAAAACCAAATTAAAAAGATTCTGATAACAACCGCACATGACAAATTTTGTTGAGAGCTTGTCAATATATCCAATTAAATCCACCTCACTCAAAAGCTTGAGCCAATAAGTTATGGGCCAATTAATATATTATTAACGGCTCAATACCAACTTTCATGGGCCAACTAAGATATATATATATTAACTGCTCAATACCAACCTTATTAATTAATCAACACCAAAAGCCAAATAGGATACGCAGGTTAGGTTTGCTCCCCCTTCAATTGGATATCTTTTTGCGAAGCCAACTCAACACCAACCTTCATGGGCTAACTAGGATATATATTTTTATTACTCAACACCAACCTTATTAATTGCTAAACACCAAAAGCCAAGCTCCCCCTTAATTTGGATATATTTTTCCAAAAACAGCTCAATACTAACCTTCATGGGCCAACTAGGATATACGTCAACTTCTCAACACCAACCTTACTAACTACTTAACATAAAAAGCCAAGCTCCCCTTCAATTTGGATATCTTTTTCTAAAGCCAGCTCAACACCAACCTTTATGGGCCAACTAGATATTTACTACTCAACACCAACCTTGTTAATTGCTAACACCAAAAGCCAAGCTTCTCCTTAATTTGGATATCTTTTTCCGAAACCAGCTCAATACCAACTTTCATGAGCCAATTAGGATATATATTAACCTCATTAACTGCTTAACATCAAAAGCCAAGCTCCCCATTAATTTGGATATATTTTTTCGAAGCTAGCTCAACACTAATCTTCATGGGCCAACTATGATATATATTAACTGCTCAACACCAGCCTTATTATTTGCTTAACACCAAAAGCCAAGCTCCCTCTTAATTTGGATATTTTTGTCTAAAGCCAGCTCAACATCAACCTTCATGGGTCAACTAGGATATATATTAACCGCTCAATACCAACCTTATTAACTTCTTAACACCAAAAGCCAAACTCCTCCTTAATTTCGATATCTTTTTCTGAAGCTAGCTCAACATTAATCTTTATGGGCCTATCCCTTAATTTGGATATCTTTTTCCAAAATTAGCTTAACACCAATCTTTATGGGCTAACTAGGATATATATATTAACTGCTCAACATCAATCTTATTAATCGACACCAACTTTATTAACTTCTTAACACCAGAAGGCAAGCTCCCTCTTAATTTGGATATCTTTTTTCGAAGCTAGCTCAACATCACTCAACACCATCTCCCTTAATTTGGATAATTTTTTCCAAAGTTAGCTCAACACCAATCTTTATGGGCTAACTAGGATATATATTAACTGCTCAACATTAATCTTTTTAATCGACACTAACCTTATTAACTTCTTAACACCAGAAGCCAAGCTCCCCCTTAATTTGGATATCTTTTTTCGAAGCTAGCTCAACATTACTCAACACTATTCCAAAGTTAGCTCAACACCAATCTTTATGGGCTAACTAGGATATATATATATTAACTGCTTAACATCAATTTTATTAATCGACACCAACCTTATTAACTTCTTAACACCAGAAGCCAATCTCCCTCTTAATTTGGATATCTTTTTCCGAAACTAGCTCAACACCACTCAACACCACTCAACACCACTCAACACCAACCTTTATAGGCTAATTAGGATATATATTAACTGCTCAATACCGATCTTATTAACTGCTTAACATCAACAAAAGCTCCCTCTTAATTTGGATATCTTTTTTCGAAGCTAGCTCAACACCACTCAACACCATTCCAAAGTTAGCTCAACACCAATCTTTATGGGCTAACGAGGGTATATATTAACTGCTCAACATCAATCTTATTAATTGACACCAACCTTATTAAGGTCTTAACACCAGAAGTCAAGCTCCCCCTTAATTTGGATATCTTTTTCCAAAGTTAGCTCAACACCATTCAATACCAACCTTTATAGGCTAACTAGGATATATATTAATTGCTCAATACCGTTCTTATTAATTGCTTAACATCAACAACCAACTAAGATACAATGTTAGGTTTACTTCCTTTTAATTTGGACATCTTTTTCTGAAGCCATGAAGATTGCCAAGAGGGAGTTTTAAGTCCGAGCCTGTTAATAATCCAATTAAATCCACTTTCACTCAAAAGTTTAAACTAATTAATAATTGACCAACTTGGATATATTAACCACTTAATACGGCGTTAATTCTCCGATATGGGACTTCTCTAACACAATTCACATGTGTATCCTAACAGATTTGATGTTTGTTTGATTTGATTATGGAATCTAAGTGGTTTGACTTTTTTTCAGATTTGGTTTCTTAAAAAAAATCATAAGAAATCGTATACAATCTCTAATTTGATCTTTTTATAGAGGAAAAAATAATGAAAGTAACCTCTGATCTCACAAAGACCAGGGGTGATAGATTTTAATGTAGGTAGATTTTAGACCAATAACTTGGAACATATCTTGTTAGAGTCAGTTTCCAGATCTTGGAACCGGTTCCTTTAGAAACTTGCATGGAACCAAACTGGCCAGTTCCACAGTTGACTTGACAGCCGAGCTTATTTTATTATGAATCAATCAAGACTAGTTCCCAAATTTTTTTAACTCAAGATCCCACCCAATCCCCGTGTGAACTAGTCATGGGTTAGTTTGGTTTGGTTCTTGGGTTGAACTGGGCCGGTCCCTGTGGCAAAACATTAAAATGAATGCCTAAGAATTTGAGTTAAAAAAAAAAAATGGAGATTTGCGTTTGGGTATCTCCATTTATATGATTTAATAATTTTTTTATTACCTCTGCTACACAGAATATATCTAGCAAAAATGCATGTTGTAATGATAACACGTGCAACAAACGATAAAGCTACATCCTCCCTTAACGGACTTTATGTAAGCATTTGATGCAATTGGACCTTCATTTGTGCATCTGCTTGTGGGGAGAACTCGAGTACTTTAAACCTCTTTCGTCCACGCATAAGATAATAGGTGATTCAGGGCTTCAAAGTGCACCATAACCCAAGGCAACTACTAACAAAGTAAGGCCTGCATATCCATCTATCCCCGAGCTTGACAAGTGGCATATCTTATCTCAGTACACGTTCAATACCTCCAGACATCGTACTCTATGTGCATTTTCCTAATTATGTCTTCCACATATCGCACCAAATTCATTACATATGCTATACTAAGGCTGTCCTCTTTATGATCATGGCGTATAAAGTTCGCTGTTAGTGCTTTTCCTGCTCATGTCCAGATGTAGTACTCCTGTGTCAATATATGCGTCTAGTCCTCTTCAATCCAATACCAGGCCTCTGTTCCCTCGATCCCATGAAACCCAAAAAGATCATACAATGATGGGGAAAAACTTTTTGACAGTGGAGCAGAGTTGGTTCATAAGATGTTTGTCAAAAACTGTGGGAAAAAGAGATGGCAGAATCATGGTTCGATGGCATAATTGATAGCGTGAGCAACACTGAATCGTTAAGATCAACATTTTACACAAGCAAAAGCCATCGATGAAGCATGATAATTCCTGACAGTTTTTTTTTTTCTCTTTTCTGTAGAAAGGTTAATTACTATGTTTCTCATGAAAAGATGTGTATCTTCTAGGTTTTTTCAAATATAGCCTGAGAGGCATACTGTTATTTATTAAATTTTGCTGAACAGGTAACCAAATTGCTTGGAGTTAGTTCGGAGTCATTGTCAGTGAAATATTGCAATGGGGAAAGCCCTTTAACAGCCAAGGCAGATATTGATCCTGAAGTCCACAGACTCATTCATGATCTGATAATGCATATACATGAAAACGAGTCAGACATTGAAAAAAGCATATTAATTTTTCTGCCAACATACCGTGCACGGGTACAGCAATGGCGCCTTTTGAAGCCCTTGAGTTCTTTGTTCAAAGTCATTTTGCATCACAGTATAGACGCAGAACAAGCTTTGTTGGAGATGAAGATCTGGAAGTCCCACCGTAAGGTAAGATGTGCTTTTGGGAAGCTCAAATGAACTTCTCTTTCTTTGGCATTGGAGTTCTATATTTGCATGTTAGCTTCTTGCATGATCAGAATATCGGTAACTAAGTCAATATTAATGTCCTCCATCTAAAGGCATCATATCATTTAGCCTCTCATTTTTTTTTTTTTTTGGTAGAAGTATTTGAGGAAGCAATAAAACATGAAGATTGTGTTCTTCTGAAAAGCTATCACAACGGAAAACTGTATCAATAGATTTTACAGGAGAAACTTTTCTTGTATTGACTTCTGAGTCTTTGGCAGCATTTATGTCAATAAACTGATGCATAAAAGGGAAGCCAAGGATCTTGCTTACCCTCTTAATATCATTGCATAGGTGCAGATCTTTTAGGCATGTTTCTCCATGTGCTTCTCCTCAAGTTGCGTTATTGAAGAAGGCTGGATTAGTTTGCCTCCGCTTTTGTTAGGAACGGTTACGAAATTATGTGTACTTATCAATGTGAAATTAGTACGAGACCATTATAGTATTTGCTTTGGGACTGTACCTTTTCTTATGCCATTATTAGTGTTGAAGCGCGTGCATGATTGTGGGAGGTTATGAACCAAAAAAAGAAAAAAAGAAATGGAGAGGAATTGGGTGATTATTTAATAGGGTGGATATAGTGATAGTGGAGACATGTATGAAATGAGTTGCTACTTGATGAAATGAACGTAGTTAGTAGCAAGGGTAATATTGAAATGTCAAAAAAGTGAGACAATTACAACTTTTCCCCTATTAATATGGGTATATGATAAAGTTGGATCTCTTTTCATTAGCCAGTTAGAGAAACATATCACATATTTGAGTTCCTTCTGATTTTGAAAGTTCTTTTTAGCCAGATAATATTAGCTGTACAAAGTGCCGAGTCATCAGTGACAATTCCGGAAGTAGCTTTTATAATTGACTCGTGTCGAGCATTACAAGTTTACTGGGACGGTAATAGGAAATGTGAATTCATGGGGCTCATGTGGGTATCCAAATCTCAGGTATCACATACAGCTCTGCAACTTAGTCTCAGTTTCTATGTTCTGTTCATGAGATTCAAAGTTACATGTAGGCTGAGCAACGAAGAGGAAGAACTGGTCGGACTTGTGATGGAGAGATTTATAGATTGGTAACTCGATCATTTTTCAGTGATCTAGAGGATTACGAGTGTCCATCTATACTGAGATTGCCACTGCAAAAGCAATTACTTCTAATCTGTTGTGCTGAACAAGAGGCCATTAATGATCCCCGAGGTACGTTCCTTCTGTCTATAAAACAATAAGTGTGCTGTTGAAATGTCCTCTCTTCCTGTTTCACCTTTGTCATCCACAAACTTGCCCAGATGCATCAATCTTCTCTTAGAACTGGAAGTGCAAAATGAGACTCCAACCTAAAGGTAACAAATCATGCAAAAGGATAGGAAATAAACAAATGTAGAGAAGAGGGCAAAATTAAGTGAGAAGTCCTTTTCTTTCCTCCCTCTTTTAGCATAGCCTTACCTTTCTAGCGCATTAAGGGCCTCCTTTCCATTGCCACGGAAATCCAAAACTGATGACCTCCGTTTTATCCCAATGGACTTGCCCATACAACATCTGTTCCCATTATGTTGCATTTTTAAGATCAATGAATACCTTGGTTTGGACATTTTGCCTTGCAAAATTTTGTTTGTTCGATCAACTCCCTCATATTGGAACCCTATGCGGCTAACAAGAAGTGACAAGAAAGCAAATCTCTTCAACAAGGTGGAAATTCCTCAGGTCAAGGAAACACCATGAGACATTCCATTTTTCATATTCGCAAAGCCTTAAGTAGTTTAACTGTCCTTTGTCACCCCTCAATTGACTAATCATGCCATAGATATCTTATACACTTTTATGCAAATATAGTTTGTGAAGCAACTATGGAAGTCTTGAAATGAATGGAAAGGCATGCTGTTTTAAAGCTATTCAGGAGACACCCAAGGGGGATCGTCAGTACTGATCTAAATTAAGAAGTATTGTCTTTGGATCTTTCCGTTTTTGTGCTTAGCTAGGACTACTGGAAAAACTTCACGCAGAAATTATTCTGAAGCCATATTTCTGACACGTTCCTGCTGCATTTATCACAATTTGATTGTGCAAAATTTGACATTGGATGATTTTATAAAGGAAATCGCATCTATTCCAGAACTCTAAGATGCATGACACACATTTCCATTTTCACGTTTTTAGCATTCCCTGATATTCTGCATTCATATATTCAGTATTATTTGATTAATAGAAATACTAATCCTTAAAAAATAATGTTAGTGTTGTTGCAGAAGGCTTTAGACCCTCCTGATCCTGATGTTGTTCAGAATGCATTAGATTTGCTGGTTCATATAGGTGCACTCCAGACATCTAATAGAGGGAGGCTTGAGCCAACATTCTATGGTCGTCTTCTTGTCAGTTTCTCTCTGTCTTTTGATGCATCTCTGCTCATAATTAAGTTTGGGGAGGTTGGATTGCTGCATGAAGGCATTCTTCTTGGTGTATTGATGGATACGCAACCTCTACCCATCAAACATTATTTTGGGGAGGATGATTTGGTAGTTCCTATCAAGCAAATGCCAATTTCTTTTTAAGATCCATCAACAGGTGAAAGACATTACTCTCATTGGCTATTCCTCTTTTCTTTCCAGTTCGCAAAGGACATTGGGGGCTACTTTAGCAGAGATACTAACAAACCCCAAATTGGTCCTCTAAAGGAGGTGATCTTAATGGCAAACTTGTGCGCCTTTAAGTTTTGGCAGCGCATTTTCAAGGTATTCTCATTATTTGTTCTTGAAGATCTTTGAGGTATTCATTCTGAGATGTATGTTGTATTTTTCTGAAGGAAAAGTATCGCACTAAGCATTTAAATCAAGTTCTACAATTTGATGACATGGAAGCTACAATGAAGATGGTGCTGGAGGCTGAAAAGAATGGTGCTTCTTTCATAATCTTGCGCGGTCATCACTTAATCATGTCGCTGAAAAATGTACAGTTGCAACTTTGTCCTTTGAGTTCTCTCCAGTCACCTCTCTTTCCCTTTCTTTCTTCAATTAGTTGGACTTTTGATTTTGAATTTGCTTTTCCTCAGATGATGATGTCCTGAGTTCATTGCATCGATTTCGGCCCAGCTTCCTTGGTACATCTGATGGTTTTCCTTCTTATTACTATCCTCATGACTTCCAACACAAATGTCTTCTTGAGAGTCCGCCAGATGAAGATGAAGATGAAGATGAAGATGCAGCTGACCTAGATGAAGAAGAACTTAATTTATCTGTCGACACCAGGGAATGTGTTGCTATGCCATTTGTTGGCCCAAATGACTTTAAGAAAAAAAATGTGGCTGACAAATTGACAGCTGTTGTGAAAGAGGTACTTTATCATACTTTACATGCCCTTTTGCGCATACCTATTGAATTAAGTTTCCTTTATCTGTAATGTTTTTATAGATGAGAGCTCATTACTTTGGATTGGCACCCAGAGATCAGCCCAAAAGTTCTTCTGAGAGTCCTTTCTCTGATAACAATGGGGGTAAATTATGCAGACATTTTCTGAGAAGATCTTACAACAGGGGCAGTAATTGCTCGTTTTCTCGTTCATTCAGAGCAAAACAACCCATGTGCAAATTCTTCTGCACTTTACAGGTTTATACTTAACTCCAACTTTTATTTTCACTATATATAATATGCATGCACGTGTTATCAGCATATAAATTTCCTTTCTCAGAGTTGATACCCAATTACCAAGTGAATGTGACATGTTATGCTTTATTGTGAATGTGATTCAAGAATTCTTTTACTGCTTGATTGAAGCAAATAAAGCAGTGGATAACATTGACAAGTTTGGGGCATGCTTTATATCTAATTGTTAACTTCATAAATTGCATTCTACCGCAATGCACAAAACTCTGCTCACAGAATGCGTATGGCACATACTTGAGATTCTTCACCATTTTTAAAAGAATGGTCATGTTGATCCAAAGGGCGATGGAACCCCTCCATGTATAATTGTAAATTGATCTGCTTGTGTTTAGTTGTCAGCATATCAGATTCATTGCTTTGTTGTTCATGCCCAGTGGTACATGCTTCACTAAGTTTCTTTGTATCTACTTATGTATTTAATTTAATCAAACTAAGACCATGAACACCTTCTCCAGCTCCTGATGTTCTTGAATTTTTTGAGAGAATTTATTTTTTTCTCAAGAATTTCAAATCTTATGATTCTGTCATTTGGAGGCCTCGTGTTGAAAGTTTCCTTGTAGCATGCGCCTAGCAGCACCGCTTGGTACCCTGTGCTAGTTTTTTAAGGGTGCGTCAGTTCTTCCTAGATGCTTGGCCAGCACTCAAAAGCTGGTGCAGCTAGAACCTTCCATGGTGTTCATTCTTCAGCAGCTTCTGGAGAAGTTGCTTTAATCTGGAGAGTTTGTATGGATTACTTTATAGCACTTTTAGAACACGCTCTGTAATGCTCATTTTGAAGCGACAGCTATAACAGAACTATAGGCCATGGCAACTAAGGTTATAGCAGAAGTTACTGCAAAGCTAACAAAACTTGATAGGGTAATTATAAAAAGAATTCTGTTGATGCTTCCTGGATGTTGAAAAGGTCATAAAAGCAAATAAACTTCTGGATTTTTCGTATAGTCCTCCTAAGAAATAAGAGGCTTCTGAGCTTAAAGTGGCCGCTCCTTGTCACTAGCAAGAGTTCCAAAAGCTGGTATTGGGATTGCTTGCATACAGTCCTCCTAAGAGATTAGACGCTTCTGAGCTTAAATCGATCAATCCTTGTCTGAAGCAAAATTTTTGAAAAGCTGGTATTGGGATTGCTCGTGTGTATGTGAACCTGTAACTGATTATGTCCAAGTCATGCCACAGTCTCCTCATATGCTCTCAAGTCTTGTTTTTAACTGTGCTGCTACTTTATTCCCCATGCAAAGTGAAAGTAATTCATTAATTGATTGTGTAATTGGACTGGCAGGGTTGTCGAAACGGTGATTCATGTTCCTTCTCTCATGATCTGGGCACATCATTTTCATCAGTCACTAAGCCAAGTTCATGCATCCCAGAAAATGGCAATGCTGACCCAGCACTACTTATTCGGTTATTTCCTTTAGCGGATGATGGACATATTCTTATCTTGGATGACACCAACTTCCATTTTACCTCCAACATTGCCCGGAGTTACGATCCTTTAAGAATGGTTGCCACCACAAATCTTCTGGAATCCTCCATATCTGACCCTTCATTTACTGATGTCAAGATTATGTGGGGACTCCATCACCCATACCAAACCATCATAGGGAGATCTGCGGAGAGTCAAGTTCTGTGGAAGTCAGTGAAATGCGTCTTGTGGTTTCCTGATTTTGAAATTTGCGAACATGGAAAAAATTTGGAGGGACAGAGAAGTTTCATGAAGAATTTCTTCGAGTATCTGGCAATTCGGCTACTTGCTGACACTATATGTGAAATGCCGGTTATTCTTACCATGAATAACCTTAGGTTTTCAAAACTGCAGGTAATTACTGTTTCTGAAAGATGGTAACAATTTTTTGGTCATTGCTGTGTTTGCTTGATCATGGGATCCTGTAAGGAACAGGTGATCGACCCATCAGCAATTGCATGTGCTCAGCAGAGAGCTCTTTATTTCCATGCATGGCCAGGAAACTAGATTTTTATTTTTGTTCTGAGTGTATCTTTGTTAACCGGTAGTTACAATGATGAACCTTCCAGCTCGGTTTTGAGTAGCAACTTTAGACTCTTTTGCTAAAGTTCATAATAGTGTGTTCAAGACATCTTTTGTAGATATCCGTCCTTGGCCCCCAGTGTTGTTTTGACACCTTTGTGATTTTTGTTCCAGGTGGAGAAGCTGGGAAGGAGCTGCTTCTTCTTTCTCACCGAGTCATTTCCTTTCGCCGAGCAGAGCTTTGGGGAGGTGTCGGATGTCATACCCACCAAGAAACTGATGGAGGTATCCAAGCCCATCTCGTATGTTTTTCGCATGCATCCTCCTTCAGACATCGAGTCCGATGATTTCCAAGCCGTGATTCGAAAATGTCTGCATGATGTTCAGTGACTTCCAGTGGCATATGGGATCAAAACATTAATTTGGTCATAAGTAGCTTCGAGGATTCCTCCTTTTGCAAGGTTCTTCAGTGAATGCGCTTAGTCATTGCCATGTCATGTTAGACAAATAACAAGATGTCCATTGTATTGTATGTAGTTGAATTATTGACGGTGCTTGCCTGTTGCGGCATTACTTCTGTGCAAAGTGTGTAGTTTGATTAGAAATACTTGAGTGAGGCAAACACAACAAGGTCATTTGGGCCGTTGAAAGCTCTTCTTCAATCCAGTCCTTTAAGGTTTGACTCATTTTGCGAGGTGCTTTGGTGAATGCACTTAATTATTGCCATGTCATGTTAGACAGAGGACATGATGTTCATCGTATTATCTGTAGTTGAACTATTGACAATCCTCACTGGTTGCAGCATTGCTTATGTGCAAAGTGTGTAGTTTGATTCAAACTACTCGAGTAACGCAAACACGACAAGGTCATATGGGCCATTGGAAGCTCTTCTTCAATCCAGTCCTTTGAGTTTTGACTCATTTTGCGAGGTGCTTTGGTGAATGCGCTTAATTATTGCCATATCGTGTTTGACAGAGGACAGGATATTCATCATATAGTATGCAGTTGAACTATTGACAATCCTCGCTTGCTGCGGCATTACTTATGTGCAAAGTGTGTAGTTTGATTCAAAATATTTGAGTAACGCAAACATGAGAAGGTCATCTTGGCCATTGGAAGCTTTTCTTCAATCCAGTCCTTCGAGGTTTGACTCATTTTGCAAGGTTCTCCAGTAAATGCGCTTAGTTATTGCCATGTCATGTTAGACAGATGACGGGATATTCATTGTATAATATGTAGTTGAACTATCGGTAGTCCTGGCCTATTGTTGCATTGCTTCTTTTCAAAGTGTGTAGTTTGATTCAAAATACTCGAGTAACGCAAACATGAGAAGGTCATCTAGGCCATTGGAAGCTCTTCTTCAATCCAGTCCTTCGAGGTTTGACTCATTTTTCGACCATAGCAAAAATGACCCTACGCTCAGGAGTCTTGTTTGAGATGTTTGATACTGAAGCTGCCATGGACAATCTAGAAGTGGAGTGACTTGAGACAAAAAGGAGCATGTGCGCTCCATAACATTAATGCCTTCGATCGCTGTTTTCTAGTTCAGAACATAGCTGTCTTTGAGTTAAACCATAGAGTTCAAAAGGCATCGCTTACACAAATCAAATATTTCATTTCAATTGGTTTGACGGGAACGCTTCTTTCCTTTTATGGAAGGAAGGAGCCTATAATTACATAGCTAGGAAAAATTTGAATAATTCTAAGTAGGGGTCAGCCGAAAAAAAAGGTTTATATATGTGATTTGAGTACTTTCTTGAAAAGAAAAAAAAAAACCAGTTCACAAATCGAACAAAACTATTTCTATGATCTGATTTGGTTTCAATTTTTTAGAAACCAAACCAAATTGCGAAAATGTATCATGCGACCTACTAATTTTTTGATTATATTTATCATTTATATGGGAAATAGACTTTTTTTTATATAAATAGGAAGTAGCTTAAATTTTTGTTTTGTATGATATTTATGAATCGTCATGAGCCAGCTTGGGTGAGGTTGAGCCTTGCCCGACCTTGCCTAGCCACCGGTGAGGTCACCGCACCTCGTCTTTGGCCGGTCGTCAGCCATCGCTGTGCCTAGTGACCGGCTAGAGGAGAAAGAAAAAAAGAAAATGGTTTGATTCTAGAATTGTTCCTCAGAACAAGAACCTTTTTTTTCTACTTTTTGATTATGTTCCAAATTTGTTTTTGAGAAAAGAAAAATTAACTGACGTTACTAAATGGATATATTTATTTTTTTCAGGAACAAAAGAACAGAAATAGTTAAGGATTAGTTGCTTACCAAATAGGTCTACAGGGTGTACGGACCATGGTAACATTGATGTTTGTGCAGCTTGATGTGCTCATATGGGGCGCTCTACCGAGGGGAACCTGGACGGACGGCGACATTGAAAAATTTGAGATTGCGCTCAGAAAGTTAATCCAGCTGGATCCTGGTAACAGTGGCGCCTCTGTGCTTCTATCAAATGTTCATGCGAAATTTGGTAGATGGAACATGTGAGGCAAGTCCCCGGGAGTAGCTTAGTAGAGCTTGACGGGGTTCGTGAGTTTTTTGTGGGAGATGATTCCCATCTGGAAGATAAGGAGATCCATATGATGCTTGATGAGATCACGACGAAATTGAAGAAGGCAGGTTATGCGGGAAACACAAGAGAAGGATTGCTAGACTTTGATGAGAAAGCAAAAGAGCTTGCTCCAATCCCTTCATAGGGAAAAGCTGGCTATTGCCTTTCTCTCTTTTAAAAACAAGTGCCGGTACTCCCATACAAATTGTTAAGAACCCTAGAGTATGTTGTGATTGTCAAGTTGCCATAATGATGATATCCAAAATCTGTAGACGTGAGATTGTGATCAGGGATTGCCATCGGTTTTATTGCATCAATGACAGAGTTGCAAAAAATTCTAGTAGATGAAAAAGTTCCTGGGTCAATTTAATTAACTCTCACGGTCCTGTCAATTTTTCATAGGTTTTTTCTGAATGTGTGGTCACGGAAATTTGGACATGTTGTTGACTGAAACAATAAATCATGCAAACAAATTCTAGCAGTTAAATCCACTGAAAAGCAGATTGCTGGATTATCAAGATTCAATTTGTACTCAGCATCATTTTGACCTATTTGAACCGCAAGAACCCCGAGTATGTTCTTTTATTAAGAGGTACTCAACTGAAATATTCTGTGAGGCTTGTGTGAAATTGTAAGTGCACACTTATTCTCTTGGATATAGTTTGGCCTCGCCCTTGGCCGTGCCTCATGATGGTCTGGGTGAGGCCAGCCTCGGCAGGGCCTCGCTGGCCATGAGTGAAGGCGACCATGGCCTCATTAGCCATAGACGAGGTCACCTTTTTCTGTGGCCATCAAGGTTGGCCTTGCCCAATGGTTGGCTAGCTTTGGCGACTCTTGTCGGTCACTGTGGGAAATAGGAAAAAAAAAAAGAAAAAAAAAAAAAAAGAAAAATTAATAATTTTATAAAAAAATAGTATTAAAAATTATTCACGTTAGCACTGACCGTGACATATAGCACGCTTGATGTCCACATAGATTTCTAGATAAAATTGATCGGATGAACTTAATTAGCAAGTATAAAAAGATTTTGGACAAGATTGGCACAATTGAATAATTTCAATTTAAATTGGCAAAAGTGTAATATGTTTATGATTTTTTTGACAATTTTTCCATGACACGAAGGATGTGAGCTCGTCATCCATACGGTCTAGGGAGATCGTGATTATTGATCTCATGTAATTCAAGCCTGGTCTGATAAGGGTGCGTTTGGTAATCATTCTACTCCCGGAATTATTTATGCTTAGAATTGATTTTTTATTTTATTTTGTTCTCTATTTGAGTTTCTAAGCATTTGAAGGTATTTGGTAACTGCTCAAAATATCTATTCTAGAAATAAAAATGCGTTTGATACGACACTTAAATTTTTTTGATTTATTGATACTTTTATTATTATTTTTTCTTTTTTCCTTTTCTCGTTTCTCTTTTTTCTTTTTCCTTCTCCCCTTTTTTTCTTCCTCCTAGTTGGCGAGTTTGCCAAAGCCTCACTAGGCCAGGGCGAGGTTGAGCCTCGCCGGTGGTTTGCCGGCGATTGGTTGGGAGGAAGTAGAAGAGAAAAGAAAAGAAAAGAAAGGAAGAAAAGAAAAAAGAAAAAATGGTTTGATTCTTGATTTTCGTGTAAGTCCCGAGAGGAAGTTTCTTAATTCATTCCAAATTTATTTTAAGAATAAATTTGTTTTCAAAAATAAAAAATTTACCAAATAAATTTTTATATTTTTGTTCTCTAATCAAAAGAACAGAATTAGATACTGATTGATCAGTTAACAAAATCATCAATACTCTTTTGTCCAACCATGATCAACTTTTTTTTTCTTCCTCGTTTCCGAGATTAAGAGAAGATGCCCGGAAAATAACATGGGGGACCCACCCTCCATTTCCTTCCAGGAGAAGGTAACCGACCCCTTTACGACCGCCTTTTCCCGCGAAAAAGGGGAGAACGAGCTCACTTTTGCTTCGACTTCACTTCACTCGCTAGCAGCGACCGCGAGCGATTCCTTCGCGATCGGGACCCCACATAGAGAGCAGAAGAAGCAATCGGAGGGGAGCACTTCGACAATGGCAAGGCCTTCTTCTCTGGCGTCGTCACCGTGTAGCTCGTCGTGTTCGTCTCAGTTTCCTTCTTCCTCCTCCGGGTTCCCTCCGCTACCTATCATGGCCCTCCGCGAGAAAATCGTTGAGAAGATCCTCGAGAATCGCGTCACCCTCATCGTCGGTGAAACCGGATGCGGTACTCTCTGTTCGTGTGTGTGTCT
The DNA here is from genome assembly GCA_014182845.1 of Corymbia calophylla. NCBI lineage: Eukaryota > Viridiplantae > Streptophyta > Magnoliopsida > Myrtales > Myrtaceae > Corymbia > Corymbia calophylla. The sequence continues at coordinate 26,782,277 of CM024703.1, forward strand.
GTGTGTGTGCAGCGTGCTGTGCTGCATTCCATTTTGGTTGCGTTAAGTTTAAGCGGTGAACGATAAATTTTAAAAACGATGAATTTGGCGCCACAATTTTGGATGATCAGGATTGTTGTTGCCTTTTCTTTCCATCGCTAGTTCATGGACTAAGCCATTGTATTTCATGGTGTTTCTCAGCGTCGGAAACTGAACCGAAGGAACTAAAGTGTTCATGAATGATGAAAAGGTCACTTTAGTGTAGTTCTGTATTATTTGGTCTTATGCAGCATGTACTGATGTTCACAAAACTGTGGGAATGTAATTGCGTCAATGTTTTTTTTTTTTTCCAATGAATGAATTTCTTGCTCAGTTTCTTAGTTAATCTCTGCAATAGTGCCAACACATGAAATGTCTGCCTAAAGAATTCTTAATCTCTTTGATTTGATTATATAATGAAAGATTGGAAAGATATGAACTCATTTAGATGGTAACCTTATAGACCATGTATTTTATTCAGTTAAGCACTACGTATTCACCGATTCTGATTACTAATGACTTACTGGAGAAGTAAGCCAGCAGATTGTACATTTTGTGTTCTTCTTAAGTCAGCATCTGGAATATGGAGATTTGGCTTGATGTCAGGACGTAATTGGCTTATTATCACTGTTGTTGCTTTAAAGCTGAATGCAGTCTTTCATTATCTAGCTTTTAGGAGGAGTGAAAAAGATTATTCAAGATCATAATAGTTTGGTTTTTCTAGTCCTATAAATGATTGTCCTTCAATTTATAGGAAGCTTTCAATAGAAACTAAAGATGGGGCCTTTAAGATCCGTATGATGAGAATTTCTTATTGGCTGAATGTTGATTTTAAACCCATTCAACTGTGTAATCCAATATTGGGATCATTATATTTGTGCTTGCCCTAAAGTTACAGATGTGGATTTGGAATTGAATTTCATTGGAACCTGTGTTATCTACTTCTCTGCATCTGATTGATGCTCTGACCTGTTTTTGTTAGTTCTCCACAGTTTGCTGCTTGGTATCGATCTGATTGTCTATTCTAAATGTCAGGGAAGAGCTCTCAAGTGCCTCAGTTTCTGCTAGAGAGAAACATCTATCCTGTAATATGTGCACAACCTAGCAGATTTGCAGCAGTAGCCATGGCTAAAATGGTTGCAAAAACCCGTAATTGTGAGTTGGGAGAGGAAGTTGGATATCATGTTGAACATTTAAAGAATATATCATCCAGGTAGTGATGCATGCTCTCTCTTCACAACCCCCCCCCCCTTTGGGAAAAATGTTAAAAGAAAACAACATGCACCTATTATCACCATTTCCTTAATAACAAGAATTAGATGGTCCAGAGATGTTTGATATGCTGTCTATTTCTTTGGGCTTCTGGAGCTGTTGGCTGGCACTGCCAATAGTCATGCATTGTTTTTAACATCTGCTGTCCTTTATATCCTTCAGCAGATTTGGACTTTTGCCTTCTTATCTGCCCTCCAGTACTTTTGATCTAATCTTTTGTGAACTTATTTGCAGATAGGCATTGTTTTCCACTCTACTGAACTAATAAATAATACAGGTGGACAGTCTTTTAAGTTAAGTTGGTCCAACATGGTCAGCCATACCATTACAGAAATATGAACTCTTTTCCCATCTAATATTTTATGTGTGAAGAGTTTCCAAATTCTATGATCATCTTAAGTAGTGAGAAGAATGTCAATGAGCATGGTGACTTCAACATCCACACAACTGATGAACCTTTCTGTCATTACTATAACCATATTAGTTTGAAATAGTTACAACGTGTGAAATGTACTATGTTATTTGCCAAACTTTCATATGTAAAGTAATCATAGGGTTTGAGTTTTTATTTAATGTGAGACGCTTGAAACATTTCAAAATATACAAAAATCAAAATGTACAATCCTATATACAAATTCACAATTTTCCAAAACTTCAAATCTTTATTTTCATTTTCGAAATTTTGGAGGGGAAGTCATAAATAGAAGTAATAAGTTGAATTAAATAGGTCCATAGTCAACCTTGTAAGTGAACTTTTCCACACAAATGTGATCTTAGATTTCATTAATCATCTTATTTTCTTTGATTTCATCTGGTTTAGTTATTTTTTGTCGTTTCTATGTCATAATGCATGTTCATAAAGTAAACACTGTGTCTTAAACGGTCAAACACGTAAATGCAAGAGTTGCTTCCATTGATTTATTATCTATGTATATATTGGTTAAGACTTCTTTCTTCAGTGGCTCATGCTAATTTTATATTGATTCACCTTTTGGAAGTGCCCTTAGGCATCCGTGTTGTGTCAATCTTCTGACGTCCTTATTCCTTTCTACTTGTCTTCTTTTACAGCTCAAAGATTGCTTTCAAAACTGCGGGAGTTTTGTTAGATGAAATACGTGAGAAAGGTCTGAATGCGCTTGATTACAAGGCTATCATACTAGATGAAGTGCATGAAAGATCTGTAGAGTCCGATCTCCTTCTTATCTGCGTGAAGCAGTTTCTCCTAGAGAACAACCTCAGGTCAGGTTATTAATTTTTCCCTGCATTTGATGTCATTCGAAATGTATTACTTAGTCTGCACAAAATGATGGTGTCATATGATCTTTTTGGAGTAGCTTTATCGATAATCATTGCTGGTGATACTTGGGGAGTCTGTGGTTATGATGCAGTGAAGTCTTTATCTTTATCTTCAGGCATTTTATAATATGCATCACTTGTGAAAATGAAAATCTCAATAGGCGGTTTATCAATAACAAGCTTTTATTACGTAGTGGTGCACATAGAATCTGGATGCATTTGATTTAATAACGAAGTGGAAAGAATCAATTCAATGGCAATATATACAGAAAACCATATCTTTGATTTGATGTTTCCATGGATAGCGGTCGCTTAGTGGCCTTAGAAACTTAGTTCCTGTTTGATATTTTACAGGGTGGTATTAATGTCCGCAACAGCCGATATTGCAAAATATAGGGACTACTTTGGAGATATCGCTAGGAATGAAAGAGTAGAGGTGGTTGCCATTCCTAACTCTAGCCAGCAAACCATTTATCAAAGAAGAGTTTTATATCTTGAGCAGGTAACAGTTAAGTTATTAGTCCAGATAGGCCTAAATTTGCGGCATTAATTTTCAAGAGTACCCACTCAATGGTTGATCATTTGGCATTCTCGTTTCACATGGAATTTCAAGGTGTGTTGGCGTAATTTTTGCTTTATAAATAGACTTCACTTGCTGCTTGGTATTTAGATTTGACTATTATTTAATACGTAACACCTTGAATTTTTGAAAGCATGGAATTATTAGCAATTTGAGTCATTTGAAGACATGTAAAGGTTTTTCCTTATTTTTTTAATTTGCAAAATAATTATTTTTAAATATTTGGTGGGAAAATCATATATATATATTTATATTTGCCATAAAGTCATGAGTAGTTCATGAAGTCAAAACTAACAGATTCCTTGAAATTATCATGTAATAAAAGAAGACTGGAATCTCCTACTGCTTTTCACTTATTCAAGCCACGGCCACTCATGTTTTTGCACTTATCAAATGCTAGAAAACTTGGTAGGAAGTAGTTCTTGATGCTATTTTTAACGGCGAAGCATAATGCCTTCGGGGCTATGCTTGCGAGTACTTGCTTCTGCTTTAAAAAGTCTGCTTGAAACGGTTTGAAAGCAGATTTCCAATTGACAATCCAGGGCTGATTTTGCAACTGTGGCCATTCAAACTTTTAATTGTAAATGTTGGAGAATGCTCGTAAAGTTTGTTTTTACTCTTGAAATCAAGATGCCGGGCCCATCAAGATAATGTGGAGATTTATTGCAGATTTATTACCCTAATGGTCCATAATTTTTTTATTAGAATGTGAATAGAATCTTACTTTTATTTTTTTATCTGTAGTATAATCTTAGTTTTATTTTTTTAAAATTTTTTTAGTTTAGGTTTTGACGCCAATAGATATGCGCTTTATTTTGATGTAAAGCAGCTCATCTGTGAGCGTGTTGCGCCTTGTGCGTTTTCTGCGGATTCATTTATCCGTGTTTATCTTATTTCTACTGCGTCCATTAACATCGGAGTCAGCAAAAATTGCTGGAGAGCAGAGCCATGCCTGGTAACTATGGCAATGGAGGCAATGGTCCCACTGACGAAGGTCAGGGGGCGCAGGCCATGGTGCATAATCTTCAATTAACTCTAGACACGTATAGTGTAGCTGCTCGGTCTGGGGGAAAACCTAGGAAGGGCTGACGAAGTAGTGCTGCTGACAAACAATCCTCACGGCCCGCTTTTCCAAGGAGTCCGGTGGTTCCTATCTAGAGGAATTTGATTCGGATTGGGATAAGCTAAGAGATGATTTCGCAAGTCAATACGGAGATCACGGCTTCAGCCGAGATGAGGATGTTGGAGCCTAGGGCCGGAATCACCACGGCGGGCGATGCGGGAGAGGTCATTGACACTAAACCCATAGCTAATTAGAAAATTGCTGGACTTATCTAATCATGCCTGAGGGGCCTGTTTTTAGCCATATAGTTCTTGTGGAAGTAAACACATGATCAGGCCGAGATGGATCCTGGTATCCAAGTGGTTTCTCCATGTATTTTGGAATATCAAGATCTCCATGAAGGAAGGCATTTTTGACATTGAGTTGGTGAATGGGCCAATTATGAACAACTGCAATATTAAGATTGATTCGAGGGTTTAGACTTAACGAACGGATTGAAGGTTTCCAATAAATCAACACCCTCTTCTTGATGAAACCCCTTGGCAACTAATCGAGCTTTGAGATGATCCAAAGTTCCATTGAAGTTTGGGTTTGGAGACCCACATGCAACAAACAAAGTTCTATGTTTTGTTGTTGATGAACAGGTTCCCAAGTATTATATGTGGCAAGAGCATACATTTCACTAGCCATTGCGCTTTACCCTCATAATGTTTGAGAGCAGAGGCAATGCTGCGAGGCTCAGAGTGAATGGATGAGACAACAATGTTAGCATACTATGCTTTGAAGTACCTGATTTTTTTTTTTTTTGGGTCTATCTTTTTTTACTTCTATTCTAACTCTCACTCTCAAATTTTTACCATGCCTCCCTTGCAAAGTATGGGAGTTGAAACCCACACCCCAACCCCCTAGGAGGTGGAGATTCGAGCGTTCCATCTCCCCCCCTTCCCATGTGGGAAGGGTGGCCATGACATAGTGATCATGGGATGTGAAGGCACAGTAGCTATGAAATCGACTGTGACACTAGATGTGTCAAAAAATGCCGTAACTATGGTATTGTTGAGGCTAACAATGCAACCTAAGATGGTAAATAGATTGATTTATAATTTGAAAATCTTCATGGAATATTTTAACTTTGATATATATATATATATATATATATTTTTTTTTTTTTTTTTGGTTAGAAACTTTGATAGATATATAACTTGTTTGACAATATCATACGCAAATACTTCTATTAAATGAATATAAAGATAGATAATAGAAAATTTTATGTACAGATTTCATAATGGTTGAGCTTATATTAACTTTAGTTTGCTCTACCAGAATAAAAACCATCAATAAGGCTAGAATCCACCGATAATCTAAAGAGAGGATACAGTATAGCAAGTGCTGCTTCTATGTGAAGTTGATTAATCCCACTATCAACAAACAAGCATTGTTATTACACCTGTACACTTCTCTGTACATAGATTACAAGTAACAAGAACTATTAATAAAGTATCACCAAATGAGCAGTAGCACAATTGCAATAAGAGAGAGAACAAGACAACATCAAAGTTGTAAATTTCTCAATATTTCGTCAACCCTTTCAACTTGATTTGAATCTCATTTAGAGAACTTTGGTCTCCAATTTGGCCATTGGAGAGTCTTCAAGAAAAAGAACCATTGGGGTTGAGAGACCCCAGTGGTGGAAATCTGGCCGCCCATATAATTTGAGTTTCCTAACAAAAGTAAGTTCTCTCCATAGGGTATGCTGCCTCTATCAAAAGTTTGTTTCTCTGACTGTTTGAACAAAACAAGCAAAAACTACTCTGACTCTACTCTAGTCCTTCTGCAAAAGTTCCAAGCCTCGTCAACTGTTATTACTTTTTGTCTGACATCAAAATCAAATGAAAAGAACTTGACGTCTGCATGAGTAGGTGATAGAGGCACGATAATGTTTCCTACTCCATTGATACAAGGAGCTACCTTTACTTGAGTGATCCAATGAGTTTATCTGAGCTACTCTCCTGAGTATATTAGCGATCAAGACTCTATCTAGATGTTCACCCTCTCATAATTTTTCTTAGTTCTCACGAACATCTCGTTCTATCAAACTTGTTCTCCTTCTATCAAGATTCATCTATTTTGTAGAGGTCTTTTCATTGTATACTTTGGACACCATTGGTTTGGCGAAGCATTGCTCATGTCAACTTCACCTGACTATTGACACCATCTGAATGTATCAAATTATAATCGAAATAGATGATTTTGTCACTTTCAAAATATCATAGGGAGGTTCCCCAATAATCACCAATTTTTTAATGATGATAAAACTATCTAGAAATATGCAGATTTGAGATACACAAACGAGAAATTTGCAGATTAAGATTGCGATTAAATAGGATTTGACTTGCTTATTAGGCTTTGAAAATATAAGAGTTTAAAACTTGAGCATATATTAGCAATTGATAGAGTCTCCTAACATTGATATGATCAAGGAATATAATGAGACAAAGTGATAGAAGCACAAGAGTTCAGAATTGGAAGTTTAAACCTACTCTAGCTTCTATTAAGAGATTGTTTTGTAATTCTTTTTTTTTTTTTGGGCGGAAAATGACTTAAACTATATTTGTTTTGTGGAAATTGAATAATTTTAAAAACATTTTTTTCTTTTTATAATGATTGCTTGTCGCTTGGCATAACTAGCGATGAAAAATATTTTCATTATTGAAAAAATTAATATTTAAATATTTTCATGGAAGATTAAAATATTTTTCATTCATTAATTTTTAAAGTTGATATAAGCAATCATTTTAATGAAATATTTTCTAAATTATTCATTTTTCGCGAAACAAACAGACTTATTTTAAAAATATTTTCCTAATAATGATTACTTAAGTAACTTGAAATAATTAGTGAATGAAAAATATTTCAAATATCAACAACAATTTATGTTTAAACATTTCACAAATGATGAATTTTTTTTTCATTAATTTATTTTACAAGTGATATAAACGATCGCTTTAAAGAAAATATGTTCCAAAATAATTAATTTTCCATGAAACAAACGGATGTATGATTTATAAGTAAAGTCAAGAAATCTAATAATAATTAGGGAAAAAAGTTACAAAAAACCTCAAACTATACCCATTGTGACGCATTTATTTTGAATTCTTTTTTTGTTGTGAAATTAAAAACTCTAAACTATACCCAACATATCACTTTTACGCTAAAATTTTTATTGTGACGTAAAGAAATCCTAAACTTGTATGTTTGTGACACATTTACCTTCGTCAAGGTTTCTTTAGATGATTTTTCAGCCAAAACAAGAGAAATGATTGGGTAATAATTTTTAATCAATTATGAGAATGATAGTTTATTTTGGACTACAAATAACCAAATAACAAATAATTATAAATTATTGTGAGGTCCACTCCTTTAAGTTCTATTGCTCACTATAGGCTGTTATTATTATAGTAGCCAAAAAACTTTTATGCTAGGAAAGCCCCCAAAATGCTGTGTTTATTTTACCTAAGCCATGTGGGCGCCATGACAACATTATTTGCTTTTTGATGTCAGATTTTTAACAATTTTCAGTTGAGGGTAAATGTGTCTAACATGTATAAGTTGGGGGGTTTTAAGGATAAAACCACTGCAAGTGTCATAACTTTTGTACGACATCCATTTGAGTGTTATAAATTTTTTTTTTTTTGCTCATTTGAGTGCTATATCGATATAAAAACATTTATTTGAGTGCCTAGTCTGGCAATCTGTCCATGTGGCATTTTAACTTAAATTTTCCTTTTGATGTGGCTTTTTAAAAAAGAATCGAAGTCCAATATGGAAATTCTTTGTACAACATGGCAATGGTAACAAAAACGTGGCTGTTTTTCTCTCTCCCAAAATGTTTCGTCTTAAAAAACTGCGACATTTTCTAAATGCTTCTCTAATTGCTTCCACAAATGAGAACATCTTTCTTTTTAAATGCTTCCTCTTCAAAACTCGAAAACTCCATAGAAATGCAAGAATATTATCATTGATGAGCTCTCCAATTGAGAGGAAGAGGATAATGGTCAAAGAGGTTGTCAGGCTTTGGCCAATAACTGACAACCCTCCCCTAGATCGAGAGAGGGTTGCCAACCTTTACTCAGATCCGGTGGAGACCTAGCCAGTAGTCAGTACCTAGCTACCCGTACCAATCATAACCTCACTATTGCTGGCCTTTTGTAGCGATGGTGGGCAGCACGGCAAGGGCCTGGTTTTCCATCCTTCATTTTTTTAAAATTTTAAAATTTAGCTCATTTATTAATTTAATTTAAATAAATTTTGAGTTAAAAAATTAAATTTAGACAAAAGTTACGTTTTTTTAACCTTCTCCTTTATGTTTTAAACACGTTAGTACTGTGTAGAACAGAGAAAATAGTCAAAAAAATTGAGTTAGCATTTTTCGTGAGACAAGTTGGATGAGTTAAAAGAAGAATTGATTGCACTAATTAGATAAGTAATATGATTTGATTGCATTTTCGTAATATATTTTAGGACTTTAATACGCTAATCCTTAAATATTTTACTCCTAACGGTAAAATAGTGATTTTTGATATAGAGAATGAAAAAAAGGAGGCATTAAATAGCAGTAGCTATGACACTGTAAATATTAGAATAGTCAAAATAGAGAGAGAGAGAGAGAGAGAGAGAGAGAGAGAGAGAGAGAGAGAGAGAGAGAGAGAGAGAGAGAGAGAGAGAGAGAGAGCAATGTTAAAAAGAGGTTGAATGGTAACTTACCTTAAGTCCGTGCAATTTTGTAGCGAGCCATGTTTTTATCAAGATTGTTGCTTCTACGGTAGAAGTTCTACCCAAAATCCTGCTTTTATCCAGATATATAGTCAACCGAAGAGTCCATCAAAGCTTCACGCTGGTAGTTTTTTTTTTCCCCTTTTTTTTGGTATTTCCATCTATTGGTCTTCGTGAGTATATTAGTGTTCAAGACTTTTCTAAACTGTTCACTTTATCACAATATCTTCAATTCACCCTTTATCAAGGTATCGATCTTTTCACTTTGTACTTCGGACTCCGTCAATGGCGATAAATTTCTTTTATATCAACATTACCTTATTTCTGTCTTAACTAAATAATAATGAAAAATAGATAGTTTTATCAACTTCAAAATATTTGGGAAAATTGTTCAAAAAATCCTAAATATATTGCACTTTTGCCAATTTAATCTTAAACCTTTAAATTTTGTCAATTCAGTTCAAAATCTTTTCACGTTTTGCCAATTGAGTATTTTCGGTCAATTTTGGATGGAAATTGCTAATATGGACACCAGTCCTCCTACGTCGCACAACCGTTACTGGCATAGACAATTTTGAATAATATTTTGACATTTATTACAAAATAGTTATTTATTTATTTTTATTTCCTTTTTTTCTGTTCTTCTCTTTTCCTTCTTTTCTTTTCTTTTCTTTTTTCTTTTTCCATTTTCCCCTTTGCTAGGCCTTGTTATTGCCGGCAAGGGTGAGGGTTGCCCTTGCTTAGCTTAGCGAGGGTCTCCCATGCTCACTCCTAGGTGAGAACGGCACTCGCTTGAGGCTGGCAAGTGCAGCCCCTACCTGAGGCTAGTGAAGGGAAAAATGGAAAAAGAAAGAATAAGAAAAGAAAAAAATGAAATGAAGAGAAACTGATAAAAAGAGAAGAAGAAAAGAAGGAAAAGAGAAGAAAAGAAAAGAAAATTGTCTACGTCAGCACCAATCATGCCACGTAGGATGGACAATGTCCATGTTAGTACTTCCTAATTAAAATTGGCTGGATGAATTCAATTGTTAAACATGAAAAAATTCATGACTTAATTGGCAAAATTAAAAAATTTATTACTGAATTGGCAAACGTACAATATGTTTAGACTTTTTGAATAATTTTGCTCAAAATATCATAGAGGATTTCCCAAGACATACTGTTAAAATGATCATGTAAACGTAGATTAGAAAATTCAGATTTCCTCTTCAATAGATATGACAAATAATATGGTGAAAAATCATCAATAAACACCACATAGTACCAAAACCATGGTAACGAAGAAATAGGGGCTGGTCCCCATATACCACGGTGTATCTTGTCCAAAACATGGGAACACGGCAAATCTGGAAAACGCAATGGCAATTTAGCACTTCTACTAAATTGACAACTGGTGCAAAGTTCACCAGTTGGTTTGTTGACTGAAATAAAATTATTCCTTCTCAAATACTGCAACATTTGACTATTTGGGTGTCCCAATCTTTGATGCCAAACTTGCTCATTTACTGACTTTTGCCTCTTAGAGAAAAATGCTGAAAGCTGTGGATCTCCGACGGCATACAATCAGCGATGATTCCTGTCCGATATCCAGACTTAATGTGTCTTTGAGTCCTTGATACAAAAACTAGATCCATTAAACTCAAAATAACGCCGATGATCCTGCGTGAGTTGAGAAACAGAGAGAAGACACCTCTTTATTTGGGTAACCACCAAAATGTTTCGATGTGCAAGAGTGCTAGATGCATTTCCAATAAGACCAGTACCGATATGAGTAATTGGAAGTGATTCGGCGTTGGCTACCATTACACTAGCATTGTCATGATAAGGTAGCAAGTATGTGAGTTTACCCGGTTTTTTTGCTGTTTACACCCGAAATTTACCATGCTGTCATGTGCTTGTCACAAGGGAAAATATGACAAAAGATAGACTGCAATCACGTGCATGTCACATGGGTGGTGTTTGATACATGCTTGATTATCGACAAGCATGAGGATAACTACCCAATAATTGATGAAGAGGTAGGGAAATGACATGTGTCGAGTTATTGAAATATGATAATGGACTGTTGGTGACTGCCCAAATGGATTCTGGTAGCAAACTTTTCGATAGAAACACTAAAAAAATATTACTCAAGATGCTGGAATAACAAGCACCAACAATGTGCACTACTAAGGAGCAGTTGCTATTTGAAGACCCAGCCACGGAATGGCATCAATAACCATATAACCTATGGAGCACGATTGAGATGGTGGTAAAGGAAGTGGATGAAGTAATTTGTGAGGAAAAAGGGATGTGGACAAAGTCAGTAGCGGTCACTAAATGAGACACAGCTGCTCGGTGGTTACCAAGTTTCATGATAAATACCAACAGTTATCGAACGAAGAGCCCCTGACAAATCAATGAAAATGTTATCTTTTTATCTTATTTTTTTTTTGTGCTGCACTTCAATTTCCTTAGTTGTAGCTTTCAGATTCCAGTCATTGATTAGATTCTGGCGCGTATCTATATTCCGGTGCATCGTCGTCGATTAGATTCCTGTGTTGTGTCCGCTATACTATCTCAATATATTTTCGTTGATTAAATTCTGATGTATCTCATTTCGAATCCCTCTCTTTCCGTACCTTAAACTAATTTACCAATGTTACTTATTCTAGAGCAGTGTTGTCGATTAAATTCCGGCATAGTATTCAACTATCAACTTGTGCCATTGATTGAATTCCGGCATAGTTCAAGTCTGGTCATGTGATTTGTGAGCCTTGTTGTTGATTAAATTCCAACTTAGCCCAATGTTGTACAGTGTTGTTAGGATTCAAAATACTAATTTGACATGACATTTGATATCCTCTATTTGGAGTTGGCGCAGAACCCCTATTCCCTTTTAATAAAAATTAAAGATTGACTTTTAGCAAAAGATATTTTGTTGTGGGAGCAATTCCGGCGAAACATTTGCGATATGGGCATCAACACCTTTGTCTGGATGCTATTCATCATCATGTGGATCAGAATTATGCAAATGTAGTTTAGGCCGTGGGCAACGTCGTCGCTTTAATAACTGTTGTCAAATCGATGCCAACTCTTGAGTTTGTGGTGGCCCTTCTTTTTGCAAATTTGACAAGTAGGTGTGCCTCAAGAGATTTTGAATTTGAGCGAGCAGACTGGGAAGCTGCAGTGGGACTTCCTTGATTTGATTGTGGGAAACCACGACCTCTTGAATTAAAGCTAAATGAGCCACCGCAATCTTTATTGCCGCCTCCTCAATTCCCACTGGGGTTACACCAAGAAACAAACGCCATTGAGGTGTTTGACGCACCAATCATGCTTCTTTTGTTAGGTAACTCCTAGCTTTGAAGTTGTGGGATAACTTCTGCATATGATGATAGGCAGCTAAGGGTCAGTATCCTATTCTGTTAGAGCATTCCATGCCAATGAGGCTGTTTTAAGCCCCACTGCAAGTCGAGAGCTTCTTCAGACAAGTAGGTGTGCCTCAAAGAGATTTTGAGTTTGAGCGAGCAGGCCGGGAAGATGCAGTGGGACTTCCTTGATTTGATTGCAAGAAACCACGACCTCTTGAATTAAAGCTAAATGAGCCACCGCGAACTTTATTGCCGCCTCCTCAATTCCCACCGGGGTTACACTGAGAAACAAACGCCATTGAGGTGTTTGACGCAGCAGTCATGCTTCTTTTGTTAGGTGACTCCTAGCTTTGAAATTGTGGGATAACTTCTGCATATGATGATAGGCAGCTAAGGGTCAGTATCCTGTTCTGTTAGAGCATTCCATACCGATGAGACTGTTTGAAGCCCTACTGCAAGTCAAGAGCTTCTTTAGAGACGGTACCAATGACCCAAGATTTGATGAGTAAGATCTGTCCCAACCCATGATTCGCAATCAGGATTGCAATCTGTTGTCCATTTTCTCGATCAAGTGTTGGTGGAGCAGCAACCATTTTTGTAGCTAGTGTTTGATTGTGGCGATCACACAAATAGCTTTCATTGTCCCTAGGCAAAAATCGCCTCTTTAACAACGTTTGCATCTTTCACCATGTTGTAACTAGTGTTTTGCCTTCAAACTGAATCTCCATGTATTCGAAAAACCAATCCACCTCATCTAGCCAATTTGTGAAGTCTTTGATATTTAAGCTCCCATCGAAGGTAGGAATCTCCACTTCCCTCTTGAATTCCTCCTCTCACCGGTGGCCATGGTCATCGCCACCGCAATCTTGCTAATCAACACCATAATCGCAACCTCGACACCACTACCCATCCTTGTGGTCATAACTATTAATCCACACATTCAATCTAGGGCAAAACCAAAACCAAAACCAAATTAAGAAGATTTTGGTAACAACTGCACATGACAAATTTTGTTGGGAACGCGCAGTAGAAACTTGATATCTTCATCTGGGAAGATTGCCAAGAGGGAGCTTAAGTCCGAGACATCAATATATCCAATTGGACCCATTTCCACTCAAAAACTTGAGCCAATGAATTGTGAGCCAATTAGGATATATTAACTGCTCAACACCAATTTTCGTGGGCCAACTAGGATGTATATAAACTGCTCAATACCAACTTTATTAATTGCTCAACACCAAAGGCCAAATAAGATATAGGTTAGGTTTGCTTCCCCTTAATTTGGATATCTTTTTTGAAAGCCAGCTCAACACCAATCTTCATGGGCTAACTAGGATATATATTTACCACTCAACACCAACCTTATTAGCTGCTTAACACCAAAAGCCAAAGCCAAGCTCCCCTTAATTTGGATATCTTTTTCCGAAGCTAGCTCAATACTAACATTCATGGGCCAATTAGGATATATATTAACTGCTCAACACCAATCTTATTAATTGCTTAACATCAAAAGCCAATCTCCCCCTTAATTTGGATATCTTTTTCCAAAGCCAACTCAACACCAACCTTCATGGGCCAACTAAGATATATATTAACTACTCAAACATCACCTTCTTAACTGCTTAACACCAAAAACCAAGCTCCCCATTTAATTTGGATATTTATCTCCGAAGCTAGCTTAACACCAACTTTCATGGGCCACCTTGGATATATATTAATAACTACTTAACACCAAAAGCCAACTAGGATACGGTGTTAGGTTTGCTTCCCTTTAATTTGGATATCTTATTTCAAAGCCATGAAGGTTGCCAAGAGGAAGTTAAAGTCCGAGCTTGTCAATATATCCAATTGGACCTACCTTCACTCAAAAGCTTAAAACCAATAAGTAATGGGTCAATTAGGATATGACTTCTTTAACACAACTTACATGTGTATTCTAATAGATTTGATGTTGGTTTGATTTGATTATGGAATCTAAGTGGTTTGACTTGTTTTTCAGATTTTGTTTCTTAAAAAAAATCATAAGAAACCTTATAAAATTTGTAATTTGATCTTTTTATAGAGGGAGAAAATTTTGAAAGTAACCTCTAATTTCACAAAAACTAGGGGTGATAGATTTCAGTATAGGTAGATTTTAGACCAATTACTTGGAATCTATCTTGTTAGAGTCGATTTCTAGATTGTGGAACTGGTTCCCTTAGAAATCGGCATGGAACTGAACTGGCTAGTTCCATGATTGACTTGAGAGCTGAGCTTGTTTTAAAATGAATCAGTCAAGATTAGTTCCCTAATTTTTTTTTAAACTCAGGATCCCTGTGTGAACCAGTCAAGGGTTAGTTTGGTTCGGTTCTCGGGCTGAACTGGGCCGGTGCTCACCCCTTGGCAAAACACTAATATGAATACCTAAGAATTTGAGCTAGAATGCAAAAAAAATGGAGATTTGCGTTTAGATGTCTCCATTTATATGATTTAATAATTTTTTTTAATACCTCTGCTACACATAGAATATATCTAGCAAAAAGGCATGTTGTAATGATAACACGTGCAACAAAAGATAAAGCTACATCCTCCCTCAACGGACTTTATGTAAGCATTTGATGCAATTGGACCTTCATTTGTGCATCTGCTTGTGGGAAGAACTCGAGTACTTTAAACCTCTTTCGTTCATGCATAAGATAATAGGTGATCCAGGGCTTCAAAGTGCACCATAACCCAAGGCAACTACTAACAAAGTAAGGCCTGCATATCCATCTATCCCCGAGCTTGACAAGTGGCATATCTTATCTCAGTACACGTTTAATACCTCCAGACATTGTACTCCATGTGCATTTTCCTAATTATGTCTTCCACATATCGCACCAAATTCATTACATATGCTATACTAAGGCTGTCCTTTTTATGATCATGGCGAATAAAGTTCACTCTTAGTGCTTTTCCTGCGCATGTCCAGATGTAGTACTCCTGTGTCAATATATGCGTCTTAGTCCTGTTCAATCCAATACCAGGCCTCTATTCCCTCGATCCCATGAAACCCAAAAAGATCATACAATGATGGGTAAAAACTTTTTTGACAGTGGAGCAGAGTTGGTTCATAAAATGTTTGTCAAAAAAATGTGGGAAAAAGAGATGGCAGAATCGTGGTTCTTTTATTTTTCTTGCGATGGCATAATTGATAGTGTGGGCAACACTGAATCTTTAAGATCAAGATTTTACACGAGCAGAAGCCATCGATGAAGCATGATAATTCCTTACAGTTTTTTTTTTTTCTCTTTTCTGTAGAAAGGTTAATTACTATGTTTCTCATGAAAAGATGAGTATCTTTGAGGTTTTTTCAAATATAGCATGAGAGGCACACTGTTATTAAATTTTGCTGAACAGGTAACCAAATTGCTTGGAGTTAGTTCAGAGTCATTGTCAGTGAAATATTGCAATGGGGAAAGCCCTTCAACAGCCAAGGCAGATATTGATCCTGAAGTCCACAGCCTCATTCACGATCTGATAATGCATATACATGAAAACGAGCCAGACATTGAAAAAAGCATATTAATTTTTCTGCCAACAAAGCGTGCACGGGTGCAGCAATGGCGTCTTTTGAAACCCTTAAGTTCGTTGTTCAAAGTCATTTTGCATCACAGTATAGATACAGAACAAGCTTTGTTGGAGATGAGGATCTGGAAGTCCCACCGTAAGGTAAGATTTGCTTTTGGGAAGCTCAAATAAACTTCTCATCCTTTGGCATTGGAGTTCTCTTAATTTGCATGTTAGCTTCTTGCATGATCAGAATATCAGTAACTAAATCAAGATTAATGTCCTCCATCTAAAGGCATCATATCATTTAGCCTTTCATTTGTATTTTATTTTTTGGTAGAAGTATTTGAGGAAGCGATAAAACATGAAGATTGTGTCCTGAAAAGCTATCACAATGGAAAAATGTATCAATAGATTTTACAGGAAAAACTTTTCTTGTATTGACTTCTGAATCTTCGGCAGCATTTATGTCAATAAACTGATGCAGAAAAGGGAAGCCAAGAATCTTGCTTACCCTATTAATATCATTGCCTAGGTGCAGATCTTTTAGGCATGTTTCTCCATGTGCTTCTCCTCAAGTTGCGTTATTGAAGACGGCTATGGTTTAGGTTGCCTCTGCTTTTGTTAGGAACAGTTACAAAATTATGTGTACCTATCAATGTGAAATTAGTATGAGACCATTGTAATAATTGCTCTGGGACTGTACCTTTTTTTATGCCATTGTTAGTGTTGAAGGGCGTGCACAATTGTGGGAGTTATGAACCGAAAAAGAAAAAGAAAATGGAGAGGAATTGGGCGATCATTTAATAGGGTGGATATAGTGATAGTGGAGACATGTATGAAATGAGTTGCTACTTGATGAAATGAACGTAGTTAGTAGGAAGGGTAATATTGAAATGTCAAAAAAGTGAGACAAGTAAACTTTTCCCCTAATAATATGGATTTATGATAAGGTTGGGTCTCTTTTCATTAGCCAGTTAGAGAAACATATTACATATTTGAGTTCCTTCTGATTTTGAAAGTTCTTTTTAACCAGATAATATTAGCTGTGCAAAGTGCCGAGTCATCAGTGACAATTCCGGAAGTAGCTTTTATAATTGATTCGTGTCGATCATCACAAGTTCACTGGGACGGTGATAGTAAATGTGAATTCATGGGGCTCATGTGGGTATCCAAATCTCAGGTATCATATAAAGCTCAGCAACTTAGTTTCAGTTTCTATGTTCTGTTCATGAGATTCAAAGTCACATGTAGGCTGAGCAACGAAGAGGAAGAACCGGTCGGACCTGTGATGGAGAGATTTATAGATTGGTAACTCTATCATTTTTCAGTGATCTAGTGGATTACGAGTGTCCATCTATACTGACATTACCACTGCAAAAGCAATTACTTCTAATCTGTTGTGCTGAACAAGAGGCCATTAATGATCCCAGAGGTATGTTCCTTCTGTCAATAAAACATTAAGTGTGCTGTTAAAATGTCCTCTCTTCCTGTTTCACCTTTGTCATCCACAAACTTGCCCAGATGCATCAATCTTCTCTTAGAACAGGAAGTGCAAAATGAGACTCCAACCTACTCGTAGAAAATCATGCAAAAGGATGGGAAACAAACAAATGAAGGGAAGAGGGCAAAATAAAAAATGAGAAGTCCTTTTCTTTCCTACCTCTTTTAACATAATTTTACCTTTCTAGAGCATTGAGGGCCTTCCTTCCGCTGCCACTGAAATCCAAAACTGATGACCTCCGTTTTATCCCAATGGACTTGCTTCCCAAGCAACATCTGTTCCCATGATGTATTGCGTTTTTAAGATCAATGAGTACATTGGTTAGGACATTTTGCCTTGCAAAATTTTTCTTTTTCGATCGACTCCCTCCATATTGGAACCCTATGCAGCTAACAAGAAGTGATGAGAAAGCGAATCTCTTCAGCAACTTGGAAATTCTTCAGGTCAAGGAAACACCACGAGACATTCCATTTTTTATATTCGCAGAGCCTTAAGGAATTTAACTGTCTTTTGTCACCCCTCAATTGACTAATCACGAAATAGATATCTTATACAATTCCACGCAAATATAGTTTGCGAAGCAACTATGAAAGTCTTGAAATGAATGGAAAGGCATGCTGTTTTAAAGCTACTCAGAAGACACCCAAGGGGGATCGTCAGCACTGATATAAATTAAGAAGTATAGTCTTTGGATCTTTTCGTTTTTGTGGTTAGCTAGGACTACTGGAAAAACTTTACGCAGAAATTATTCTAAAGCCATATTACTGACACGTCCCCACCACATTTATCACAATTTGGTTGCGCAAAATTTGACATTGGATGATTTTATAAAGGAACTTGCATCTATTCCAGAACTCTAAGATGCATGACACACATTTCCATTATTATGTTTTTAGCATTCCCTGATATTCTGCATTCATATATTCAGTATTATTCGATTAATAGAAATACTAATCCTTAAAAAATAATGTTAGTGTTGTTGCAGAAGGCTTTAGACCCTCCTGATTTTGATGTTGTTCAGAGTGCATTAGATTTGCTAGTTCATATGGGTGCACTCCAGACATCTAATAGAGGGAGGCTTGAGCCAACATTCTATGGACGTCTGCTTGTCAGTTTCTCTCTGTCTTTTGATGCATCTCGGCTCATAATTAAGTTCGGGGAGGTTGGATTGCTGCATGAGGGCATTCTTCTTGGTGTATTGATGGATACGCAACCTCTACCCATCATCGAGGATGATTTGGTATTTCCTATCGAGCAAATGCCAATTTCTTTTTAAGATCCATCAACAGGTGAAATACATTACTCATTGGCTATTCCCCTTTTCTTTCCAGTTTGCAAAGGACTTTGGTGGCTTTTTTAGCATAGATACTAACAAACCCCGAATCGGTCCTCGTAAGGAGGTGATCTTAATGGCAAACTTGTGCGCCTTTAAGTTTTGGCAGCGCATTTTCAAGGTATTCTCATTATTTATTCTTGAAGATCTTTGAGGTATTCATTCTGATATGTATGTTGTATTCTTCTGAAGGACAAGTATTGCACTAAGCATTTAAACCAAGTTCTACAATTTGATGACATGGAAGCTACGAAGAAGATGGTGCTGGAGACTGAAGAAGAATGGTGCTTCTTTCATAATCTTGCGCGGCCATCACTTAATCATGTCGCTGAAAAATGTACAGTTGCAACTTTGTCCTTTGAGTTCTCTCCGGTCACCTTTCTTCCCCTTTCTTTCTTCAATTAGTTGGACTTTTGATTTTGAATTTGCTTTTCCTCAGATGAAGATGTCCTGAGTTCATTGCATCAATTTCGGCCCAACTTCCTTGGTACATCTGATGGTTTTCCTTCTTATTACTATCCTTATGACTTCCAACACAAATGCCTTCTCAAGTGTCCGCCAAATGAAGATGAAGATGAAGATGCAGCTGGCCTAAGTGACAAAGAACTTATTTTATCCATCGACACCAGGGAATGTGTTGCTTTGCCGTTTGTTGGCCCAAACGACTTCAAGACAAAAAATGTGGCTGACAAATTGACAGCTGTTGTAAAAGAGGTACTTTATCATACTTTACATGCCCTTTTGCAGATATCTATTGAATTAAGTTTCCTTTGTCTGTAATGTTTTTATAGATAAAAGCTCATTACTTTGGATTGGCACCCGGTGATCAGCCCAAGAGTTCTTCTGAGAGTCGTTTCTCTGTTAACAATGGGGGTAAATTATGTAGACATTTTCTGAGAAGATCTTATAACAGGGGCAGTAATTGCTCGTTTTCTCGTTCATTCCGAGCAAAACAACCCATGTGCAAATTCTTCTGCACTTTACAGGTTTATACTTAACTCAGACTTTTATTTTCACTATACATAATATGCATGCACGTGTTATCAGCATATAAATTTCCTTTCTCAGAGTTTGTACCCATTTACCAAGTGGATGTGACGTGTTATGCTTTATCGTGAATGTGATTGAAGACTTCTTTTACTGCTTGATTGAAGCAAATAAAGCAGTGGACAAATTGACAAGTTGGGGGCATGCTTTATATCTAATCGTTAACTTCATAAATTGCATGCTACTGCAATTCACAAAACTCTGCTCACAGAATGCATATGGCACACGCTTGAGATTCTTCACCATTTTCAAAAGCATGGTCATGTTGATCCAAAGGGCGATGGAACCCCTCCATGGATAATTGTAAATTGACCTGCTCGTGCTTAGTTGTCAGCATATCAGATTCATTGCTTCGTTGTTCATGCCCAGTGGTACATGCTTTACTAAGTTTCTTTGTATCTAGTTATGTATTTAATTTAATCAAACTAAGACCATGAACACCTTCTCCAGCTCCCGATGTTCTTGAATTTTTTGAGAGAATTTATTTTTTTCTCAAGAATTTCAAATCTTATGATTCTGTCTTTTGGAGGCCTTATTGAAAGTTGCCTTGTAGCATGCCCCTAGCAACACTGCTTGTCACCTGCGTTAGTTTTTTTAGAGTGTGTCAGTTCTTCCTAGATGCTTGGCAAACACTCAAAAGCTGGCGCAGTTAGAACCTTCAATGGTGTTCATTCTTCAGCAGCTTCTGGAGAAGTTGCTTCAATCTGTAGAGTTCGTATAGATTACTTTATATTTGAAGGTCTATAGCACTTTTAGAACACGCACTGTTATGCTCATTTTGAAGCCACAGCTATAACAGAACTACAGGCTATGGCAACTAAGGTTATAGCAGAAGTTACTGCAAAGCTAAACAAACCTTGATAGGGTTCTTATAAAAAGAATTCTGTTGATGCTTCATGGATGTTGAAAGAATCATAAAAGCAAATAAACTTCTGGATTTTGTGTATAGTGTCCTCCTAAGAAATTAGAGGCTTCTGAGCTTAAAGTGGCCGCTCCTTGTCGCAAGAGTTCCAAAAGCTGGTATTGGGATTGCTTACATACAGTCCTCCTGAGAGATTAGAGGCTTCTAAGCTTAAATTGGTCGCTCCTTGTCTGAAGCAAAATTTTCGAAATGCTGGTATTGGGATTACTCGTGTGTACGTGAACCTGTACGCTGCGGCTGATTATGTCCAAGTCATGCCACACTCTCCTCATATGCTCTCAAGTCTTGTTTTTAACTGTGCTGCTACTTTATTCCCCCATGCAAAGTGAAAGTAATTCATTAATTGATTGTGTAATTGGACTGGCAGGGTTGTCGAAATGGTGATTCATGTTCCTTCTCTCATGATCTGGGCACATCATTTTCATCAGTCACTAAGCCCAGTTCATGCATCCCAGAAAATGGCAATGCTGACCCGGCGCGACTTATTCAGTTATTTCCTTTTGCGGATGATGGGAATATTCTTATCTTGGATGACACCAACTTCCATTTTACCTCCAACATTGCCCGGTGTTATGATCCTTTAAGAATGGTTGCCACCACACATCTTCTGGAATCCTCCATATCTGACCCGTCATTGACTGATGTCAAGATTATGTGGGGACTCCATCACCCATACCAAACCATCATAGGGAGATCTGCGGAGAGTCAAGTTCTGTGGAAGTCAGTGAAATGCGTCTTGTGGTTTCCTGATTTTGAAATTTGCGAATATGGAAAAAATTTGGAGGGACAGAGAAGTTTCATGAAGAGTTTCTTCGAGTATCTGGCAATTCGGCTACTTGCTAACGCCATATGTGAAATGCCAGTCATTCTCACCATGAATAACCTAAGGTTTTCAAAACTGCAGGTAATTACTGTTTCCAAAAGATGGTAACAATTTTTTGGTCATTGCTGTGTTTGCTTGATCATGGAATCCTGTAAGGAACAGGTGATCGACCCATCAGCAATTGCATGTGCTCAGCAGAGAGCTCTTTATTTCCATGCATGGCCAGGAAACTAGATTTTTATTTTTGTTTTGAGTGTATCTTTGTTAACCGGTAGTTGCACTGATGAACCTTCCAGCTCGGTTTGGAGTAGCAACTTTAGACTCTTTTGCTAAAGGTCATGATACTGTGTTCAAGACATCTTTTGTAGATATCCGTCCTGGGCCCCCAGTGTTGTTTTGACACCTTTGTGATTATTGTTCCAGGTGGAGAAGCTGGGAAGGAGCTGCTTCTTCTTTCTCACCGATTCATTTCCTTTCGCTGCGCAGAGCTTTGGGGAGTTGTCGGATGTCATACCCACCAAGAAACTGATGGAGGTATCCAAGCCCATCTCGTATGTTTTTCGCATGTACCCTCCTTCAGACATCGAGTCCGATGATTTCCAAGCCGTGATTCGAAAATGTCTGCATGATGTTCGGTGACTTTCTGTGGCGCATGGGATCAAAACATTAATTTGGTCATAACTAGCTTCGATGATTCCTCCTTTTCTGAGGTTCTTCAGTGAATGCGCTTAAGCATTGCCATGTTATGTTAGACAGATGACAGTATGTCCATTGTATTGTATGTA
The DNA here is from genome assembly GCA_014182845.1 of Corymbia calophylla. Lineage (NCBI taxonomy): Eukaryota > Viridiplantae > Streptophyta > Magnoliopsida > Myrtales > Myrtaceae > Corymbia > Corymbia calophylla. The sequence continues at coordinate 26,804,574 of CM024703.1, forward strand.
GTTGAACTACCAACAGTCCTGGCCCATTGCAGCATTGCTTGTTTGCAAAATGTGCAGTTTGATTCATAATATTCGAATAACGGAAACACAACAAGGTCATTTGGGCCATTGATAGCTCTTCTTTAATCCGGTCCTTCGAGGTTTGACTCATTTTGCGAGGTTCTTCAATGAATGCGCTTAATTATTGCCATGTCATGTTAGACGGGATGTTCATTCTATTGTGTGTAGTTGAACTATCGACAAGTCCTCGCAAGTTGCGGCATTACTTCTATGCAAAGTGTGTAGTTTGATTCTAAATACTTGAGCAACGCAAACACGGCAAGATCATCTAGGCCATTGGAAGCTCTTCTTCAATCCAGTCCTTTGGGGTTTGACTCATTTTGAGAGGTTCTTTAGTGAATGCGTTTAGTTATTACCATGTCAAGTAAGACAAACGGCGAGATATTCATTGTTTTGTATGTAGTTGAACTATCAATAGTCCTAGCCCGTTATGGTATTGCTTCTTTGCAAAGTGTGTAGTTTGATTCAAAACACTTGAGTAATGCAAACAAGACAAGGTCATGTTAAATGTTGATCCAATTTCTAGAATAAGCTAAAGAGTACTAAAAATAAAGATAAAATAAAAAATCTAGACTAAGGCGGCAACTTGTCCAAGTCGGCAAGCAAGTAGCAGCAAAAGAAACCTTGGAAAAAGTGAAAAATAGTGGGCTGAAGAATGAAGAAGAATCTGGACGTGGGATCAAGACAAAAGTAAGTCCAAGTCAAAGCTGAAGACTAAAGAAATGTCTAGAGTCATCTAGGTGTCTAAGTCGGTCAAGAAGAGGCGGTGTCCCACGCCTATAAATAGGACTTGGTGGACGTCTCCTTTGTACTGTAGTAGAAAAACACTACTTCCTTTTGTAACCCAACAGACCAACTTCAGCTTCTTGTATTAACCATCTATTAATAAAAATTTTCTTATTTTTCCCTTGTGCTTCCTTTGCCAAATCCTTATTTCCTAGCTTATTTCACACACACAAGCACACGCTTCCGCAAATACCCAAATACCCAACAGTGGTATCAGAGCCACGTCTTTGGTTGGTATTGGGCATTTGTCCTAACCACCCACTCCTAAAACTACCCATTCAAATTTCAAACAACTAAACTATGGCCACTTCTACATCATCTGCATTTCCCATTCCTATTTTTGATGGGAATAACTATGATTTTTGGAGTATCAAAATGACTACCTTCTTGATAGCCCAAGACCTATGGGACATTGTGGAAAAGGGTTACGAGGCTCCGCAAGAAGGTGCGAGTGTTCTGAAGGATCAACTGCAAAAGGATGCAAGGGCACTTTATTTTATTCAACAAGCACTCTCGGAAACGATATTTCCGAGAATAATTGGAGCAAAGACTGCAAAGGGAGCTTGGGAGATACTTCGAGAAGAATTTCAAGGATCAGAAAAGGTACGTATTATCCGGCTTCAAACTTTAAGAAGAGATTTTGAGAATTCTAAAATGAAAAATTATGATTATGAGACTGTCCAAGAATATTGTGGAAAATTAAGGAACTAGTTAATCAAATGAGAGCCTACGGAGATGAGATCACTGATCAAAGGGTCGTAGAAAAAATATTGGTGTCACTTACCAAAAAATACAATTCTATTGTGACAACTATAGAAGGAACTAAGGACTTGGCGACTCTATCAATGAGTGAATTAATTGGCTCTCTAGAAGCACATGAGAAAAGAGTGATGGCACAAGATGAAGATTCAATTGAAAATGCCTTTCAATCTAAAATAAACGTACGGTCTCATCAATCTAAAAATTGTGGAAGGAATTCATGGAAAAATAAAAAGGGAGGAGAAACTACACAAAGGGAAAAGTATCCTCCTTGTGGCATTTGCAAAAAAACAAATCATTTGGAGAAGGATTGTTGGTTCAAAAATAAGCCACAATGCCGCTTTTGTAAAAGATATGGCCACGTAGAAAAAGATTGTCGATCGAAAACAAATAATCGAGCTAACTATGTTGAAAAAAAAGAAAGTGAAGACAGTATATTCTACGCGGGCCAAGCAACAAACGATAAGAAAAAAAATACATGGTATATTGATAGTGGGAGTAGCAATCATATGACGGGGGATGAATTTATATTCGCCGATATTGATAAGTCGGTGAATTCCCAAGTAAAATTGGGTAATGGTGCATTAGTGGACGTCAAAGGAAAAGGCACCATCGCCGTAGAAACAAATAAAGGACCAAAATATATTCATAATGTATATCTAGTTCCCAGTCTAGCACAAAATCTCTTGAGCGTGGGCCAGATGATTCAAAGTGGGTATTCTGTATACTTTAGAGGAGATACCTACATTATCTATGATAAATATAAAAACATCATTGCCTCTGTTAAGATGGAGAATAAGAATTTTCCTATTCGATGGAACTATATCAAAGACATAGCCATGAAAGCTCAACTTGATGATTCATGGCTATGGCATCGAAGATTTGGCCACTTCAACTTCGTTGGACTAAAAACTCTCCATCAGAAAAATATGATGAGAGACTTTCCAGCTATTTCAGAAATTTTAGATGTTTGTGAAGGATGCCTCCTTGGAAAACAACAAAGGCAGTCCTTCCCATCTAGAGGTGCATGGAGAGCTAAAAAGCCATTAGAACTAGTCCATACCGATGTATGTGGTCCAATGAGGACCCCTACACTTAGTCAAAATAAATATTTCATCCTATTCATTGATGACTACACTAGAATGACGTGGGTATACTTTCTTTGAGAAAGATCAGAGGTTTTCTCTATTTTTAGAAAATTCAAGAACCACGTCGAGAATCAAAGTGGCCGAAGAATCAAAGTCCTAAGGAGCGACAGAGGCACTGAACACAACTCAAGAGAGTTCAATAAATTCTGTGAAGATGAAGGAGTTCATCATCAACTAACTGTTGGCTACGCCCCAGAACAAAATGGAGTAGTAGAAAGGAAGAATAGAACCGTCATGGAGATGGCAAGGTCCATGCTAAAGGAGAAAGGCCTTCCTAACACCTTCTGGGAAGAAGCAGTCTACACGGCTGTATACCTCTTAAATAGGTGTCCAACTAAAGCAGTCCAAAATAAAACTCCAGTCGAAGCATGGAGCAGACGAAAGCCTTTAGCGAAGCATCTCAAGGTGTTCGGCTGCATATGCTACGTTCACATCCCTGCTCAAAAGAGGAGTAAGCTCGACGAGAAGACTGAAAAAGGAATATTCCTTGGTTACAGTGATCAATCAAAAGGTTATCGAGTTTACAACCTAAGAACTAAGAAGCTCGTGATTAGTTGAGACGTCGAGTTCGATGAGAATGCTGCCTGGAATTGGGAGGATGAGAAGATCGAAAAAAAGTATGTCGCCTTGCCAGATACGTCACCTACTCAAGAGGAGTCAACAACACAAGAAGGAGGAGAAGTGCCAGATTCCACCACTCACGATGTAACTCCACCAATCTCTCCAAGAGTGACGCAAGAAGAATCTCCTCCACAATCTCCAGTACTAAGGGTAAAAACCCTTAGAAGAATTTACGACACATGCAACTTTGTTGCTTTAGAACCAGAAAACTACAAACAAGCATCCAAAGAAGAAGTTTGGATAAAAGTCATGGAAGAAGAGATCAAAATGATCGAGAAAAATAAAACTTGGGAGCTCGTCGATCGCCCCGAAGACAAAGAGATCATTGGTGTCAAGTGGGTCTACAAGACGAAGCTTAATGCAGATGGATCCATCCAAAAGCATAAAGCAAGGCTGGTGGCGAAAGGATACTTGCAACAACCATGTATCGACTATACTGAAACTTTTGCTCCTGTTGCTCGCCTTGATACTATTTGAGCACTCATAGCCCTTGCAGCACAAAAAGAATGGAGGATCTATCAACTAGATGTGAAATCGGCATTTCTAAATGGATATCTTCAAGAAGAAATATATGTGGAACAACCACAAGGCTTTATTGTCAGAGGGCAAGAAGAAAAGGTTCTAAAGCTTAAAAAGGCTCTTTATGGGTTAAAACAAGCACCACGAGCATGGTATAGCAGAATAGACGAATACTTCACCAAGCAAGGATTTAGGAGGAGCATGAGCGAGCCAACGCTCTACATCAAGACCCAAGGTAAGTCCGACACACTCATTGTCTCTTTGTATGTAGATGATCTCATATATACAGGGAACAATGAAGTGATGATTCAAGAATTCAAAGAAGAAATGATGAAGACATTCAAGATGACGGACTTGGGCTTGATGCACTACTTTCTTGGCATCGAGATCGACCAAAACGGAGGAGTCTTTATCTCGCAAAAGAAATATACTGAGAACGTCCTAAAGAAATTCAAGATGAACTATTGCAAAATTGTTGTGACACCACTTGTGACAAATGAGAAGCTACTAAAGGAAGATGGAGCGGAAAAAGTTGACGCTTCTCTCTACAAAAGTTTGATTGGTAGTCTACTATATCTCACTGCAACACGACCGGACATTATGTACGCAACAAGTCTATTGTCACAGTTCATGCAAAGTCCGAGTCAAATTCATCTTGGAGCTGCCAAAAGAATTCTCATATACTTACGAGGAACAACAGACTATGATGGCATTTGGTATTGGCTAAGTGCAAGCACCAAGCTCATCGGCTATACTGACAGTGACTGGGCAGGATCAGCTTATGACAGAAGGAGCACTACTGGTTACGCATTCACTTTGGGTTCTGGAATATTTTCTTGGACATCCAAAAAACAAGACTCAGTGGCACAATCCACTGCGGAAGCTGAACACATTGCAACTGTCATCGCTACCAGTCAAGCACTATGGCTTCGAAGAATTTTAGAAGACATCGGAGAAGCACAGACGGAACCGACTCCAATACTTTGCGACAACAAGTCAGCAATTGCCATATCGAAGAATCCAGCCTTCCATGGAAGAACCAAACATATCGATATCAAATATCACTTCATACGAGAGGTGCGGAGCAATGGAGAGATTGAGCTTAAATATTGCAAGACCGAAGATCAAGTTGCTGACATATTTACTAAAGCACTACCACAAGCCAAGTTTGGGAAGTTACGAAGCATGCTTGGAGTATCGCAAAATTGGATCAAGGAGGAGTGTTAAATGTTGATCCAATTTCTAGAATAAGCTAAAGAGTACTAAAAATAAAGATAAAATAAAAAATCTAGACTAAGGCAGCAACTTGTCCAAGTCGGCAAGCAAGTGGCAGGAAAAGAAACTTTGGAAAAAGAGAAAAATAGTGGGATGAAGAATGAAGAAGAATCTGGACGTGGGATCAAGACAAAAGTAAGTCAAAGTCAAAGTTGAAGACTAAAGAAATGTCTAGAGTCATCTAGGTGTCTAAGTCGGTCAAGAAGAGGCGGTGTCCCACGCCTATAAATAGGACTTGGTGGACGTCTCCTCTGTACTGTAGTAGAAAAACTAGAAAAACTCTCATTCCTTTTGTAACCCAACAGACCAACTTCAGCTCCTTGTATTACCCACCTATTAATAAAAATTTTCTTATTTTCCCCTTGTGCTTCCTTTGCCAAATCCTTATTTCCTAGCTTATTTCACACACACAAGCACACGCTTCTGCAAATACCCAAATACCCAACAGGTCATCTGGGTCGTTGGAAGCTCTTCTTCAATCCAGTCCTTCGAGATTTGACTCATTTTGTGAGGTTCTTCAGTGAATGCACTTAATTCTTGCCATGTCATGATAGACAAACGATGGGATGTTCATTGTATTGTATGTAGTTGAACTATCGACAGTCCTAGCCCGTTGCAGCATTGCTTCTTTGCAAAGTGTGTAGTCTGATTCAAAATACTCGAGTAACGCAAACATGACAAGGTCCTCTGGGCCATTGGAAGCTCTTCTTTAATCCAGTCATTCAAGATTTGACTCATTTTGCAAGGTTTTTCAGTGGATGCGCTTAGTTATTACCATGTTATATTAGACAGATAATAGGATGTTCATTGTATTGTATGTAGTTGAAGTATCGACAAGTCCTCACTTGTTGCGACATTACTTCTGTGCAAAGTGTGAAGTTTGATTCAAAATACTCGAGTAACGCAAACATGACAAGGTCATCTAGGCCATTGGAAGCTCTTCTTCAATCCAGTCCTTCGAGGTTTGACTCATTTTGCAAGGTTCTTCAGTGAATGCATTTAGTTGGTACCATGTCATGTTAGACAGACGATAGGATATTCATTGTATTGTATGTAGCTGAACTATCAATAGTCCTGGGCCGTTGCTTTATTGCTTCTTTTCAAAGTGTGTAGTTTGATTCAAAATATTCGAGTAATGCAAACATGAGAAGGTCATCTGGGCCGCTCTTCTTCAACCCAGTCCTTCGGGGTTTGACTCATTTTTCGACCTTAGCAAAAATTACCCAATGCTCAGGATAGTCTTGTTTAAGATATTTGATATTGAAGCTGCCACAGGCAATCTAAATGTGGAGTGACTCGAGACAAAAAGGAGCATGTTCGCATCATAGCGTTAATGCCTTGGATCGCTGTTTTCTAATTCAGAACATAGCTGTCTTTGAGTTTAACCAAAGAGTTCGAAGGGCATCGCATAAATCAAATATTTCATTTCCATTGGTTTGGTGGAAGGAGAGAGCCTATAAATTACGCATAGCTAGGAAAAATTGCATAGTCCTAACTAGGGTGAGGCAAAAAAAAAGGTTTATATGTGGGATTTGAGTACTTTCGTGAAAAAAAAAATTACGCATTTATGGAAGGAGAGAGCCTATAAATTACGCATAGCTAGGAAAAATTGTATAGTCCTAACTAGGGGTGAGCCAAAAAAAAGGTTTATATGGGGGATTTGAGTACCTTCGTGAAAAAAAAAAAACAGTTCACAAATCGAACAAAACTATTTCTATGGTCTGATTGGTTTCAATTTTTCGAAACCAAATCAAATTGCAAAAATGTATTATGCGACCTACTAATTTTTTAATTATATTTATCATTTGTACGGGAAGTGGACCTTTAAAAAAATAAATAAATGGGAAGCAGCTTAGATTTTTATTTTGTATGAAATTTATCAATTGTCATGAGCTAGCTTGACCTCACCCGACCTCATCTTTGGCCAATCGCCAGCCATCGCCGAGCCCGGTGACCGGCTAGAGGAGAAAGAAAGAAGAAAAGAAAAAAAAAAAGAAAATGGTTTGATTCTAGAATTGTTGAAAAAAAAAGTGCATTTTTTTTTCTACTTTTTGATTATATTTTAAATCTATTTTTAAGAAAAGAAAAAAATTAGCTGACATTACCAAACGAATTTTTATTTTTTTTATTTTATTTCGGGAAAAAAAAAAAACATAAATAGTCAAGGATTAATCGATTATCAAATAGGCCTACAGGGTGCATGGACTCTGAGCAAATCGATGTTTGTGCAGCTCGATGTGCTTACATGGGGCGCTCTACCACGTGGAACCTGGAAGCACGGCGACATTGAAAAATGTGAGATTGCGCTTAGAAAGCTAATCCAGCTGGATCTTGGTAACAGTGGCGCCTCTGTGCTTCTGTCAAATGTTTATGCGAAATTTGGTAGATGGAACGATGTGAGGCAAGTCCCCGGGAGTAGCTTCGTAGAGCTTGACGGGGTACTTCGTGAGTTTTTTGTGGGAGATATTTCCCATCTGGAAGCTAAGGAGAGTCATATGATGCTTGATGAGATCATGACGAAATCGATGAAGGCAGGTTATGTGGGAAACACAAGAGAAGGATCGCTAGATTTTGATGAGGAAGCAAAAGAACTTACTCCATCCCTTCGTAGCCTGGCTATAGCCTTTTGCTGTTTAAAAACTAGTGTCGGTACTCTAATACAAACTATTTAGAACTTTAGAATATGTTGTGATTGTCGAGTTGCCATAAAGATGATATCCAAAATCTATAGACGCGAGATTTTGATCAGGGATCGCCATCGGTTTCATTGCTTCAATGACAGAGTTGAAAGTATTTCTAGTGGATGAAAAAGTTTCTAGGTCAATTTTATTAACTCTCAAGTCCTGTCAATGTTCATAGGTTTTTCTGAATGTGTGGCCATAGAAATTTTGGACATGTTGATTGAAACAATGAATCATGCGGACAAATTATGGCAGTTAAATACACTGAAAAGCAGATTGCTGGATTATCGAGATTCATTTTGTACTCCGCATCATTTTGACTTTTCTAAACCACAAGAACCTTGAGTATGTTTTTCTATTAAGAGCTACTCGACTGAAATATTCTATGAGGCCTACGTGAAATTGCAAGCGCACACATACTCTCCTGGATAAAGTCTAGCCTTGCCTATGGCGGTGCCTCACGATGGTCTGGATGAGGCTAGCCTTGCTAGGGCCTCGCTGGCCATGGGTGAAGGCAGCCATGGCCTCACTAGCCATGGATGAGGTCACCTTTTATTGTAGCCAGCGAGGCTGGCCTTGCCCAATGGCCGGCTAGCTTCGACACTATGGGAAATCGAAAGAAAAAAAAACAGAAAAAAAGAAAAGAAAATTTAAAGTTTAAAAAATAGTATTAAAAATTATTCATGTTAACGCTGATCATGTCATGTAATATGCTTAATTTCCATGTACATTTCTGGATAAAATTAATCAAATAAACTCAATTGGTAAAATATGAAAAAATTTTGGACAAGATTAGCACAATTAAATAATTTAGACTTGAAAGTGAATAGGCCTGTGATTTTTTTGACAATTTTCGCATGACACAAAGGACGTGAGCTCGTCATCCATTTGGTCTAGGGAGATCGTGACCGTTGATATTGTGTAATTCAAGCCCACTCTAATAAGGGTGTATTTGCTAATCATTTTATTCTCGAAAACAATTTATATTTAGAAATAGTTCTTTTTTATTTTATTCCCTAGATGAGTTTCAGAGCATTTAAAAGTATTTAGTTACTGCCAAAAATTTATATTTCCAAAATGAAAATGTGTTTGGTGTGACCCTTAAATTTTTTTGTGACTTAGAATTTCTTTTGATTTTTCAATACTTTTATTATACTTTTCTCTTTTTTCTTTTTCCTTCTCCTCCACTTATTCCTCTCGGCCGGTTGTCGGCCAACCACCGGCGAGGCTCTACCTCGCCCTGACCTAGCGAGACTTCAACACCAAACAGATTTTCTAGGGATAAAAAAAAAAGTAGAATTAGAAATTGTTTGGTTCGTTAACAAAATAAAACCTAAGTACTCTCTTGTCCTTCCATGATCAACTTTTTTTCTTTCCTCGTTTCCGAGATAAAGCGAAGATGCCCGGAAAAAAACTTGGGGGACCCACCCGCCCTTTCCTTCCGGGAGAAGGTAACCGACCCCTTACGATCGCCTTCTTCTCCAGCGAAAAAGGGGAGAACGAGCTCACTTTTGCTTCGACTTCACTTCACTCGCTAGCAGCGACCGCGAGCGATTCCTTCGCGATCGGGACACCACATAGAGAGCAGAAGAAGCAATCGGAGGGGAGCACTTCGACAATGGCGAGGCCTTCTTCTCAGGCGTCGTCACCGTGTAGCTCGTCGTACTCGTCTCAGTTTCCTTCTTCCTCCTCCGGGTTCCCTCCCCTCCCCATCATGGCCCTCCGCGAGAAAATCGTTGAGAAGATCCTCGAGAATCGCGTCACCCTCATCGTCGGTGAAACCGGATGCGGTACTCTCTGTTCGTGTGTGTGTGCAGCGTGCTGTGCTGCATTCCATTTTGGTTGCGTAAGTTTGAGCGGTGAACGATAAATTTTAAAAACGATGAATTTGGCGTCACAATTTTGGATGATCAGGATTGTTGTTGCCTTTTCTTTCCATCACTAGTTCGTGGACTAAGTCGTATTTCATGGTGTTTCGTGGCTTTGGAAACTAAACCGGAGGAACTAAAGTGTTCCTGAATAATGAAAATGTCACTTTAGTGTAGCTCTGTATTACTTGGTCTCATGCAGCTTGTACTGATGCTGTGGGAATATGATCGCGTCAACGTTTTTGTTTTATTCCAATGAATGAAAATTTTGTGCTCAGTTTCTTAGTTAATCTCTGCAATAGCACCAACCCATGAAATGTCTGGCTAAAGAGTTCTTAATCTCGTTGATTTGATTATATAATGGAAGATTGGAAAGATATGAACTCATTTAGCTGGTAACCTTATAGACCATGTATTTATTCAGTTAAGCACTTCGTATTCACTGATTCTGATTGCTAAAAACTTGCTGGAGAAGGAAGCTGGCAGATTGTACATTTTGTGTCCTTCTTAAGTCAGCATCTGGAATATGGAGATTTGGCTTGATGTCAGGATGTAATTGATTTGTTGTCGTTGTTGTTGTTGTTTTAAAGCTGAATACAGTCTTTCATTATCTAGCTTTTAAAAGGAGTGAAAAAAATTATTCAGGATCATAATAGTTTGGTTCTAGTCCTATAAATGATTATCCTTCAATCTAAAGGAAGATTTCAACAGAAACTAAAGATGGTGCCTTGAAGATCCATAACGTGATAATTTTTTATTGGCTGAATGTTGATTTTAAACCGATTCAACTGTGTAATCCAATACTGGGTTGTGCTTGCCCTGAAGTTACAAATGTGGATTCGGAATTGAATTTCAATGGAACCCATGTTATCTACTTCTCCGCATCTGATTGATGCTCTAACCTGTTTTTGTTAGTTCTCCACAGTTTGCTGTTTGGGATCGATCTGATTGTCTATTCTAAATGTCAGGGAAGAGCTCTCTAGTGCCTCAGTTTCTGCTAGAGAAAAACATCTATCCTGTAATATGTGTACAACCTAGCAGATTTGCAGTAGTAGCCATGGCTAAAATGGTTGCAAAAGCCCGTCATTGTGAGTTGGGAGAGGAAGTTGGATATCATGTTGATCGTTTAAAGAATATATCATCCAGGTAGCGATGCATGCTCTCTCTCCCTCTTCCTTCCCCCCCCCTGCTGCGTGCGGGGAAAAAGTCATAAAGAAAGAAACACATGCGTCTATTATCACCATTTCCTTAATATCGAGAATTAGATGGTCCATGATGTTTGATATGTCGTCTATTTCTTTGGGCTTCGGGAGCTTTTGGCTGGCACTACCATAGTCACGCATTGTTTTTAATTTCTAATGTCCTTTATATCCTTCAGCAGGTTTGGATTTTTGCCTTCTTTATCTGTCCTCCAATAATTTTGAGCTAATCTTTAGTGGAACTCTTTTCCCATCTATATCTTATGTGTGAAGAGTTTCCAAATTCTATGATCATCATAAATAGTGAGAAAAATGTCCATGAGCATGGTGACTTCAACATCCACACAACTGATGAACATTTCTGTCATTACTATGCCATATTAGTATGAAATAGTTACAACGTGTGAAATGTACTATGTTATTTGTCTAGCTTTCACATGTAAAGTAATTATAGGGTTTGACATTTTATTTAATGTAAAATACTTGAAATATTTCAAAATATACAAATATCGAAATCTACCATCCTATATACAAATTCACAATTTTCCAAAACTTGAAATCTTTATTTTCATTTTCGAAATTTTGGTGGGGAAGTAAATAGAAGTAATAACTTGAACCAAATAGGTGGTGCATAGTCAGCCTTGTTAGTAAACTTTTCCACACAAATTTCATCAATCATCGTATTTTCTTTGATTTAATTTGGTAAAGTTTTTTATTTTTATTTTTTGTATCTATGTCATTAATCCGTGTTCATAAAGTAAACACCGTGTCTTAGATGGTCAAACACGTAAACGTAACAGTCACTTCCATTGATCTATGTATATATTGGTTAAGACCTTTTTATTCAGTGGCTCATGCTAATTTTATATTGATTCACCATTTAGAAATGCCTTTAGGCATCCATGTTGGGTCTATCTTAAACTAAGTTCTTATTCCTTTCTACCCGTCTTCTTTTACAGCTCAAAGATTGCTTTCAAAACTGCGGGAGTTTTGTTAGATGAAATACGTGAGAAGGGTCTGAATGCGCTTGATTACAAGGCTATCATACTAGATGAAGTGCATGAAAGATCTGTAGAGTCTGATCTCCTTCTTATTTATGTGAAGCAGTTTCTCCTAGAGAACAATGACCTCAGGTGAGGTTATTAATTTTTTCTTGTATTTGATGTCATTCGAAGTTTATTACTTATTCTGCACAAAATGATGGTATCATATAAGATTTTCGAGTAGCTCTATCGATAATCATTGGTGGTGATACTTCATGAAATATTTTCTCTTTATCTTCAAACATTTTATAGTATGCATCACTTGTGAAAATGAAAATCTCAATAGGCGGCTTATCAATAGCATGCTTTTATTAGGTAGTAGTGCAAATACAATGTGGATGCATTTGATTTAATAACGATGTGAAAAGAATCAATTACACTGGCAATGTATACAGAAAACCATATCTTTGATTTGATGTTTCGTGGATGGCGGTCGCTTTGTGGCCTTAGAAACTTAGTTTCTGTTTGATATATTACAGAGTGGTATAAATGTCCGCAACAGCCGATATTGCAAAATATAGGGACTACTTTGGAGATATTGCTAGGAATGAAAGAGTAGAGGTGGTTGCCATTCCTAACTCTAACCAGCAAACCATTTATCAACGAAGAGTTTTATATCTTGAGCAGGTAAAAGCTCAGTTATTAGTCCAGATAGGCCTAAATTTGCGGCATTAATTTTTAAGAGTACCCAATCAATGGTTGATCATTTGGCATTCTTGTTTCATATGGAATTTCAAGGTGTGTTGGCGTAATTTTTGCTTTTGAGTATAGACTTTACTTTCTGCTTAGTATTCAGATTTGACTATAATTTAATACGTAACATCTTGAATGTTTGAAAGCATGTAAGTCTTAGCAATTTGAGTTATTTAAAGAAATGTGAACTTGTTTTCCTGATTTTTAAATTTGCAAAATAAATACTTTTAAATATTTGGTGGAAATATATATATTTGCCATAAAGTCATGAGTAGTTCAAGAAGTCAAAACAAACAGATCCTGAACTGAACTTTATTGAAATTATCATGTTGTAAAAGAAAACTGGGAATCTCCTACTGCCTTTTCACTTATTCGAGCCACGGCCATCCATGTTTTTGCACTCATCATATGCTAGAAAAGTTAGTAGGGAGCAGTTCTTGTCGCAATTCTTAGTGGCGAAGCACAATGCCTTCGGGGCAATGCTTGCGAGTACTTGCTTCTGCTTTAAGAAATCTGCTTGAAACGGTTTGAAAGCATATTTTCAAGAAGCAATCCAGGGCTGATTTTGCAGCTGTGGCCGTTCAAACTTTTAATTGTTAGTTTTGGGAGAATACTCGTAAAGTACGTTTTTACTCTTGAAATCATGACGTGGGGTCCATCGATAATGTCGAGTTTGTTGCAGATTTATTACCTTAATGATCGATGGTTTGTTAATTAGAATGGGAGTAGATGTAATATTAATATGTGATCCCACATTTTGGGGTATGGTTTTTTACATAAAACTTACCATTAATATTGACCCACATTTTTACTTTTGACGAGCGGTTATTCCACGTGCGGTTTTTTCCACGCTTCGTACCTTTCCGACAACCGCCCATTCAAGAACCGTCTTGATGGAAGATGGTTTATAAGGATGAACGTTCGCCAAGGGCGATCACAAGCGTTTAACACAAACCCTCTCATTTGGAATACACCATCGTACGCGAGGATTGGGTTAGTAGAGTACGCCCTAATCACTGTGGTCGGATCGCGGTGAAGTTTCGTAGATTTCGACGAACGCAAACTCAACAATGGCTGGAGGTTAGATTTATTTTTGATCACAAGTTTCCGCATAAAATTCTATTGTGCTTGAATTTTTGTTCATCAAGCATGAGTAGAATATTCTGTTTGATCATCTTACATTTGGTATCAGAGCGTATTAGTGCCTCTGCCTTGTTTTTGCAAATTTTTGGGTGCATTTTTCGAAATTAAATGAACAGTAAATCGGAATTGGGGTCAAGAGAGAAATTTGTCGTTTCCGGCGAAATTCAGGCGACCCATCGCCCGACTTCGGACCAGTACGGTCGCACCGCCATGGGGTAGAATACCTGCAAGTTTTCCGGCATATCGGTGACCGCCGGAGGCTAATCGCGCGGCGGAAGTCGCGGTGGCTAAGGATTTGCATAAAGGGAATTTTTGCTTGATTCAGACCAATTTCTTGATCATTTTCGCCGAATTTTGGGTCTATGTGGTCGCATCGATGTGTTCTCCGACACCCACTAATTATTTTGGTCTAAGATGGGTTGCCGGAGAAGAAATGGATGGCGGAGACGGCGAAAAACCGACCGAAAATCGGTCGTCCGCGCGAAGGCAGAAGGCGCGTGGCTCCCACGCGCGGGAACTGCTGGCGCGTGAGCGCCACGCGCGCGCAACTGCCCCGCGCGTGCGTCTCACGCGCCCGCGCGGTGAAGAAGGCGCGTGAGCGCCACGCGCTCGCGCAAGGGCAGGCGCGTGCGCTGCACGCGCCCTGGTCGCGGACCCACCGGTTTTTTACAGTTTTGCCCTCTTTTGTGGATTTTACAATTTTGCCCCTTGCCATTTTATTTTACGGTTCTGCCCTTGGGGAATTAATTTATTGTTATTCCACTGATTAATGAATTTACTGTTCTGCCCTTGTGGTGTTAAATTACCATTCTGCCCTTGATGCATTTTGTGAGTATTTTATGTATGAAATTAAAATGTCCAGTGATCCATATATTTTAATTAATTAGAGAGTAGCCACAGCATCTTTAATTAGTTAAATTATATATTAAGAGCCTCCGGATCACATTTGGAAATGGACATTTATTGTAATTAATCTTATTAATATGATGAATTTTATCCCACAGGAATTTTCATTATATTAATATGATTAATTAGGTTGAAATATCATATTATTTTTCTTAATTTACCCACAGGGATTAAGGAAAGGAATATAATATGATAGTTTCTTCATAAAGTTATGATGAATCTATTTAAATTAAAAACTTAGCCCACATGCAGTTTTTATGTTATGTGATTCATATTTTGTGCTATGTTTTACATTGGTAAAGCATGATTTATGTAAATTTTGCCTCATATTTTGTGACATAAGCATGATTATTTGATATGCAGTTTTGCAACCCGTGAATTTCTCTGAATTTAAGTGTGATGTTCCCATGCTGAATGGTGAAAACTATAAAGTTTGGAAGGAGTTAATTCTTCTTCAATTGGGGTGCATGGACATTGACTATGCTATAAGGAAAGACGAACCACCTCTCCTACCGATACGAGCACCGCAAATGAGAAAGCCCTTTATGAACAATGGGAGCGGTCCAACCGCCTTAGTGTGATGTTCATAAGGGCAAGATTGTCTCCTAGTATCCGTGGTTCGGTTGCTCAAAGATAGCAATGCTAAGGCTTTACCGAAAGCCATTGATGCGCAGCTTTGAGAGTTCAAAAAGCGCATGCTATGACCCTGATTATGAAGTTTTCATCTATGAAGCTCACTAGTGTTAAAGGTGTGCGTGAACACATCATGAAGATGAGGGATATTGCAGCTCAATTGAAGAACCTTGAGGTTGAGATATCTGAGTCTTTTCTTGTGTACTACATCCCGAACACTCTTCCACAAAAAGATGCACCTTTCAAGATCTCTTACAACACACATAAGAATAAATGGTCAATTAATGAACTAATGACCATGTGTGTTCAAGAGGAAGAAAGGCTGATTATGGAATCGGGAGAAAGTGTTCATTTGGCAACACAAGGGAAGAGTATGGGTCATGGCAAGAATAAGGGAAAAGGTAAAATACCTCCCCAAGTTGACATTAAGAAAGAATCCAAATGTTTCTTCTGTAGAAAGAAGGGGCATATGAAGAAGGATTGTGTCAAATTTCAGGCCTGGCTCGAGAAGAAAGGTAATCCAATCTCTTGTGTTTGTTATGAATCTAATATGGCTGATGTGAGTCGCAACACTTGGTGGATTGATTCTGGTTCTACAATCCATATTTCGAATTCCTTGCAGGGTTTTCAAAACCAAAGGAAGCCAGTGGGAAGTGAACAATGTATCTATTCGGGAAACAAGATGCGTTCGCATGTAGAAGCTATTGGGACATGCAGTTTAGTTCTCAATAGTGGCTTTGTTTTGAATTTGGAAAAGACCTTTTATGTACCTAGTTTCTCTAGAAACTTAATTTCAGTTTCAAGACTTGTACCTTTGGGTTACTCTTTTCAATTTTCAGGTTCAAACTTCAGTTTGTTGTTTAAATCTGAAATTGTTGGGAGTGGTACTTTGTCTGATGGTCTTTTTCGAATTAATTTGCAAGACAATGCCTATTATGATGCGATGCATGTTCATGATAATGCTGGTGTGAAACGATGTGTTGTGAATGAAGATTCCTCTATGTTGTGGCATCGGAGATTGGGACATATCTCCATAGAAAGAATTAAGCGATTAGTAAATGATGGAGTACTTAGTACTTTGGATTTTACTGATTTTGACACTTGTGTGGACTGCATAAAGGGAAAGCAGACCAACAAGACAAAGAAAGGTGCCAAGAGGAGTACATACATATTAGAAATCATACATACGGATATTTGTAGTCCGGATATAGACTCGTATAGTCAGAAATATTTCATCTCATTCATTGATGATTACTCACGTTACATGTATCTCTACTTGCTTCATAATAAAATTGAAGCATTAGATGCCTTTAAGGTATTTAAGGCGGAAGTAGAGAAACAATGCGATAAGCAAATTAAGATCGTGAGGTCAGATAGAGGTGGAGAATTCTATGGTAGACACACTGAGGATGGACAAGCACTGGTCCATTTGCGAAGCGAAGTTTCTTCAAGAGAATGGGATAGTTGCCCAATACACTATGCCTGGTTCTCCGGACCAAAATGGTGTAGTAGAAAGAAGAAACCGAACATTATTGGACATGGTGCGAAGTATGCTTAGTAGCTCTAAACTTCCTAAGTCCTTGTGGACTGAAACTCTTAAGACGGCAGTGTACATATTGAACCGAGTTCCAACCAAGGCTGTTACAAAGACGCCTTTTGAGTTATTCAAGGGTTGGAAGCCGAGTTTGAGACATGTACGCGTTTGGGGATGCCCGTCTGAAGTGAGAGTTTATAATCCACAAGAAAAGAAGTTAGACCCAAGGACTATAAGTGGGTATTTCATTGGATATGCCGAAAAGTCCAAGGGGTACAGGTTCTATTGTCCATCTCATACTACTAGGATTGTGGAATCAAGAAATGCTAAGTTTCTTGAAAATGACTTGATTAGTGGGAGCAATCATTTGAAGGAACTTATTCCCCGAAAAGGATCATTCGATACCCAATCTCCTACCTCAAGTATTAAGTTGGTTGTTGTTCATAATGCCCCTACAGTTCAACCGGCTATTGAACAACAAATCATTGAAGTTCCACAACCTGCTGATATTGATCGAGTAGATCTTGTTGTTCAGCAAGTACCAGAAATTGTTGAACAACCAGTTGATACAACATTAAGAAGATCTACTAGAATGAGAAAAGCAGCAGTTCCTAGTGATTATATTGTGTATCTACAAGAATCTGACTATAATATTGGAGCTGATAATGACCCTGAAACGTTTTCACAAGCCATGAGTACTGATGAATCCAATTTGTGGTACAATGCCATGAAGGAAGAGATGAGTTCTATGGCATCAAATGAAGTCTGGGATTTTGTTGAGTTGCCTGATGGTGCAAAGGCCATTGGTTGTAAATGGGTCTTCAAAACTAAGAAAGACTCATTAGGCAACATTGAGAGATACAAAGCCAGACTTGTTGCTAAAGGATTCACTCAAAAGGAAGGAATCGACTACACGGAGACATTTTCTCCTGTATCCAAGAAAGATTCTCTTCGTATTATTTTGGCATTGGTCGCCCATTTTGATATGGAATTACATCAAATGGATGTGAAAACGGCATTCCTCAATGGGGAACTAGATGAGGAGGTGTACATGAAACAACCTGAAGGATTCCCCTCTAGTAAAGGTGAGCATTTGGTGTGCAAGCTTAAGAAGTCTATATATGGCTTGAAACAAGCATCCCGCCAATGGTACTTAAGGTTCCATGATGTGATTTCTTCATTCGGTTTTGTAGAAAATGTCATGGATCAATATATATACCAGAAGGTTAGTGGGAGCAAAATTTGTTTTCTTGTGCTATATGTGGATGATATTCTACTTGCGACCAATGATAAGGGGTTGCTACATGAGGTGAAACAATTTCTTTCTAAGAGTTTTGACATGAAAGATATGGGTGAGGCATCTTATGTCATTGGCATTAAGATCCATAGAGATAGACCTCAAGGAATTTTAGGACTATCTCAAGAAACCTATATCAATAAGGTCTTAGAGAGATTTCGGATGAAAGATTGTTCACCAAGTATAGCACCCATTGTGAAGGGTGATAGGTTCAATTTGAACCAAAGGCCCGAAGAATGATCTAGAAAGGGAATAAATGAAAAACATTCCATATGCTTCGCTTGCTGTCGGAAGCCTGATGTATGCTCAGGTTTGCACTCGACCTGACATTGCTTTTGCTGTCGGAATGTTGGGAAGATATCAGAGTAACCCGGGTATGGACCACTGGAAAGCTGCAAAGAAAGTCATGAGATACCTTCAAGGTACCAAAGGTCACATGCTTATGTATAGACGGACTGACAACTTGGAAGTAGTTGGTTATTCGGATGCGGACTTTGCTGGTTGCGTTGATTCTCGAAAATCAACATCTGGATACATTTTTATGTTAGCCGGCGGAGCCGTGTCATGGAGAAGTGCGGCGTACTTTGACTCGCTACTTCCACTATGGAGGCTGAGTTCGTTTCTTGTTTTGAGGCTACCTCGCATAGTGTATGGTTAAAGAGTTTCATTTCTGGGCTTAGAATTGTTGATTCTATTTCTAGGCCATTAAGGATATATTGTGACAATTCAGCTGCGGTTTCTATGGCTAAAAATGCCAAAAGTGGCAGTCGAAGTAAGCACATCGACATAAAGTATTTAGCCATAAGGGAACGTGTTAAGGAGAATAAAGTGGTCATTGAGCACGTTCGCACTGAATTGATGATAGTGGATCCTTTGACTAAAGGCATGCCACCAATGAAGTATAAGGATCATGTAGCTAGTATGGGACTAGGTCCCATCATGTAATCTATTGTCATGTGAACGATCTTTGTTGTATGAAACTCTTATTCAGTTGTAATGTTATTCTCAACTTCGGTGTACACATTCGCCTTTATGAGAATAACAACTATCCTTGGTTTTGGAATAAACATAGGGTTTATTCATTAAGATGTGTTGTCACATATGGGCTAATATAAAAGGAATAAGATGCATTGTGATACATGGAAGATATTACTCGCTTTAAGAGGACATGTCGCCATGATTCATGCGTTTTGTTTCTTTTCTTAAGCATAAAGTTTCGTGGATTGCTTGGATAATTCGTTCATGAAAATGTTGGGATCAAGTGGGAGAATGTAATATTAATATGTGATCCCACATTTTGGGGTATGGTTTTTTACATAAAACTTACCATTAATATTGACCCACATTTTTACTTTTGACGAGCGGTTATTCCACGTGCGGTTTTTTCCACGCTTCGTACCTTTCCGTGACAACCGCCCATTCAGTAACCGTCTTGATGGAAGATGGTTTATAAGGATGAACGTTCAGTTTTGAAGGGCGATCACAAGGTCTAACACAAACCCTCTCATTTGGAATACACCATCAGTACGCGAGGGGATTGGGTTAGTAGAGTACGCCCTAATTGTGGTCGGATCGCGGTGAAGTTTCGTAGATTTCTGACGAACGCAAACTTGAACAATGGCTGGAGGTTAGATTTATTTTTGATCATGTTTCCGCATAAAATTCTATTGTGCTTGAATTTTTGTTCATCAAGCATGAGTAGAATATTCTGTTTGATCATCTTACAGTAGAATCTTAGGGTGCGTTTGTTTCGCGGAAATCGTACCATTTTTGGAAAATGTTTTCCAGGAAATCATTTTCATGGAAAATGATTAGTTTTCCTGTGTTTGATGATATGTGATTGAAAATGTTTTTAGGTGTTTGGATCGCATTTGGAAAATGATTGAATAACATTTGAACTAACAAAAATGGAATGACCTAAAGACCTCATAAAGTGGGAAAGTGTTTTCCCCTTCCCATGCACAGGAATTCATTTTCCTAAAATAATACATAATATTTATGTTGACTGGAAAGTATTTTCCATTAACCAAATCGTTTTCGTTTGTTTCAATGAAAGGAGTTTCCTGGAAAGTGTTTTTTGGATTTTCCGCTGTTTGTTTTTCCAAAAACGATTTGGTCAATGGAAAATACTTTCTAATCAACATAAATATTATGTATTATTTTAGGAAAATGAATTCCTCGTGATGGGGAAAACACTTTCCCACTTTACGGCGCCTTTGGCCATTCCTTTTTGTTAGTTCAAATGTTATTCAATCATTTTCCAAATACGATCCAAACGTCCGAAAACATTTTTAATTACATATCATCAAACACAAGAAAACTAATCATTTTCATGGAAAATGATTTTTGGAAAACATTTTCCAAAATCGATACGATTTCCGCGAAACAAACGCATCCTTACTTTTATTTCTTTATCCGTAGTATAATCCTAAGCTGTGTTTAGTCGTTTAGATTTTTAATCAGGATAGAATTGGATATGATAGGATATGAAATCTGAGAATTTTGCTATATCTTATCAACTGTTTGATGAATCGTAGTAATAAAATCGGATGTATTTACATTATATCATGTAAATTATTCGATTTAAATTATATATTAGCATAAACGAACCTAAATATTTATAAATGGAGACTGTAAAAATCTCTCACGATACTCTTGCCTACTTTATTTTTATTTGCTTTTTTATTTTATTTTTCCTCTCTTGTTTAAATTATTTTCTGTTTTATTTTTCCCTTTTCATCATTCTCTAATAAAATTTTATTAAATTGTAAACTGTACTAATATACCTAAAATACCTAAATTTTGTAATAAATATAATATATTGAATTTATATTATAAGATATAATTAAATTCGAATATAAAAATAAAAATAAAATAAAATTTAAAAATTTAAATTGTTATTTTTTGTTATTTTGAATTTCTTATATTAGAATTCAAATTTATTTATATTGAATGCAATTTTAATTTTGTTAATTTAATAAGTTTGTTATTCGAAAAAATAACTTTCTTATTATTGATATTAGAAATTTTATTCACTTTTATTCCACCTCTCCCATGAGAAAATTATATTCGACATAAATCATTTTTATATCTGACTTTATCTTATCTTGAGCAGACATCAATATAGGATAAGATAAATTTTATGATATCTTGAATTTTAACCTAATTGTCAAATGCAGCTTTAGTTGATTTTATTCGAATATGTAATTATTTATCAATTAGTTACATTTGTCCCTAGTTTATTTTTTATTTATTTTTTCTAGTTTAGTTTTTCACGCATATAAATATGCGCTTTATTGTGATGTAAAGCAGCTCATCTGTGAGCGTGTTGCGCCTTGTGCGTGTTTTGCGGATTCATTTATCCGTGTAAAGCATAATCTTCAATTAACTCTAGACACGTGTAGTGTAGCGGCTTAGTCTGGGGGAAAACCTGGAAAGGGCTGACGAAGTAGTGCTGCGGACGAATAATCCTCATGGCTTCAGCTGAGACAACCATGTGGACTGTGTTGAAGCCTACGGTCGGAATCACAACAGGGGCGGTGTGGGAGAGGTCGATGACACTAAATCCATAGCTAATTAGAAAATTGCTGAAGTTGTCTAACCATGTCTGAGGGCTTATTTTAAGACATATAGTGCTCGTGGAAGTAAACACATGATAAGGCCGAGATGGATTGTGGTATCCAAGGGCATTTTTTACGTCGAGTTGGCTAATGTGCTGATAATGAACAACATTTAGGGCATGTTTGGTAACCGGCTAAATAGTGAAAATTTCTTTTCTTTTGTTCCCGGGAATAGATTTGAAACAGAAATCCGTTTGTTAAAATTTTTGTTCCCGGGAACAAATTAAGGCAAATACTAACAAAGTAAGGCCTGCATATCCATTTGCCCCCTAGCTTGACAAGTGGCATATCTTATCTCAGTATAAGTTCAATGCCTCTGACATCTTACTCCAGGTGCATTTTCCCAAATATGTCTTCCACATATTACACCAAATTCATTACATATGCTATATAAAGGCTATGGCGTATAAAGTTCCCTCTTAGTGCTTTTCCTGATCGAGTCCAAATTGTAAAATTTTGTAGGATCACAGCTGACTGTTCTAAAAATTTAAACTATTAGATGAAAGCGTGATTTATTATTTAAATATTCTAACACTCCTCATACTTAGTTTGGTTTTGTGCCCGGTACTAAGCGTGGAAATTCAATTAGGGAGGCAAATGAGGTCTGGAAAGATTTGAACTTAGGATCTCCAACTCTAATATCATGTGAGATTTTGTGGGACTACAGCCGACTATTCTAAAAGCTTAAGCTATTCGATGAAAGTTGTGATTTATTATTTAAATATTCTAATATAGATGTAGTACTCCTGTGTCAATATATGTGTCTACTCCTGTTCAATCCAACACCAGGCCCCTATTTCCTCGACCCTGCAAAACCCAGAACGAGCATAAAATAATGGGGAAATTTTTTTTTGACAGTGGAGCAGAGTTGGTTCAGAAGATGAAATCCTCATGTTTAAAAATTGTGGGAAAAAGAGACGGCAGAATCGTGGTCCATTTTTTTTTTTCTTGCGATGGCATTATCGATAGTGTGAGTGACATTGACTCTTAAAGATTATCATTTTACACAAGCAAAAGCCATCGATGAAGCATGATAATTCCTGACAGTTGTTTTTTCTCTTCTCTATAGAAAGGTTAATTACTATGTTTCTCATGAAGAGAGAGTATCTTCGAGGTGTTTTCAGTTATAGCTTGAGAGGCATACTGTTGTTTATTAAAGTTTGCTGAACAGGTAACCAAATTGCTTGGAAATAGCTCAGAGTCATTGTCAGTGAAATATTGCAATGGGGAAAGCCCTTCAACAGCTAAGGCAGATATTAAACCTGAAGTCCACAGACTCATTCATGATTTGGTAATGCATATCCATGATAATGAGCCAGACATTGAAAAGAGCATATTGATTTTTCTGCCAACATACCGTTCACGAGTGCAGCAATGGCATCTTTTGAAGTCCTTAAGTTCATCGTTCAAGGTCATTTTGCATAACAGTATAGAATCAGAACAAGCTTTATTGGATATGAAGATCTGGAAGTCCCACCGTAAGGTAAGACACACTTTTGGGAAGCTCAAATAAACTTCTCATGTTTTGGCATTGGAGTTCACTTAATTTGCATGTTAGCTTCTTGCATGATCAGAATATCGGCAACTAAATCAAGATTGATGTGCACCATATAAGGGCATCATATCATTTAGTCTCTCATTGTTTTTTGGGTTAAAATGTTGTTTTGTTTGTAGAAGTATTTGAGGAAGCAATAAAACATGAAGATTGTGTTCTTCTGAAAAGCTATTGCAATGGAAAACAATATCAGTAGATTTTACATGAAAAACTTTGCTTATATTGACTTGTGAACCATCGGCAGCATTTATACCAATGAGCTGATGCAGAAAAGGGAAGCCAAGGATCTTGCTTACTCTATTGATATCATTGCATAGGTGTAGATCGTTTAGGCATGTTTCTCCATGTGCTTATCCTCAAGTTGCGTTCTTCATGAAGGCTATGGATTGCCTCTGCTTTTGTTAGGAATGGTTATGAAATTATGCGTACTTATCCATCTGAAATTAGTATGAGACCATATTATTTGCTGTTGGACTGTACCTTTTCTTATGCCTTTATTACTGCTGAAGCGTGTGCATTATTATGGGAGGTTATGAATGAAAAAAAGAATAAAATTTTTTAGAGGAATTGGGTGATTATTTAATGGGGTGGATATAGTGATGGTGGAGACATGTATGAAAGGGGTGGTTTCTTGATGAAATTAATGTAGTTTGTAGTAAGGGTGACATTGGAATGTGAAAGAAGTGAGACAAGTGCAACTTTTCCCCCAATAATATGGATTTATGATTAAGTTGGATCTCTTTTCATTAGCCAGTTAAAGAAACATATCACATATTTCAGTTCCTTCTGATTTTGAAAGTTCTTTTTAACCAGATAATATTAGCTCTAAAAAGTGCCGAGTCATCAGTGACAATTCCGGAAGTAGCTTTTATAATTGATTCGTGTAGATCATTACAAGTTTACTGGGACAGTAATGGGAGCAAAATCTCGAGGCTCATGTGGGTATCCAAATCTCAGGTATAATATAAAGCTCAGCATCTTAGTCTCAGTTTCTATGTTATGTTCATGAGATTCAAAGCTACATAGGCTGAGCAACGAAGAGGAAGAACCGGTCGGACATGCGATGGAGAGATTTATAGATTGGTAACTCAATCATTTTTCAGTGATCTAGAAGATTACGAGTGTCCAACTATGCTGAGATTATCACTGCAACAGCAAATACTTCTAACCTGTTGTGCTGAACTAGAGGCCATTAATGATCCCAAGGGTATGTTTCTTCTGTCTATAAAATGATAAGCGTGCTGTTGAAATGTCCTCTCTTCCTGTTTCACCTTTGTCATCTACAAACTTGCCCTGATGCATCAATATTCTCTTAGGACTGGAAGTGCAATATGGGACTCCAGCCTATGTGTTAAAAAGTCATGCAAAAGGATGGGAAATAAAAAAATGTAGCGAAGCGGGCAAAATCAAAACTGTGAAGTCCTTTTCCTTCCTCCATCTTTTAGCGTAGCTTACCTTTCTAGAGCATTGCCTCCCTTCCCCTGCCACTGAAATCCAAAACTGATGACCTCCATTTTATCCCAGTGGACTTGCCCATACAGCATCTGTTCCCATTGTGTGTTGTGTTTTTAAGATCAGTGAGTACATCGGAAAGGACACTCTGCCATGCAAAATTTTTCTTGCTCAATCAAATCCCTCCGTATTGGAACCCTATGCAGCTAACAAGAAGTGATGAGGAAGCGAATTTCTTCAACGAGGTAGAAATTCTTCAGTTCAAGGAACACCGTTAGACATCCCATTTTCAATATTCACAAAGCATTAAGGAATTTAATTGTCCTTTGTCTCCCTTCAGTTGACTAATCAAGAAATAGATACCTTATACACTTTCATGTAAATATGGTTTGTGAAGAAACTATGGAAGTCTTGAAACGAATGGAAAGTCATTCTGTTTTAAATCTATTCAGAAGATAATGAAAGGGGATCGTCAGTACTGATCTAAATTAAGAAGTATTGTCTTTGGATCTTTTCCTTTTTGTGCTTAGCTAGGAAAACTACCGGAAAAACTTAACGCAGAAATTATTCAGAACCATATTACCGACACGTCCCCCCTGCATTTACCTCTATTTGATCGTCCAAAAGTTGACATTGGATGATTTTAAAAGGGAACTCGCATCTATTCCAGAACTCTAAGATACATGACACATTTCCATGATTATGTTTTTAGTATGCCCTGAATTTCTCCATTCATAAATTCAGTATTATTTGATTAATAGAAATGCTAATCCTTGAAAAATAATGTTAGTATTGTTGCAGAAGGCTTTAGACCCTCCTGATCCTGATGTTGTTCAGGATGCATTAGATTTGCTAGTTCATATGGGTGTACTTCAGACATCTAATAGAGGGAGGCTTGAGCCAACATTCTATGGACGATTGCTTGCCAGTTTCTCTCTGTCTTTTGATGCATCTCTGCTCATAATTAAGTTTGGGGAGGTTGGATTGCTGCATGAGGGCATTCTTCTTGGTGTATTGATAGATATGCAACCTCTACCCATTAGCTATTTTTTTGGGGAGGATGATTTGGTACCTCCTATCAACCAAATGCCAATTTCTTTTAAGATTCATCAACAGGTGAAAGACATTACCCTCATTGGCTATTCCCCTTTTCTTTCCAGTTTGCAAAGTACATTGACAGCTACTTTAGCAGTAACAAACCCCCAATTGGACCTCTAATGGAGGCGGTGTTGATGGCTAACTTGTGTGCCTTTAAGTTTTGGCAGCGCATTTTCAAGGTATTCTCAGGATTTATTCTTGAAGATCTTTAATGTATCCATTCTCATATGTATGTTGTATTCTTCTGAAGGACAAGTATTGCACTAAGCATTTAAGTCAAGTTCTACAATTTGATGACATGAAAGCTACAGAGAAGATGGTGCTAGAGACTGAAGAAGAATGGTGCTTCTTTCATTGTCTTAGACAGCCATCACTTAATCACGTCGCTGAAATATGTACAGTTGCAACATTTTCTTCAGTTCTCTCCTGTCACCCCTCTTCCCCTTTCTTTCTTCAATTGGTTGGACTTTTTATGTTGAATTTGCTTTTCCTCAGTTGAAGATGTCCTGAGTTCATTGCATCAATTTCGGCCCAACTTCCTCGGTACATCTGATAGTTTTCCTTCTTATTACCATCCTCGTGACTTCCAACATCAATGCCTCCTTGAGTGTCCGCCAAATGAACATGAAGATGAAGATGCAGTGGGCCTAGATGAGGATGAACGTAATTTATCTGCCGACACAAGGAAATGTGTTGCTATGCCATTTGTTGCCCCAAATGATTTCCAGACAAATAATGTAGCTGAAAAATTGACAGCTGTTGTCAAAGAGGTATTTTATCATATTTTACATGCTCTTTTGCAGATACCTGTGGAATTAAGTTTCCTTTGTTTGTAATGATTTTAATAGATAAAAGCTCATTACTTTGGATTGGCACCCAGTGATCAGCCCGAGAGTTCTTCTGTGAGTGGTTTCTCTGTTAACAAGGGTGAATTATGTATGTATTTTCTGAAAGGATCTTGCTACAGGGGCAGAAATTGCTCATTTTCTCATTCATTCCACGCAAAACAACCTACATGCAAATTTTTCTCCACTTTACAGGTCTATACTTCCCTCCAACTTTTATTTCACCATATATTATATGCATGCACGTGTTACCAGCCTATAAATTTCCTTTCTCAGAGTTTGCACCCACTTACAAGTGAATGTTTGGTGACGTGTTATGCTTTATCGTGAATGTGATTGAAGCAAAATAAGCAGTAGCTAACATTGACAAGTGGGGCATGCTTTATATCTTATCATTAACTTCGTAAATTGCATACTACTGCAATTCACAAGACTATGTTCACAGAATGCATATGACACATACTTGAGAATCTTCCCCAATTTTAAAGGCTTGGTCATGTTGATCAAAAGGGCGATGGAAACCCTCCATATATAATTGTAAATTGATCTGCTCATGCTTAGTTGTCAGCATATCAGATTCCATTGCTTTGTTGTTGATTCTAGTAGTGTATTTAATTTAATCAAATGAAGACCTTTCTGAACACCTTCTCCTGCTCCTGATGTTCTTGAATTTTTTGAGAGAATTTATTCTTTTTATCAAGAATTTCAAATCTTATGATTCTGTAATTTGGAGGTCTCATACTGAAAGTTGCCTTGTAACACACGCCTAGCAGCACTGCTTGGCACCTGGGCTAGTTTTTTTGGAGTGCTTCAGTTCTTCTTAGATGCTTGGCAAGCACTCCAAAACTGGTGCAGTTATAACCTTCAGTGGTGTTCATTCTTCAGCAGCTTCTGGAGAAGTTGCTCTGATCTGGAGAGTTCATAATTTGAAGGTCTATAGCACTTTTAGAACACACTCTGTTATGCTCATTTCGAAGCCACAGCCATAACAGAACTACAGGCTATGGCAACTAAGGTTGTAGCAGAAGTTACTGCAAAGCTAAACAAACCTTGATGGGGTACTTATAAAAAGAATTCTGTCGATGCTTCATGGATGTTGAAAAGGTCAATAAAAGCAAATATACTTCTGGTGTTTGCGGCTAGTCCTCCTAAAAGATTAGAGGCTTCTGAGCTTAATTTGGCTGCTCCTAGTCACGAGCAAGAGTTCCAAAAGCTGGTATAGGGATTGCTTGCATATAGTCCTCCTATGAGTTTAGAGGGTTCTGAGCTTAAATAGGTGATTCCTTGTCTAAATCAAGACTTTTAAAAGGCTGGTAATGGGATTGCTTACGTGACTATGTGAACCGGTCGCTGATTATGTCCAGGTCATGCCACTCTCCTCATATGCTCTCAAGTCTTGTTTTTATCTCTGTTGCTACTTTATTCCCCCATGCAAAGTGAAAGGAATTCATTAATTGATTGTGTAATTGGACTTGCAGGGTTGTCGAAACGGTGATTCATGTTCCTTCTCTCATGATCTGGGCACATCATTTTCATCAGTCACTAGGCCAAGTTCATGCATCCCAGAAAATGGCCATGCTGACCCGGCGCTGCTTATTCGGTTATTTCCTTTTGCTGATGATGGGAATATTCTAATCTTGGATGACACCAACTTCCATTTTACCTCCAACATTGCCGGGAGTTATGATCCTTTAAGAATAATTGCCACCACACGTCTTCTGGAATCCTCCATATCCGACCCATCATTGACCGATGTCAAGATTATGTGGGGACTCCATCACCCATATCAAACCATCATAGGGAAATCTGCGGCGAGTCAAGTTCTGTGGAAGTCAGTGAAATGCATCTTGTGGTTTCCCGATTTCGAAATTTGCGAATATGGAAAAAATTTGGAGGGACAGAGAAGTTTCGTGAAGAATTTCTTCGAGTATCTGGCAATTCGGCTACTTGCTGACGCTTTATGTGAAGTGCCGGTCATTCTTACCATGAATAACCTTAGGTTTTCAAAACTGCAGGTAATTACTGTTTCTGAAAGATGGTAACAATTTTTTTCATTGCTGCGTTTGCTTGATCATGGGATCCTGTAAGGAGCAGGTGATTGACCAATCAGCAGGTGCATGTGCTCGGCAAGAGAGCTAACTATTTCCACGCATGGCCATTAAACTAGATTTTTATTTTTGTTCTTGAGTGTATCTTTGTTAACCGGTAGTTACACTGATGAACCTTTTAGCTCGGTTTTGAATAGTAACTTTAGACTCTTTTGCTAAAGTTCATAATGGTGTGCTCAAGACATCTTTTGTAGATATCCGTCCTTTGCCCCCAGTGTTGTTTTGACACCTTTGTGATTATTGTTCCAGGTGGAGAAGCTGGGAAGGAGCTGCTTCTTCTTTCTTACCGAGTCATTTCCTTTCGCCGAGCAGAGCTTTGGGGAGTTGTCGGATGTCATAACCACCAAGAAACTGATGGAGGTATCCAAGCCCATCTCGTATGTTTTTCGCATGTACCCTCCCGCAGACATCGAGTCCGATGATTTCCAAGCCGCAATTCAAAAATGTCTGCATGATGTTCAGTGACTTTCAGTGGCGTGTGGAATCAAAAGTTCATTAATTTGGTCATAAGTAGCTCCAAGGATTCCTCCTTTCGCAAGGTTCTTCAGTGAATGAGCTTAGGTATTGCCATGTTATGTCTATGACGGGATGTTTATTGTATTGTATGTAGTCGGATTATGGACAGTCCTCACCTGTCGCAGCATTGCCTCTTTGCAAAGTATGTTGGTTGATTCAAAATATTCTTGAGTAACACAAACATGTCGTGGTCTTCTGGGTCATTGGAAGCTTTTCTTCAATCCAGTCCTTTCAGTTTGCCCGCTTTTCGACCTTAGCAAAAATAACCCAACGCTCAGAAGAGTTTTTTAAGATGTTTGATATTGAAGCTGCCATGGACAATCTAAATGTGGAGTGACTTGAGCCAAAAAGTAGCATGTTCGCATGACAAGGTTAATATCTTGTCATTGAGTTTAACCAAAGAGTTAAAATCATTTCAATTTGGTTTCACGGGGCGCTTCTTTACCCTTTATGGAAGGAGACAGCCTAAAAATTACACATTCCTTGGAAAAAAAAATTGTATAATTCTAACTAGGGGTGAGTCAAAAAAAGTTTAAATATGTGATTTAAGAGTACTTTATTGCAAAAAAAAATGGGTTCACAGATCGAACAAGCCACTTTTTGTGGTGTTATTTGGCCTAGGTTTTTGTCCAAAACCAATACAAACTACAAAAACGCTTAATGCGACCTACTAATTTCTTTTGATCATATTCATCATTTATAGGGGAAAATAGTCTCATTTTGTTAACTGTGAAGTAGCTTAAATTTTAACCATTGGTGGTCGCCCTTCCCACATACATAGGAAGGGGATGTGGGGGGGAGTTCGAATCCCTATCTTTTAAGAGGTGTTGGGGTGAGAATGTTTAGCTTTAAGTATGGGTTTTGACTCTCATTATTTATAAAGAGACAATGTAAAAATTTAAGAGTAAGTTTAGAATTAAAATAGGATAGATAAAAAAAAAAAGTAGCTTACATTTTCGATTTATATGAAATTATGAATTGTTAGGAGGGTAGAGTTTGGTTTTTTATGTAATTAATACCTTGTGTTACCTTTGAGTTAACCACTAGAGATTATTCCAGTGGCCACCATTTCCACATGAGATGGGAAAGGTGAAAAGTTTGATTATTTACTTTTTATAACAAAAGTCAAAGTGTGAGTTAAGAGTTAAAATATGACAAATAAAAAAAAGTTTCTTTTGAGTTGATTTAGATTCACGAAATTACAAATGATTAAAGAGAAAAAAAAAAGAATAAAAATGATATCAAACCAAATTGTGAAAAATAGTTGGCGCAATTTGATTCCAAATTGGTCCCGTTCCGTTCGAATTGAATTTACATGATTTGGTTCAGTTCAGTTTGACAATGAAACCGAACCAAGTAGCATGGTGCTCGTCCCTAATTCAACATTTATATTTTGGGGCAATTGTTGTGAATTACTTTTTTTTCTTTTATTCCAAAAAGCGCATATTATGCCTTCCAACTTAAGTTGATGCCCATGCGTGATGCACGTCAGGGCACCATCGGACAGTTCCTGTAAGAGAGAAGCTATATGAGCAGAACACACATTTGGAACGCAGAGCAAATTTAACCTATTTGACGTTTATGGGGTAGGACAAATTCGGATATATCCAGATAAAAGACATGATAAGTTGTCCGAATTTTATGAATGGATAAATTTGAACACACCTGAGCAAAAAATAGAAAAGAATTAAGAAAAAGGAGATTAGGATAGCGTCTTTGTTCCTAGGGGTGTGCAACCGGACCGGGTTTACACAGAACCCGGACCGGATCACCCGAAAAACAGGGTCGGAAACCGGTTCCCGGTTAAACCGGTCCGGGAATCGGTTCCAGTTTTTGTGAACTAGTTGAAACCGGTTTGGGAATAGGGTCCAAGCAAAGACCCACCCAGAACCGGACCGGTTTTGGAATTGGTTTTTACCTTGTTAAAAAAAAAATTTGTCTCTCTATGCAATGCTTTTTGAGTCTCTTTGTCTTTGAAGAAATGTTAAAAAAAAAAAGATTCTCTCTTAATCAAATTAAGAATGAATTGTTTTGAAAGAATTGTTAAAAAGAACTGTTCTCATGCATTGTTTTTCTTTTTTAATGGTCTCACTTTCAACTATTACTATAGTCGCAGGACAAATGCTACTAACTATTGTAGCACTAATTAAAGCATTCTCAGTCCAACTCAAGAAAGATGTCATCTTAAGTAAGCACATTTGGTTATATTAGAAGTATTTGTGGAAATGAGACTAATATTAGATCCATATTTGTTGCTAATGTTTATGCATTCTTAGGATTTTTGCTTTGTCTTATAATGTTAGGAGAATTACGTTATTGTTTTTTCGCTAATTAATGTAAAATTCGAAGCCGTATAGGATATTGAACGGTTGCAAAATAGGTTCCAATGAAAACATGGTTGACTTTGTTCCCGGACCGGAAAAATAGGGTCGGGTCCAAAATAGGGTCCAATAAAAACGGGGGTAGGGTACGGGGTCCAAAAAGAGAAGGTTATAACGGGGTTGGATACGGGCCCGGTCTGACCCAACCCACCCCGATCCGATCACCCCTATTTGTTCCCCACTCAGTGGCGCAATGGTGGCGTCGCTATGCGATTGCACCTCTTTCATTACCACTTGATGTTCACAACTCTCAGGCGTTGACCGCTCTCAGGCGATCGCCTGAGAGTTTCTATCGGGCATGCCAAAATCTAAGAAAATCTAGAAACTGCAAACCATGCTGAGTGGTCGTCGATTTGCCGTGCGTTGACTAGGTCCACTCCATGTAAAGTGAAGGAACATGATGAATTGCAAGTCCAAAAACTTGAGTCTATTTATAATCCATATGGAGAACTATGATTTGTCACTATGTCTGTTATATGGTAGCTGCAAAGAACATTAGTTTAAATGTAATAATAAGAGAAAAAGAGAGTAGAAAATCTAGGTTTTGGTAGTATGTAATTGACACCAAGTTGATATCAGAAGTTGATTCATGGTTCAATTGAGTTAAAATTTTGTCAGTGTATTCATAGCACACTCTTCTCAAATTTGAACAGTTTGATTTTTGTTTAATGCTCCCAAGATCAGGTTTTTCGTGAGTTGAACAAAACATGTGCTATCGGTGAGATTAATTCTTGACCTCTAATGAAATTGCTAAGAATGATGTTCTTGATATTTTTGCTATGTACCTCTAGTATTTTATTTTTTTGGTCTAATACCTCTAGTATTTACTAGAGGAGAACTTTGTGCATCCAATTTTGTTGATAGTGAAAATTTTGGGTGGATTGTAATCCCGTGGTTTTTTATTTCCTCACACCGATGAGGTTTTCCATGAAAAAAATCGCATTGTATTTGCATGTTTGGTATTTATATTGCTATACTATATCATTTTTTCTATACTATATCGTTTCTTATTAAATTTACATAAGATAGGAGATTGTTTTGTTCCGCTACATTAATTCGATATTGTTTGGGTTGTTAACGTCACCCACAAGTATACTAGCGAGCCAACGCACGTCTATCTTGTCATGTTCTATTTTAACCTTAATCCTTGTCTTGATGATTAAGCGCGGCATGATTTATATAGAAATAGATAGTTATGTGAAACACAAGGCATAAGTGGGCCAAAGAGACGTACGTGAGCAAGTTCGCACTTAAGAAGGAAAATTACTTGTACAATCTCATCCATTTTGTTCATTGGTCTTTATTGGCTCGAGCGGACCATGCAAACAATTAAGCATGCGATCCTGTATACTTTGGCACTAAATCATGTAACATTTGCCTTTTGGAGGATTTGAGAACTAGATAAATAATGAGAGACATAAATTAAAAGTGAGAGAAAATTTCACGCTTTACTCCATAAATTTATTGACATATTTAATCATCCGCTAGAAATTCCATGCCATACTGCACACAAATTTATACAATGAGGTGATTTTATATTTTTTTCTTATATTTTAAGTCTAGTTGTGCATTTCCACGCCGTAACGCAAAATACTAAAAATGCTCAAAATTCTTAAAATATATCTATAGCGAGTGGCATGAAGATTCATATATAGTTTTTTCACTAATCTTTCAAATTTAAATACATTTTTTAATTTTAGCGAGTGATAAAAAAATTTGCCTTTTGCAATTTTTCTTTTCTTTTCAATCCAAAAACTAGATCTATTTATTTAGAACGAGGTTATCGCTATTTTAACTTCAATCTTGTACACGTTGCATGTCATTGCTACAAGCTTTGCAGCTCTCCTCTGCTACAATGGAGAGAACTCGCCCCCTGCTGTGGAAATCCCATGGGTTTCGCTAGCTTTCACCAGATGCCACCTTCCACCAGCACAAAGCTCATTTCGTTAACGCACCCGACTCTCAACTTCGCTCACCGCACCTTCGAATCCTACGTCTGGAACAACATCATTCGAGCCCATGCCCAATCCCCTGTCTCGGTTCAACCTCCATTGTCGGTCTTCGCCCGCATGCGCTCCCATGGCGTCGAACCCGACTTCCACACCTTCCCTTTCCTCCTCCAGTCCTTCCATTCCGTTCCCCATCTCCAATCGGGTCGACAGATCCACGCTCAAGTTTTCGTCTTTGGACTTGACCGGGATACCTTCGTCCAGACTTGTCTCATCAACATGTACTCTTCGTGCGGCGACTCAGCGCTCGCTCGTCGAGTGTTTGACGAGATTGCTGAACCAGATTTGCCGTCTTGGAATTCGGTCATCAATGCGTGCTTGAAAGTGGGTCGGAGTGATGCTGCCCGTGCGCTGTTCGACGAAATGCCTGAGAGGAACGTGATATCTTGGAGTTGTATGATTAATGGGTACGTTAGGTGTGGGGAGTTTAAGGAAGCGCTTGCTTTGTTCAGGGAGATGCAACTCGTGGAAGGTGCTTTGGTTAGGCCTAATGAATTTACCATGTCCGGAGTGCTTTCGGCATGTGGGCGGTTGGGTGCGCTGGAACATGGGAAGTGGGCTCATGCTTATATTGACAAATGTGGGATAGAATTTGATGTTGTGTTGGGGACTTGTCTTATTGACATGTATGCTAAATGCGGGAGTATTGAGAGGGCAAGGTTGGTTTTCGGCAATTTGGGTCCTAATAAGGATGTAATGGCTTGGAGTGCTATGATATCGGGCTTGGCAATGCATGGTCATGCTGGGGAATGTCTTGGCTTGTTCTCGGATATGATACAGCAAGGTTTGAAACCTAATAATGTGACATACTTGGGTATTCTTTGTGCTTGCGTTCATGGAGGTTTGGTGACCCAAGGGAAGGAATTTTTCAGGAAAATGAGTGAGGAGCATGGAATAACTCCGATGATTCAACACTATGGTTGTCTAGTGGATCTTTTTGGGAGAGCAGGTCTGATAAAGGAGGCATGGGCCGTGGTGAAGTCAATGCCTATGGAGCCTGATGTGCTTATATGGGGTGCTCTACTGAGTGGATCCAGGACACATGGTGACATTGAAACATGTGAGATTGTGCTCAGAAAGCTAATCCAGCTGGATCCTGGCAATAGTGGTGCCTATGTGCTTCTATCAAATGTTTATGCGAAATTGGGTAGATGGAATGAAGTGAGGCAAGTCAGAAACCTAATGGAAGCAAAGGGCATTTATAAAGTCCCTGGGTGTAGCTTAGTGGAGCTTGACGGGGTACTTCATGAATTTTTTGTGGGAGATGATTCCCGTCCGGACACTAAGGAGATTTATATGATGCTTGATGAGATCATGGTGAAATTGAAGAAGGTGGGTTACGTGGGAAACACAAAAGAAGTATTGCTTGATTTGGATGAGGAAGCAAAAGAGGTTGCTCTATCCCTTCATAGTGAAAAACTGGCCATAGCATTTTGCTTTTTAAAAACAAGTGCTGGTACTCCCATACGAATCATTAAGAACCTTCGAATATGTGGTGATTGTCATGTTGCCATAAAGATGATATCCAAAGTCTACAGACGCGAGATCGTGATCAGGGACTGCAATCGGTTTCACCACTTCAATGATGGAGTCTGCTCTTGCAAAGATTTCTGGTAGATGAAAAAAAAAATTCTGGGTTAATGCCATGAAACTACGGGGGTCCTGTCAATTTTCATAGGTGCGTGAGGCCACAAAAATTTGGACATGACATTGACTGAAACAATAGATCATTCACACAAATTCTGGTAGTCAAATACTCTGGAAAGGAGGCTATCAAGATTCAGTTTGAACTATGCATCAAATTGAGAGGTCTGAACCACAAGGGCCATGGAAGTATGGTCATCTACCAAGAGGATATTGACTTGAAAATCCCATAAGGCCTGTGTGAACTCGTAAGTTCATACTATTCTCCCGAATATTGTGATCATGAAGATATTTTTCCCCTTCACAATAACAGCGCATGGAGAATTGTCATGGTGATGATCTGTATGGTTCCAAGCTCTAACACACATGATTACTTCAGAAATTATTAAATTTTGGATCTTT
The DNA here is from genome assembly GCA_014182845.1 of Corymbia calophylla. NCBI lineage: Eukaryota > Viridiplantae > Streptophyta > Magnoliopsida > Myrtales > Myrtaceae > Corymbia > Corymbia calophylla. The sequence goes on from CM024703.1 coordinate 26,840,369, forward strand.
GTGCAGGTTTTATTTGAAACCTTCCTTGAGGTGAGAAGAAGCATCGCTCTTGGCTGAACTGTGACTGTTTATAGTCGGTAAAAGGTATCTGTCGAAGGCCTCTGGCTGTTTATAGTTGGTGACGGTTACCTGTTAAAGGCCTCTGGTTAGAGTTTGTACACTTTCCTGTTGTTGGTAGTAGCTATATTCTGACATATTCTAATCTCGGCTAATGATATTAGTGGTCCTTGAATTTTTCCTCACCATTCAATATAATACGTGAAGTTTTCTTTTTAATGTTGTCCCTGAACTTGTTCATGTTTGTTCAACGTGGTCTGCTAAAGATTTAACAAACTTGCCATTTTTTGGTTCAATTTCATGCTTGAGCTTTATTTGTGTGTTCAATTTCATCTTGCAACTTTTTTTTCTTTACACAAGCCATTGACAAGACATACAAACTACATGGGCTAGTGTGTTCGTATAAGCTTAATTGCAATGAATAATAAACATGCCAGGTAGAATCAATCCATTTACTTGTTTCCGACGTGCTCGGACTTGTCTAGTGAAGCAACTTGAGATATTACTCATGTTAAAATAACAACATGTTTCATTTATGTTTAGAAGTTCTAACAATACGTAAATGCAAGTAAACATTTTTATACAAAAGAATTCGTACCTTTACTGTTTTGTGTTGTATAACCCACTTGCTAATGCGTTATGTTTGGGATTTAACGTCGTAAGATGACTAATAAATATTTTTGTGTTGGGATTAAAACTAGAATTCCACATCTTGAAAAATATTTCCTAACCAAACGAAGTTGTGGGAAACCGGTTAAAAAGGAGTGAATAGAATTGCGCAAAATCGTCCGCCGGAAAAAGTGCGGAAGGAAGGGCACGCTGGGGTCCAGATGGTTAAAAGCGGCGAATGGGGGCTTTCCTTGAGGTTAAAAAAAGAACCCGCACGGTGAAAGCGAGGTGCCGCACGAAGGAGCCGCCGTGTACGAAGAGACAAAAGACGAACGCTCTCGAGTTCTTTTTTTTTTTTTTTTTTTTGGCGGGCTTTTGCTTCGGGCTCGAACACAGGTTAATTTTGCGCTGTGAATTTCATGTTCAATTGAATTGTTTTATTTGTAAACAATTTAATTTTTGGTGTAATCTAGTTATGAGAAACACTCGGATGTGTAAGTGATTGTCACACTAATTCTCCGATTATAATAAATTATCTATCGCTAGCCCTCCTCATAAATATAGATATTAATAATAGGATAGAATTACGTAAATCTCTAGTATTTATTTATTTATTTGGCTCTTTGTTGATTGAATTGCAAAATCCCTTTTGTTTTAGTGTTAATATTACAAATCATCGCTCCACTTTTATTCTATGCAATATGATTTCCGAATTATTGATAAAAGTTCAATATCCTTCCACTTGCATCATTTTCACATGATTCATGGACTAAATTGAACATTTTTATTGATGGTTCAAGAGCCTAATGGATTAGATTTTATGGACCACATTAATAAAATAAAAATTGAAAATATCAATAAATATTTAATCAAAATTCACGGATTATTTGCATCACTTTCTAAAAGAAAATAAAGTAAAAGGCTTTTCCTACAATTAATTTTTCTTGATAAAGATTCGAGAACCAATTTATCTCTGCCCTACCCAATGCGATGGTAGGAACAATAGCTGTTAAACCAAATGGGATGGTGAAAGGTTCTTGAATGACTTTTACACTAATTCTCACTTTTGAGACTTTTGGTTTTTTGACATACTTTTTACAAGATGTGAGAGTTGAAATTCACACCTAAAGCTAAATCATAACCATCACATCCCAACCCCCTGAAAAATGTGAAGATTCGAACTTCTCACCTCTCTTTTTTCATTTGAGAATGGTGGCTACTAGAGTAAACCCCATGGTTTCCTTTCAAGATGCAACATGAGGACTTCTCAAAAGGTGATCCATCCTAGTACAACTCTCTCCAAAACACAACTTTAAAGTTCTGATGAAATTTGGTACATTAATGCCGATGTGATTGCACCCTTGAAAACTGCAATACGTGATCGGGTTTCAGGTCCTATGATGGACCCCTTACTCCTTTTTTTTAATGAAGGTAGCAAAAAAATCATAGAAAAAAAAAGAAAAGAAAAGAAAAAAGGAAGGGGGCGAGGGGAGAAAATATTGGGCACACAAGAGAGGCCAATTCAACAAATAAGAAGTCCATTCATTGGACGGCACCTGTCGGGCCCACCTTGCATTGATTTTCCTCTCTCCTCCCTCTCTCTGTTACTTTTTTCTACTCTCCTCTCTCTCTCTTCCATTCACCTCATCTTCTTCGTTGCTTTTTCCCATGTAACATCCATAACCCGGCGCCTAAAGCTCCAACGGCCATGACTTCCACGAGCTTGGGCACTCGCCGCAGCACTTGCCGTTGAGCTTGAGCTCAAGCACAATTGCGCCGCATGCGACACAGACGTGCACTCTATTGGAGTCAAGGTTAGGTTCGCGGAAGCTTGTATATTAAACACGACAAAGAAAGAGATGAATGAAAAGAGACCATGTGACATAAGACAAGAAAGTGTTTAGTATACAGTCGGGTGCATTATAAAGCAAAAGAAAGTGCTAAATTCTCTCTCTACTCTCAACTCGTGTGGCCTTACTTCAAATGCTTCACCTCTAAGCCTTTTGTATAGGCCAAGGTTTACTGTTCAAATAGTGGCTCATCATTGCTTCACTTCCGTTCACATTGGAAGACCGACTTGGACTTTTCTTTTGTATTTGCTGACTTACGTGTCTACCATGCTTCATGCTAGAGTCTTCTATTGCACCATAGCTTGACAGATGAGGGGATGATGTGTGCCTTCTTGGATATCTCTGTTCCACCACCCTATGCTACCGCTGAAGACTTTTCTTGTTTAAGCAAAATCAATTTTATATCTTCTAATAACCTTCCTTAAAATTGATTTTGAAAAACAACCATGCCAAACATTGTCTTCAATTTTTCAAACGGATCTGCTCTCAAAAGTTTTGTCAAAATATCTACAATCTTATCTTCTAATCTATAGAAATCAAACTTAACTTCACAATCTTTGACCAACTCACAAATATAGTGATACTTAATATCAATGTGTTTGCTCCTACCATTAAAAACAAGATTCTTGACTAATGCAATCACCGACTTGTTATCACACATCAATTTTGTAGAACTTTTTTGTTCATGCATCAATTCAAAAACATCCTACGAAGTCATATCACTTGACATGCTACTAAAGCCACTGCTATGTATTCTGCTTCAGCTATTGAGAGTGTAATAACTTGTTGTTTTTTCAAGGGTCAAGAAATTACTCATGATCCGAGAAAGAACGCATATCCGAAAGTGCTTTTCTGCATTTTAGTATCACTTGCCCAATCACTGTTTGTATACTCTACTAAACTAAAATTGCTAGTGTAAGAATATAAAATTCCATGATCACGAGTTCTATTGACATATCATGGAATTCTTTTCGCTACCTGCAAATGTGATTGGTATGATTTCTCCATGAACCAACTAATATTTCCCATGCCATCAGTAATATATGGCCTTGTGGAAGTCAAATCTCTTAAACTGCCAACAATGCTTTTGAAATAAGTAGGATTTACCAGTTCACTAGTTCCTTCTATCTTCAGCTCCAACCGTTTTGCTATGGGAGTTCAAATCAATTTGAACGATTCCATATTGAGTTGCTCAAAATATCATTTGCATGTTGTTGTTGTGAGATAAATATGCTATCATTTGTCTACTTGATTTCAAGGCCAAGAAAATAGGACATCAATCCCAAATCTGTCATCTTGAACTAACTAGTCATGACCTCCTCGAATTCAATAAACATCTTTTCACAATTTCTGTAAATATCAAGTCATCAACATAAATGCATATGATTATGAAATCATCGTTAGTATATGACTTGATATACAGTGTATGCTCATAAGGGCACTTTTAAAGACTGTGCTCTAATAGGTATGTGTCAATCCTTGTGTACCAAGCTCGAGGTACTTTTTTAGCCCATACAATGCTTTCTTCAATTTGTAAACTTGATTTTCACTCTATTTCTTCACATAACCTTGTGATTGCTCCAAATATAAGAAATGATGATTTCACATCCATATGATGGATCTTCCAATGATTTTGAAATGCGAGTGCTAAGATCATCCGAACGCCATTCGAGCCAGTGGCACAAATACTTCAAAATAATCAATACTTTGCTTTTGCTTGTAGCCTTTTACAACAAGTCTGGCTTTGTAATGGCCCACCTAACCGTTAGGTTTGTACTTTGTCTTATACACCCATTTGACACTAATGGGCTTCTTACTAGATGGTAAAAAAGTTAGCACCCATGTGTCATTTTTTTTTTCAATAGAATGGATTTCTTCATTTATTGCTTGGATCCACTTTTCATCTACAATTGCATCATCATAGGATACGAGGTCACATTATGCAAATAAACACAAATTTACCATTGTTTCATCAATGATTTTGTCACTATCACTATCATCATCTCTTGTGACCACATAATCCTTAAATTTTCCAGGCGTCTATTGCGGTCATTGCGAACGACGAATCAACCTTTTTGAAATTGTTGTTGGTGAAGAAGATGAACTTCCATGTGAAGCTGATGGATCTTTAGTTGAAGATTTTTCTTTGTCTCTCGCCAATGGTTCATCTTCAATAAGGATGCTTTTCCGGTCAACCTTTTGATTCCAACCCAAGCTTCATCTTCCAAAAATTGAACATCCTTGCTGATAATTACATTTTCTGTGACTGGATTATACAACCTACAACTTTTAGTCACCTCACTATTGGCAATAAAAATGCACTTCTGTCATCCAACTTTTTTCTCCATTCTTCTGGTATATGGGGATATGCCACACACCCAAATACTCGTAGGAACGAAACATTTTACTTGTTGCCGCTCCAAGCCTCTTCTAGGATTTTTCCAAGAACACTTCTTGTTGGATACCTGTTTAGCACAAATACAACACAAGTAACGGCTTCTGCCCATAACTTCTTTGGTAATGTTTTAGCCTTTAGTTCTTATCATTTAAAAAATTATTCTATTATTTCTTTCTGATATATCATTTTGCTAAGAAGTATAGCTAGCAATCAACTGATTTTTCACCTCATGAATTTTATAGTATTTGTCAAATTCATTGGAAGTAAATTTTCTATCTCTATCCGTCCTCAACGTCTTTAAATTAAAGCTACTATGTTTCACAACATAGACTTTGAATTCTTTAGAATTTGCCAAAAGCTTTAAATTTTTCTCTCAAGAAATATGGCCATGTTTTTCTGGTAAAATCATCGACAAAAAATAGCGTGTACCTTTTTTGTCTGATTGATTCCACCTCAACATGGTTCTTGATGTTAGTTTCCAATAAGACATCCTTCACATGGACAGTCTGGACTATCGATCAAAGGCATGCCAGTCACCATCTTTTTCTATACCAGTAATTTTAGGCCACGAAAATTTAGATGACTGAACCGAAGATGACCACGGCCACTTGTTATCTTTCGTCATCACTTGAAAACTCAACACAGTCTTCATCTAAAGGGACAGAGGGAACATTCGATTCTTCATCATCTGCATTGTCGTGATCAACTTATTGTTTACACCTCTAATGGTGCAAACTCCATTTTCAATGTTAACTTTATAGTGTTTTTCCGAAAGTTGCCCAACACTAAGCAAGTTCTAGAAAAGTAGCGGCACAAAGTAAACACGCGCAACAATAATTTTTTATTTGTTCCCAAAGTTGACTTCACCACGAAATGTCTTGTCTAACTGCAAAAATAGCTTTTTTCGGCCACACATGTGATTGCTACACTCGGCATCAAGGTACCAAATATTGGCATCCATAGCGCTTGAGTCATCCGTTTTGCATGCTAATACCACGTTTTCATATACAGCAACGGCATATACATGTTTTGGTTGCTCGTGCCCCATATTTGCTCGGCATTCGGATTTGTAATGTCCAAATTTGTTACACTTAAAACACTTCACTTGTGATTTGTCACTTGTTTTATACCTTCCAGTAGAATTTGAATTTGCACCGTGACCTTGGGCACCATGACGACCTCCTCGATTTGAGGGAGTAACCCAACTCTACGGTGCTTGCTCGGGATTTGAACCGGTGGACTTCTAATTCATTCTTTGCTTATGCAAGCATAATGAACCCATCAACTGCTCCGACACCATGGTTGATATATCTTAGCCTTCTTCAATCGCCGCAACAACGTAGTCAAATCTTTCAGTCAAAGACCTCAAGATTTTTTCTACGACTCATACCTTCTGGAGCTCTTCACCATTAACCCTTGGTTGGTTAACGATGGTTTGTACACGATCAAAGTACACCAAGATAGACTCCAAGTCATTCATATGTAAAAACTCGAGATCTCCTCGAAGTGTTTAGAGTCACACCAACCTGACACGATCATCACCTTTGTAGGATTTTTGTAAGATATCCCAGGCTACTTTCACGATCTTTGTACTCAATATTTTTTCAAATATTGGTTGCTCTACGGCTCGAAAGATAGCATGCAATGCTTTCTGATATTTCTTTCGGGATTCCACCAACAAATCTTTCTCCTCCTTCCTCAACGCATTGAATACTTTAGCTTGGGCCACTTCGGGGTAGCCATTCTCCATTAAGTTCCACAAATCTTGAGATTTGAAAAGAACCTTTATCTAGATGGACCAATTGTTAAAATTCCTTTCATTCAACTTTGGAAGTTACAATTGAATCGAATCAACGGATGCCATTACTAGCTCTAATATCAATTGTTAGAACCAAGTTTAGGTCCATAGAAGCTCGTATATAAAGTGCGACAAAGGAGATGAATGAAAAGAGACCAACGACACAAGACAAGAAAGTGTTTAGTAGATAGTCGGGTGCATTGCAAAGCAAAAGAAAGTGCTAAACTCTCCATCTACTCTAAGCTCGTGTGGCCTTACTTCAAATGCTTCACCTCTAAGCCTTTTATATAGGCTAAGGTGGTTTACTGTTCAAACAGTGGCTCATCATTGCTTCACTTGCGCTCACATTAGAAGACCAACTTGCGCTCTATGCAAGAAAGTCTTCTGTTCCACCATGGCTGTCTACCATGCTCCATGCAAGAAAGTCTTCTATTCCACCATAGCTTGACAGGTGAGGGGATGATGTGTGCCTTCTTGGATCTTTCTGTTCCACCGCCCTATCCACCGCTTGAAGGCAAAATCAATTTTATTTCTTCTAACACACTCTGCCAACCCCTCCCCGGCGGGTCCCTTTGGAGCCCTTCTTCGACACGGCCGCCGGGCCATTGCGACGGACTCCGTGCCTGACTTCCTCAACGACAGGTGCTGTGGCGCATGGGGATGGCAGTTTTTATTTTATTTTTAGCTTAAGAGAAAGGGACTTAGGTTTTCTCTCTGAAACCATGACTTTCGCTTGCATTTACAGCTCGCCGACATCGCTTGCTTTTCGGCCCCAGGAACCATGACTTTCGGCGGGCGAGAGAAGAGGGTCTGAATTAGTTTCGGCCGAGCAGAGGAGAGGGAGAGGGATAGGAGAGAAGAGAACAGAGTCTGAAATTTGGGCCGCACTTTGGACACGTGTCGCATCATTCGTGGCCCTTCTTATTTGCTGAGTTGGCGATTCCTGTGTACCCGATATTTTCTCGGGGATGGCGCTACTAAAATCATCTAAAATAGGGAAAAGGTGTCGCTCAAGCCTTCAACTTGTGAGAAAATATTCGCTGCGGATCGTTTGCCAGCGTGGCAAACCGGAGGTTACTCTGGAGCGCGACACGTGTTCTCCCGTGGCCCAACGTCACACTTGTCAGGGAAAAAAAAAATTTCAAACTGTGCGCGTTCTCTTCTCTCTTCCCTCCTTTACACTCTCTCTCATCTCCGTCTCTTCACGTCACTTCTTTTCTTCAGCACGCGATGGTTGGAGGGATGGCCCGAGGGTCCTCGATTGTGCATGGCAGTCGTCGTGGCGGTCACCGGTGGGTGTGCAGCTTGCACAGAAAAGAGACTGAGCACGTGGTGGTCGTCGGTTGCGCGTGAGAGTTGTCGATCAGCACACGATGGTCAGAAGGGCGGGCCGAGAGTCCTTGACCATGCACGGCAGTCATCGCGGTAGTCGCCAGCGTCAAAGAGTGAGAAAAATTTGCCGATTGAAGGGTCTCGAACGAGAGAGTCTGCAAAAGAAAATATTAGGTCAGGGCTGAAGAAAAGAAGTGACGTGAAGAGACAAGGAGGAGAGAGTGTGCAGAAGAGGGGTGAGAGAAGAGAACGTGCGCAATTTAAACATTTTTTTTTCCCTTTTTGACAAGCTGGCACTTAGCCCACCGGAAAACACGTGTCACGCTCGAGCAACCTCCGATTTGCCATGCTTTTCCAACAAACGATCTGCAGCCAATATTTTCTGGTTGTAGGCGTTGCTCGCCTCGCATAATGGCATAATGCGTCTCCACGCCGTCCTCAGAACCCTGTTCCGATCTTCTCTGTTTCGTTTCGCCGCAGGGCGTCGCTTCGTCCGCCTCCTCCTCGCGGGCGGCTCCCCTCGGCGATTCTTCCTCGCGTAAGTTCCGGCTCGCCGTGCGTGCATTCGTCCGTTCCGTTTCTTTCTTCTTTCCGTTCGGTTCGCATTCGCGGCGTCGTCGTCGGCGCGTTTCGTGTGCGGATTTTTCGGTGTGCGCGCGCGCGTCGATCGACGCTTTTTCGTTTTGTGCAGCGCGCGCGCGGGGTTCGGATGTGCTGCATTCCTCCGTCGGCGGCTCCTTTCGGATCGCGGTCAGTTGTGCTCTTTGGATCTTCTTTGCCTCGATCAATCTGCGATCGGGTAGCTGATCGTCGGAATGTGTCTACTGCTTTGAATATGCGCTTCTTTTTCTTTTCTTTTTTGGTGTTATCTGTCCTAGCGACGTTGAAGATCTGGTGAACGATAGTCATTTGCGGTGAAATTGGGTGGGACGGCCTCATCTGTGCATTATCGATGGCTGGTATAGATCGATCGATCGTACACTCGGAGCTGCGTTTTCGCGAGTTTAGTCTCATGTTCTGCGTTATAATAGTTGAGTTTTGGGGAGCTTAATGGCTGAAGAAGTTAGGATCTACTGTGAATTTTCCAGCAACCTCAGAACTTATGAGGTGTGTGAAGAAGTATCATGATGAGATTTAAATCTGTCTCTCCCTTTCTCTCTCAATTTGATGAGACACGGTCTAGGTGATGGAAGTAACTGGAGGGGTGGAACTATTCTCTTTCTACTGGAACTGAGGGCTTCCCTTGTCTTTAAATGTTCCTAGAAGTATATTATCAATACTACAGATATCAAAATTTCCCTTTAAGTCCCCAAGATATTCACTAATATGCTTTATTTCAGGTTGTTGTGAATTGAATTTGTCAATGAGACCTAGGGGTGTAGATTTTCCACTGTGCATGCAAGACTGAGATTTTAATAGGAATATGTAGTCGAATAATTAAAATCGTGCTTTTTCTAAGACTTGGACTCTGATTTTAATAGGATATGTTGCTGATTTCCTCCTTCTCTTTGAGTGGGATATGCTTTGTTAAACTGGTTTTTAAGCTTGTGCTCTTTTGCTCTGATGCCTAGTGCAGTTGGGTTTATGTTGATCAATGTGCTGCAGGAAATGTGAACTTTGACATATACATCCACATTGTTGAATTGTGCCTGGGGCTTGATAAATATGACCTCATTTCATAAGCCACCGAGTAATAGCACACTTGGTGTTTCTGGCATTTTGGGCCATGAAGTATGTGAGAGCTACTTGCTTTTTCCTGGTGAAACAGCCCTTGGAGATGCCTTGCAAACCTTCCTCTATTTCCTTGGTCTTGCTTACTGCTTTATTGGATTATCAGCTATCACTGAAAGGTTTTTCCGTTCTATGGAGAATGTTGTGAAGCAGACACGTGAGGTGGTAGAGATAGATCCTCATACGAATTTAAAGGTTGTTAGACGAGAAAAGGTGTGGAATTACACTATTGCAGACATTACTCTACTGGCTTTTGGAACTAGCTTCCCTCAGATATCTTTAGCTACTATTGATGCTCTAAGAAACCTGGGGGACCTCTATGCTGGAGGTAAGTCTCGGACTCTCATACTTATTTTGTCTAAGAGTGTCATTTACCTGGACAACTTCTAATATTTACCGATTGTATCATTATCACTGGAAATGGAAGCAAGTTTATTAACAAAGGCATCTCTGATTTGTCATTCTGTAGTAATGAAATCTTGGCATCTCCAATTTGTCATTCTATAGTAATGAAACTTACTTTGCCAATTCCATCTATGTTCAAGGCTGTGACTTTTTGTGTTAAATTCCTTGTTATTTTGCAAGATCTCTTCGCCCAAACAAAACCCAGCACAGCTAGCATTAATAAATTCTATTTATTTTGGATTTAGGGGATAGATCTATCTTTAAAATGGTTTGAGAAGTTTTATTGAAGAAATGATGACCCAAAAATGCTGGTTATTGTGATTCTATAAATGACTTTGTGATCTTTTCTCGGCCAAATACCACAAAAAAGATGCAACCTTTTACCACTGTGACAAATCTAACATGACCTCTCAAAGGCATGAAAAGTAAACCATACCGCCACTACAAATTAACACGGCCTTTCAATCGTACCAAAAAAGAATACATAACCTTTTACTACTGTGACAAAAATGGCATCTTCTAGTATTCTGTCTATCCTAGGTGTCAGCTTGTGCACATGTCAGCTCACCTAACTCTTATTGTGTTGACAACTAGTAACAGCTAGTAGCAATACTTTCACAACCCCCAAAATACAGTTCACTTTCATCTTAATATCAATTTCATGGCGTCTTCTGAACAGTGAAATCACATAATTTTTCTCTAAACAATCATAACTCTCTCTCTCTATAAAAAGATACCCGGTATTTTCTTCAGAATAGGACCTTTCGGATAAAGATCCAAACCATTTGGCCATGTACGAAATAGCAACCTATGCTATTTTTGTCAAACAGACCAGATATTGTGCATTTTTTATTAAGTTTGAAAGGTCGTGTTAAGCATGTCTTAGTAATAACAGGTTGCGTGTTTCTTTGTTATTTGGCCTATTTTCTGAAGACGGTGGATGATTGTGCTTTAGAATTTAAATCTGAGTGTTTCTTCTTGTGATATCTTTGTGGAATTATATATTTATATGCAGTAAATGACACACTCCACAAAGATATTCTGTTTTAAGCTTATTTTGAACATGGTCCTGGAACTCTTCCTTCAACTCCTTGTGGACATTATACTAATCTGATTTTTATAGCTTCTACAATAATGTTTCCAGCCTCAATGCTTGATCTATAGTTTACATTGATTCATGCTTAATTTTGTGCAAGTAAATAGATAAATCATGCTTTACTAATGTTTTGCAGAATTTTTTTATCCTAGGTTTGGGTCCTGGAACGCTTGTAGGCTCTGCTGCCTTTGACCTATTTCCTATTCATGCTGTCTGTGTCTTGGTTCCTAAAGCTGGTGAATTGAAGAAGATATCTGATCTTGGCGTTTGGGTAGTGGAGCTCTTTTGGTCTTTCTGGGCTTATTTTTGGCTGTACATAATTTTGAAGGTATATTGCCGAAAACTTTAAATGATTGGGCTTTCTGACAGGATGCGATAACATAGAGTTTCTTGCTTTGCTTCTTTATGTTACAGATATGAGAGAGTGTTTTCAAGTGACATTCTGTTTTTTTGAAGAAAATAGTGACAAATTTCTACCATAGATGGTTATATTGACTATTAAGATTACCGAGCTTTGTAATCTGATGCAGTTATCAGACAAATTGTTTGAACTTGTTGAAGGAGACATTAGTTGCTAAACCTGTTACTCAGGGATGTTTGACATCGATGCAGGTTTGGACTCCTGACATTGTGACACTTTGGGAGGCACTTTTAACTGTGTTGCAGTTCGGGTTACTACTGGTACATGCATATGCTCAAGACAAGCGCTTGCCCTACTTATCACTTCCTTTGTATGTCTAAATAATCTACCTGATGCCTTTTGTTTCAACTAAGGATTCATCAGATTATATCTGTTAATTGAGTTGACTGTCTCTTAATTTTTCATATTGATAATGCCCTTTCTGCCTGTCCACAAAAAAAAAAAAAAAAAAAAAAAAAAAGAGCAAGGGGCGAGAGGCCAGAGGACTGGGTGCCAAAAGAGGCTACTTCATATAAACATGTGGACAATGTGGATGATGAGCACTCCGAGATAATTCAAATTGGTGAAAGTTATGAAAGGAGTATTGTGGACATCTTTTCCATCCATTCTGAATATGAAACAGGTCAATCTCTGAAGTTGCTGCTGTGCAGATCTTTTATGCCCTTATTTGCTTTATTGGTAGTTATGCTGCACATGACATGCTAAACCACATTCTTTACTTACTCTGATAAGTTCTTTTGCCTGTGGCACAAACGTATACACACTGCTTCCATGTCCATGTGAGCAAACATGTGAGAAGCTGTAGCTATTGTTAATTAGATCGTTGTGTCATGTAAATGGTTGACATTTATTTTCTGGTGGACACCACTATATTTTTCCCTTTTAGATTTTATACTATGTCCAGCTGCTCTTGGTTACATTCACATTCAGCACACGGGAGCTAATAGGTGTGTGTCACAATATAATGTGCATGTGGTAAATGACACGGCTTGCTAAAAATAATGTCTATAAGAAGTTCTTAGACTGAGTAACAAATATTTATATGCTCAGAAGTAAGAGTAACATAATATATTTGAGTTATGGTAGTTCCGTATGCTTCTGGTAGGCTTCTTTATTCCACCTGTTCCTTTTAATTTAAGGGGGATCATTCTTTAGGTCCGATATATCACAATGTACCTGACAGTGATCTAGCCGAATCCTCTAATGAAATTCATGTGCTTTCACTTTGGAAGGAACAGTTTGTTGACGCGCTGATGGTAAGTTATGCTATCTACATTAGTTCTTTTGGACTACCCAACTAAATGAAGGGCAACCTTCAAATTTTTCTCTCCTTTTTGGATGACAACATTCTAATGGAATGCTTAGGTTTGTATGTCCCTCTCTAAAGTGCAAATGATGCCAGTGATCATGTTGAATAACTGCTTGTTTTAAAAAGCCTGACTTCAAGGCAAAAGGCATTACTTAGAGGGTTACTAATGTCTCCCATCTTTCCTTTTTCTTTCTTTTTTCTTCATTTCGGATTTCATATGCATGCTTCTTCATGTACATATTGGGTGTTTGTTCTTGCAACTTGCAAGATCAATCATTCATTTGATATGGGAGACACTGTTTTGATTTGTTTTCACTTTTATGCTCCCTAGTATGGTTCGCTTGATCTGTACTCTGCTTTCTTATCGTTAGAACTGCATCTATTTGAGCTTATGAAATGGTGTAGCATGGGTTATCAGTTGATGGCATTCTCATTGGGGGAAAGTAATATGAAGGATTACAATCAAGTCACAATAGAATGAGTGAATTGTACACAACTTCCTTCTTTTTTGCATTGAGAAAGAATCTTTAATTTTGGTATTCAAGCTCTAGTAGAGAGTCAAAATTATCTGTCAAGGAAAATTACATAAGCAATCTCGACTTCTCTTATGCTACAGGTTGTGTGCTCGGTGAAAATAATGTAAACTATCCCAACATTTTCCTGTTGTACAGTTTGCATGCTTTACTTTAAGAATATACATTTACCCCCTAAGGTTTCGAAAAATGAATCCTGTTTACCTTGGAGTTAAAGAGACCATTGAAGATGGATGACACAAGGTGTGGTCCTTTCAAAATTTCAGGGTGCAAAAAGTTGGATTTTGAAACTTGATGTTGTAAAGTATTGGTTTTGAAACTGGGGGGTACAAAATGTAACTAGCGAAACTTGAGGACGGTTCTTTAGTTTTTCCTTTTTGAAGCATATGAAGAACCTTATTGTAATGGGCATTGGCCTGGTTCCTTTGATTTGCTGGGAATGCATGCTCTTTTTGTTTTAGGCATGCAAGCATGACAAAAAAGTGGGAGTCATTTCCATTTCATTTACATGCTAGGCTGCGTACATAAGTTCTTAGTTGTCATCATGCTTTCAATTTTTCATTTTGTTTTCTCTTGGCCAGGCGTGATATCTCCATGAAAAGATGGACTAAAACTTCCCAAATTTTTATGCAGTTTGTATAAATTAGTTCTCATCAGCAATGAAATTCAATCTTTCAGTGTTGGAGGAACTCCATGATTTATATCAACATTGTCTGACAATGATATCCTTGTCCTTTTTCGATCTCCTGCATTTTTGTTTTTTGAGTCTCCCTGGTTTTTTAAACAGTTGGAGAGCGCTGAGACGAAGAAGTTGGACAGCATATATGTGCGGGCTTTGCGAATGTTGTGGCAGTCACTTCTTGCACCTTGGAGGCTCATGTTTGCTTTTGTTCCTCCTTGCCAAATTGCTCATGGCTGGATTGCTTTCATTTGCTCTCTAATCTTTATCAGTGGAATAGCTTATGTGGTAACGAAACTCACAGATCTAATTAGCTGCGTGACAGGTACCTAATCCTTGCTAGTGTTGGTGTTACCGATCTTTGCTTCAATTTAGAATGTGTGGCAATTTGAGGTCAGCCACAAATTTTCTTTGTCTAAGGTAGTCATTGGCCTTCTTAGGCTGCGTGTGACGGTCAGGATAAAATTTATGCTATCCTAAGTTTGATGCTTGTTCAATATAGGATAAAATCGGATATAAACGGGATATTAGAGGTGATTGGTTATTGGTCTGATCTGGTTTGGTCTTGCCCAAGAATCGGGAACTAGATCGGGACGACCGGTTCCCAATTTTTGGGACCATGGACCGGACCAACTTGTCCTGGAACCACGGACCGACCGGTCCGATTCGGTTTCGTTCCAATAAACTAAATCACTTGTTATCATCACATTGAAGTATATATATACACACACACACGTCCATGTTGGCATTCAAAAATATAAATTCCTTAGTTCAAACAAGTGTTATTAGATAGACAAAAAAAGAAAAAAAGTAGAAAGCCAAATCAACAATTCAATTTACATTTCCGTCTAGGTTTCACTCAGGCTAGGGTTAGCAAGAGGAAGGAAAAGAGAGTTGGGAAAGTGAAATAATGGTAGAATTTCGAGGGTTTTTTTTTTTGTCTAATAAATTTAGAGGGTTGCTCAGAAATTTAAAAAAATAAAAAAATAAAAAAAAATAATCGGTCTAGTTTGGTTCCCATATTAAAGCCGAGAACCGGACTAATCAACCATAGTTCCAAAAATAGGAATTGGGGATCAGATGGACACCCCCTAAGACCGCCTTAAATCGACCAAGACCGCCTAAAACCGATTGGTTCGATCCAATCCTAGTTCGGGAGATTTCCATTGCACAACCCTAGGAGATATGGGTCAGATGGAATAATGCCTTGAAGAAGATAGGATAAAGGTGAATATGATTTCTAATTTCATAATAATAAAAAATTTCCTCAAAAACAAATTTTTTAAATTAATAAATTTAAAATTATATATCAATATAAATAATATTTGAATTCTAATATAAGAAATTTAAAATAACTAAAAATAATAATTTGGTTTTTCATTTAACCTTATTTTTATTGATATATTCGAATATAATTCTATCTTATAATATAGGTTCAATATGAAAATATATATTTATTATGTATTTTAAGTGTTTTAATATTTTAGGTTTATTAGTACAGTTTTCTATTTAACAAAATTTTATTAGAGAATGATGGAAGGGAAATAAAGAAATAAAAAAAAAAAAAAAGAAATTAATTAAAAAAGAGAGTAGAATAAAATAATAAATAAATAAATATAAAAATAAACAAGAGCATCGTGAGAGATTTTTATCATCTCCATTTGTAAAATTTGTGGTTCATTTATATTGATATACCGTTTATACCAAATAATATATATGATATATATATGAATATATCTGACTATATTGCTTTAATCACTAAATAGTTGATAGGATATAATAAAATCTCATGGATTTTATATTTTATCCTATCTAATTCTATCTTTCTTAGAAATTCAGACGACTAAATGTAATTTTTAGTATTTGTGCAGGGATAAATGCTTATGTCATAGCATTTACGGCGCTGGCTAGTGGAACGTCATGGCCAGACTTAGTTGCAAGTAAGATTGCCGCTGAAAGGCAGACAACAGCTGACTCTGCCATTGCAAACATCACTTGCAGGTTTACTTAATTAAATATCTTTTCCTCCTTCTAAACTTCCATTCACTTGTGCACGATTATAAATGTCGTTTCTCTTGAACCACTTAGTTGTCAGTTCTACTTTTATCTTAAAGCCTTCCCTCGGCCGCTCGTGAGATTGGGATTTGGAAAATTATATGTAGCCAATCACAACCAAAATTATTTATTTCATATGGTCGGCGACCAATAATCCTGGGATATTTGGGAGACAGTATTGCATGTAGAAACTGTAATTCTGCTGATCGGAAGAAACTCACCGGTTCTGATTATTAAATCTCCATTAGATCGTAGCAACAAAATCTTTCCCTTAAATGCAGGGCCCTTCTCACCTTACTTCTTTTCTCTAGTTTCCGTGTGAAAATTTTACTTGGAAATATGCGAACAAGTTGGTTACACTTTCTTTGACTGTCTCTCTCACTCATGAAATGAAAGATAATTCAACAATGAGGAACACTGAACAATTAATAAACTTGTCAGCCTTATCTGATGTGTTAAGGCCATGTTTTGTGACTAATTTATGGAGCTTGCTTGCAGCACCATATCCACATAGTTCATCTGTTTTTTAAAAACAAATGATCCAGCACTACCACGAGTTTACTAAAATCTTCGAACTGACCCTTTTTTCTTTTTCTTGCTGTGTTTTGCAGTAATTCAGTGAATATATACGTGGGCATAGGTGTCCCGTGGCTAATTGACACTGCATACAACTTCATTGTGTATCGGGAACCTTTGAGGATCTAAAATGCAAGCGGACTTAGTTTCTCATTGCTCGTGTTCTTTTGTACGTCCGTGGGGTGTATATCAGTTCTCGTGCTTCGACGTCTCACATTGGGTGCAGAATTGGGAGGGCCAAAGTCTTGGGCTTGGTTAACCAGCGTTTACTTCATGTTGCTCTGGCTCATCTTTGTGGTGCTTTCCTCTCTAAAAGTTTGTGGTGTAATATAGGAAGGACTTTGGATCTGAGTAGGTCCTTAAAAGATTCAAAGGGAAAAACTTGGAAATGTAAAAGCCACTTAAATCCTTTGAGAAGTTGTTGGAAAAACACATTTGAAAAGTCCCTTAATCTAAGCTTTTAAATTTTTATATGTTTAAAATTAAAAAAAAATGTTTACAACTTTTTTAATTTATATTTGACAACAATGTTAAAGATGTCATATAAACAATTTTATTAAAAATAATTTTTTTTTGCTAAAAATATCAAATGAAAAAAAATTCATGTACCCTTTTTTTTTTAATTACAAGAAGAATACTTTCATTATAATAAATATAGTAACACATACTTCGAGGAAAAAAACTCATTATCCTTAAGAATTACAAACATCCCTAACTATTTATTAAATCCATAGCTATTTGATTACGTAAACGTGTCATATCAGACGCTACATCATCATTTGAAGAATTACTCTCCTCATTTACATCATTGGCAAATCCACCCTATCAAAATGTGCATCATTGACGGCATTTCTTCGTGTAAAATTGTGCAAAGTCATTGCCGCTATCACAATTTTCACTTGCTTTGAATATGGATAACTTAGCATACTCTTTAGAATTTTCCACTTCTTCTTCAATACGCCAAAATTAGGACTTAAGAGCCTCATTACAGGCAAAGCAATGTTAAACTTTGGTCTGAACTTCCCCAAACAACAGCTTGGAAACATGCAGACATTTGCGTATGATAAGTTCGACCAGGGTCAATGTCAAGGAATGTGCTTGCTTTATAAGCAGAAACATTTTTGGAGGGGGGAGGGAGAGAGATTGGCAGGACCAACTCATAATTCAATTTATTCATGCACTGCAAGTCTGCAATTCTGATTAAAAGTGCTATTTGCACTGCAGGCAAATGAACTCTCCTTTCTTCTAAGAACAAAGATTTCATTACAGGATGCTCAGGACAAAATCAATTTTTGTCTAAATCCTAATTCAGGAGATCCATAAATCACGGTGCAACAGCAAAGGAAAAACACAAGGTAATGCCTGCCTTCTCCAATATATAGAATCATCCCGATCTGGCACGTTGCAGTCCACATAATCTCCCTCCCTCCCTCTCTCTCGACATGTCTGCAGCTACTTCATTGATATATCAAGACAAGAAAATCCTATTTGGTTCAGCTGCCTCCAGGAGTGTCAGTTACAGCAGACTTGTGGTTCAAATAACGAATAACAGCATCCTCCACCCTGTAATTTCAACCGAAAAGTGATGTAAGGCAAAACGAAACAAGAAAGTCTCTTTGGCAATACATTGTCTAATACATGACTAGTTAGAATCACATCACAGAAGAAAAGATTAAGACAGGAATGACTAGCTAAAAAGAACGATATGAAACATTCAGCAAACACATTAAACCAGAACCTGATTCACAGCATTCAAAAAAATAAGAGGCATTCCCCTTCTATTTATCTGACTATTAATCAAATTGAACTCCTTACATGATGAAAAATATGGTGAACAATCAACATTGACAGTGTCTCAAAGAAGTCAAGAGTGTGATAATGAACTACAATAATCCATCATTGACATATGAGGAATATCCCTAATATTGATTGGATTTGCCCGACATTTTTCTCATCAACTCAACATGATTACAAAGCTCATTGTATTCCCTATTGCTGGGGAAGATACAATATCAAATTAGGGAAAAATCTAGGAGCAAGTCACTTAGCCCATTGTTGTTAGACAGGCATAGATAAATGAAAATGAACACCTTTTTGTCAACAAAGCCGGATGTTGTACCTTGATTTATTTCCTGCAGCATGGCAAAGTATATCAACAGTTTTCAGGTCTCTAATTATACGGTCACAGGGCTATATCATGCACACAAAATTCGTAATTTATACACAGATTAAATGGACAGAACCAGAGTCGCTTGGGCCACAGATTTATCATATCATGTTTCCAAGAAACTACGTTGGACCCTTTGAACTCATCAGAAAGCATCCTTAAAAAATATTCTCCTACATTATCCTATGCACCATAAAACCACGCTTCACAAAACCCAGACAAGCAACAAACTCCACCCAAAACCACTATTTCATTACCTAGAAACAGAGCATTGGAGATCCAAGAGACCTTTCAGACACCGCCAATCTCACTGCCCATGCACTGAAATCATTTAGGGGTGAGGTTAGGTTGAAAAGCGGATTGGAGTCAACAACCATAGTGAACCATGAAGCGCCTTATCTGCATAGCTGTGAGTTTTGTGCACCCACAGGGAAAGAAAGATGCAGCTCCAGATCAACTTGCAAAAGGATGATCCAACTTTCACTGATTTGTTGGCCGTTAGTTGCAGACAATCCACGATCTCCAGCCAATCAACGAATGCCATTGTTAGTGGGACAGATTGGGCATCCCTCATTCAACGAGCCCTGTCCAGTTAGCAAACCAAGGCATCCAGCTTGTACTTGAGTTTAGAGAGTGGTGGCCAGAATTAACTCGCTGACTTGGCATCACTTGAGATAATATGCAGCAAAACACCTCAGGAAAAACAAAATCAAGGCTGGAGGATAACCAGAGTACATGCCTGAGCTTAAAGAAAAGCAAGATCTATGGTTGGTTCAGAACAGGAAGGGCGGGATGCGATCTGACTATATTCAGCACCCCTTTTGCAGTCGCCTGTCAATGAAGAGAAGTAGTTAAAGCTCCTGTGAACATCCTAGGACCAAAATTGTTGGGTGTTTCTCAAGAAAATATTACCTCAAAGAAGGAATTGAAATTCAGCCGCAAAAGGAAACGCCTGAGAAATGGAGCCCGTTGACTTCCGGCAAGCCTACTGCTCCGCAATATAGTATTCAAGGAGTTGGATTTCTTGTTAAATTCCTGGAACGCATAAAAGAGGCGAGGTTATACTAGAGGGTGAGTGCCTTTAAGAGACCTGCCAAAGCAATATTTTCTATGCTTATCATAAGGGTGTATTGGCCAATACATGTTACACAGCTAGTCCACAGGAAAGCATTGCAAGGCTAGAACTTTCACACGACACAACAAAAAGAACGATCGTCGATGTTTCACTTCTAATATTGTTGCCATTAAGGTTCACTCTCTACTGCTAAGATGAGAATAAAGTTGTGTCAAGGGACCTACCAAATTCTGTTATTTTACATATTGGCTTTAACAAGTAGCGATTCTCAATGCATGAAATACATCTTTGACAGAGCAGTCAAAGGTTGGAGAAATGACCGTTTTGTCACTTGATTGTGAGGCTGTAGAGTCAATCATCTAGATCTTGGACAAACACAAACCGAACAAATGAAAATGAACTCATAAATTACCTCTGTAATTTGTTCCAGCTTGGCCATATTTGTAAAACCATCTTGATTCTCAATGGTCCAGCAGAACTGGAGGCAAAGTTTCATTATGCTATCCAGTATCCTTGACACTGAACCAATATCTAAGAAAGACTGAGATATCAAAGCTGATAAGTACCTGCACGTGATGGAATGGAGATGTAAGCCTTGTCATGCAAAGCATAAACAATCGGAGAAACAATGATCTACTACAAAACATGAGAACTAAGGTCTAAGGGTGTGCCATCAGAAAAGGAAGTGCGCAAAGACAAGAACATCTGAAGCGCAACGTTGATGGTTAGGAACCATGATTGTCCCTAGAAACTTGAACTAAGCAGAGGCAATTGTATCAGATGAATCGAATGAAGCTAATCCAAGCTACTCCGAAAAGGAATGCATCAAGGAAAGATTAGCCATAAATGTCAAATGATCGGAGAAAATAGTTATTCCACCACAATCCTCCCACCCACTTCTGAAGAAAGGCAATCGCATGAGATGAGTTGCATAAATAATTAATCCATGGTATTCCACGATCAGAAATGGAGCCCGCTTATATTTAATGTCAGAGAGAGAGTTTACTTCATATTAAAATGAGTTTGCTCTTTTTTATGCTTTTCTTACGTTGTCATCAGCATCGAACAAGACAAGTAAAAAATAAAGCTTCCCTAATCACATACTTTCCCCATAACAGAAACTGGTCAAACGACAGCAAAACATGATCCCCAGAACATTTCAGTACATGGAGCATGGTAAGCTTCGGTATGTGGAACAAAAAGGGGGATGAAAAACTTCCCTTATCACAATGTGGTAGGATAGAGGAAAGATTCTTTTGCAAATGCAGGAACAATAAGACATGATTATTTGAGATTGGGTAGATAATTCATATTGCTTAAAACATAGCCAAGACACCAAGTAGCAAGTCAAAATAAATATTACTATGTTTAAGTACATTTTCTACTACAAAATAATAACATGAAGGATATATCATGTGAAAGAACATATAACAGGAATATGCATTTCAAATCGCAGATCACTAGTGAAATAATGCATCTTGTGGTGGAATAGTTTATTCTGGCAGCCCTAATAAAATAATTTCCACCATCAATAAAAGATCCCAAGAATGGAAACCGCCATCATACTCTTCCGTGGCAATCTCTACAGTTCATCCACAAAGTTGGCTCCCCAGAAAGGGGTAGGTTGTTAGATAATGCATTTCTCCACACTCGTTATGCAAGTTTATGTATCAATACAACAGGTGATTTCAATTATCATTTCGTGCCTTGACCTTTAAGATGCTGTATTGCTATAATCACAAACCAGATGGTGCACCCTCAAGATTTAATTTTGTTCACGTACGTACCGAAACAACATATATTTTTCTAAGGATATCTATCATATTTTTCCATATAGTCGCTGATGTTATACATGCTACCATTATGCCAATAACAGTATAATAATCCAAAATCATTCATCATAGGCCTATAAAAATATTTTACTTACTCTTGATGGTACCCAACAAGTTCGGTGAAGTCATTAGAATTTTGGATGCGTGCTTGTAAGACATTCCACTGAGATTCTATCACATCCACCTGCAGGGAGATTCATACACTAAGCGTAGCATACTTTACGGATGAAGGTAAATAAAAGATCAGTTGATTTCTACAGTACAGAACGATATGGTAAAGATACACATGTCCAGATGAAATTATGTAGATTGCTTTAAAGTCTATACTAAAAATTGCCTTTTGCAATTTTTTTTCTTTTCAATCCAAAACTAAATCTATTTATTTAGAACGAGGTTATCGCTTTTTTAACTTCGATCTTGTCTACGTTGCATATCGTCGGTACAAGCTTTGCAGCTCTCCTCTGCTACAATGGAGAGAACTCGCCCCCTGCTGTGGAAATCCCATGGGTTTCGCTAGCTTTCACCAGATGCCACCTTCCACCAGCACAAAGCTCATTTCGTTAACGCACCCGACTCTCAACTTCGCTCACCGCACCTTCGAATCCTACGTCTGGAACAACATCATTCGAGCCCATGCCCAATCCCCTGTCTCGGTTCAACCTCCATTGTCGGTCTTCGCCCGCATGCGCTCCCATGGCGTCGAACCTGACTTCCACACCTTCCCTTTCCTCCTCCAGTCCTTCCATTCCGTTCCCCATCTCCAATCGGGTCGACAGATCCACGCTCAAGTTTTCGTCTTTGGGCTTGACCGGGATACCTTCGTCCAGACCTGTCTCATCAACATGTACTCTTCGTGCGGCGACTCAGCGCTCGCTCGTCGAGTGTTTGACGAGATTGCTGAACCAGATTTGCCGTCTTGGAATTCGGTCATCAATGCGTGCTTGAAAGTGGGTCGGAGTGATGCTGCCTGCGCTGTTCGACGAAATGCCCGAGAGGAACGTTATATCTTGGAGTTGTATGATTAATGGATACGTTAGGTGTGGGGAGTTTAAGGAAGCGCTTGCTTTGTTCAGGGAGATGCAACTCGTGGAAGGTGCTTTGGTTAGGCCTAATGAGTTTACCATGGCCGGAGTGCTTTCAGCATGTGGGCGGTTGGGTGCGCTGGAACATGGGAAGTGGGCTCATGCTTATATTGACAAATGTGGGATAGAAGTTGATGTAGTGTTGGGGACTTGTCTTATTGACATGTATGCTAAATGCGGGAGCATTGAGAGGGCAAGGTTGGTTTTCGGCAATTTGGGTCCTAATAAGGATGTGATGGCTTGGAGTGCTATGATATCAGGCTTGGCAATGCATGGTCATGCTGGGGAATGCTTGTTCTTGGATTTGATACAGCAAGGTTTCAAACCTAACAGTGTGACATACTTGGGTATTCTTTGTGCTTGCGTTCATGGAGGTTTGGTGAGTCAAGGGAAGGAAGTTTTCAGGAAAATGAGTGAGGAGCATGGAATAACTCCGATGATTCAACACTATGGTTGTCTAGTGGATCTTTTTGGGAGAGCAGGTCTAATAAAGGAGGCATGGGCCGTGGTGAAGTCGATGCCTATGGAGCCTGATGTGCTTATATGGGGTGCTCTACTGAGTGGATCCAGGACACATGGTGACATTGAAACATGTGAGATTGCGCTCAGAAAGCTAATCCAGCTGGATCCTGGCACTAGTGGTGCCTATGTGCTTCTATCAAATGTTTATGCGAAGTTGGGTAGATGGAATGAAGTGAGGCAAGTCAGAAACCTAATGGAAGCAAAGGGCATTTATAAAGTCCCTGGGTGTAGCTTAGTAGAGCTTGATGGGGTACTTCATGAGTTTTTTGTGGGAGATGATTCCCATCCGGACAGTAAGGAGATTTATATGATGCTTGATGAGATCATGGTGAAATTGAAGAAGGCAGGTTATGTGGGAAACACAAAAGAAGTGTTGCTTGATTTGGATGAGGAAGCAAAAGAGGTTGCTCTATCCCTTCATAGTGAAAAACTGGCTATAGCATTTTGCTTTTTAAAAACAAGGGCCGGTACTCCCATACGAATCATTAAGAACCTTAGAATATGCGGTGATTGTCATGTTGCCATAAAGATGATATCCAAAGTCTATGGACGCGAGATCGTGATCAGGGACTGCAATCGGTTTCACCACTTCAATGACGGAGTATGCTCTTGCAAAGATTTCTGGTAGATGAAAAAAAAAATCTGGGTTAATGCCATGAAACTACGGGGGGTCCTGTCAATTTTCATTGGTGCATGAGGCGACAAAAATTTGGACATGACAATGACTGAAACGATAGATGATTCATGCAAATTCTGGTAGTCAAATACTTTGGAAAGGCAGGTTGTTAAGATTCAGTTTGAACTATGCATCATATTGAATGGTCTGAACCCCAAGTGCCCTGCAAGTATGGTCATCTACCAAGAGGACATTGACTTGAAAATCCCATAAGGCCTGCGTAAAATTGTAAGTTCATACTATTCTCCCGAATATTGTGATCATGAACATATTTTTCCCCTTCACAATTACAGTGCATGGAGAATTGACATGGTGATGATCTTTTGTGGTTCCAAGCTCTAACACACATAATTACTCCTGAAATATTAAATTTTGGATCTTTGTGCAGGTTTGATTTGA
The DNA here is from genome assembly GCA_014182845.1 of Corymbia calophylla. Lineage (NCBI taxonomy): Eukaryota > Viridiplantae > Streptophyta > Magnoliopsida > Myrtales > Myrtaceae > Corymbia > Corymbia calophylla. Next base: position 26,864,971 of record CM024703.1, read on the forward strand.
AACCTTCCTTGAGGTGAGAAGAAGCATCGCTCTTGGCTGAACTGTGACTGTTTATAGTTGGTAACAGGTATCTGTTGAAGGCCTCTGGCTGTTTATAGGTGGTGACGGGTACCTGTTGAAGGCCTCTGGTTAGAGTTTGTACACTTTTCTGTTGTTGGCAGTACCTAATGATATCAGCAGTCCTAAAAAATTTCCTCACTGTTCAATATAATCCCTGAAGTTTACCTTCTAATGTTTTCCCTGAACTTGTTCATGTTTGTTCAATGTGGTCCATTAAAGATCTAACAAACTTTTGATATGGCCGTTAAAGTCACTAACTTGCCATTTTTATTTTTTTGGGTTCAATTTCATCTTTCACTTTTTTTTTTTTTTTACACAAGCCATTGACAAGACATACTAACTACATGGGCTAGTAGTATATTCGTATAAGCTTAACCGCAATGAATAATAAACATGCCGGGTAGAATCGATCCGTTTACTTGTTTCCGACGTGCTTGGACTTGTCTAGTGAAGCAACTTGAGATGTTCCTCGTGTTAACATAACATGTTTCATTTATGTTTAGAAGTTCTAACAATATGTAAATGCGAGTAAACATTTTTATACACAAGAATTCGTGTCTTTATTGTTTTGTGTTGTATAACCCATTTGTTAACTTGTTATGTTTGGGATTAATGTCGTGACATGACTAATAAATATTTTTGTGCTGGGATTAAGACTAGAATTCCACGTCTTGAAAAATGTATCCTAACCAAACGGAGTTGTGGGAAACGGGTTAAAAAGGAGTGAATAGAATTGCGCGAGATCGTCCGGCGGAAACCGTACAGAAGGAAGGGCGCGCTGGGGTCCAGATTGATTAAAAAGCGTGAGCGGGGGCTTTCCTTGAGGGAAAAAAGGAACCCGCACAGTGAAAGCGACGAAGCCGCACGAAGGAGCCGCCGTGTACGATGAGACAAAAGGCGAACGCGCTGGAGTTCTATTTATTTTGGCGGCCTTTTGCTCCGGGCTCCACCGCAGGGTAATATTGCGACGTGAATATCATGCTCAATTGAATTGTTTTATTTATTAACACATTAGGTTTTGTGGTATAATTTAATTGTGAAGAACACTCAAGTGCATGAGATATTGTAAATCTGATTTTCCAATTATAGTGAATTGTTTATTATTGACTCTTTTCGTGAATGTAGTAATTAATACTTGGATTGAATTATGTAAATCTATGATATCTGTTTATTTCTTTGGTTTTTTGTGTTGATTGAATTGCAAATTCCCTTTTTATTTCAATGTTAATATTACAAATCATCGCTTACTTTTAATATGTACAATTCAATTTTCGAATTATTGATAAAAGTTCAATATAACCTTCCATTTGCATCATTTTCACTTAATTTGTGAATTAAATTGAACTTTTATCAATATAAGGCCTAATGGGTGAAATTTCAAGCATAACACTAAACAAAATAAAGATTAAAGAGCAATGATATATATTTAATCGAAGTTCATGAATCATTTGCATCACCTTATGAAAAAAAAAATTTAGTGAACGAATTTTCCTATGATTAATATTTCCGGATACAGATTCGAAAATGAATCCATCTCTACCCAAGCCAACGCGATGGCAAGGACAAGGACAATAGCCATTAACACCGAATGGGACGGTGGAAGGTTCGTGAGAGACCTCGAAAACTGCAATACGTGATCGGGTTTCGGCTCCCATGTGGGCCCCGCACTCCTCGCCAGTAAAAATCTTTCAAAAAGGGAAGAAAAGGTCAGGCCCAAGCCATGCAGGCTCGCGCCGTCTCAAAACACGCTCTCTCGACCGACTCTCTTCCGATCTTCTCTCCTCCGTTTCGCCGCAGGGCGTGGCTTCATCCGCCTCCTCCTCGCGGCGCTCCCCCGGCGATTTCTTCCTCGCGTAAGTTCGGCTCGCCGTTGGTGCATTCGTCCGTTCCGGTTCTTTATTTTCCGTTCAGTTCGCATCCGCCTCCTCCTCCTCGTCGCGATCGTGTGCGAATTTTCGGTGTAGGTGTGTCGATCGGTGCTTTTCTGTTTTGTACCTAGAGACTTCGCGAGCGCGGTTCGGGCGGATGTGCTGCATTCGCATTCCTCCATCGTTTCTCCTTTAGGTTCGCGGTCCGTTGTTCTATTCGGATCTTCTTTGCCTCGGTCAATCCGTGATTGGGTAGCTGATCGTCGCAAATGTGATCTCCCGCCTTGAATATGCGCTGTTTTTCTCTGTTATAGCGACGTTGAAGATGTGGTGAACGATAGTTACTTGCGGTTGAATTGCGTGGGACGGCCTGATCCGTGCAGTATCTATGGGCTAGTAGAGACCGATCGGTCGTCCACTCGGAGCTGAGTTTTTGCGATTTTAGTCTCATTTTCTGCGTTGTAATAGTTGAGTTCAGGGGAGCTTAATGGCGGAAGAAGTTAGGGCCTACTGTGAATTTTCCAGCAACCTTGGAACTTATGAGGCGTGTGAAGAAGTATCCTGATGAGAATCAAATCTATCTCTCCCTTTCTCTCTCATTTTGATGAGACACATATTAGGTGATGGAAGTAAACGGAGGGGTGGAACTATTCTCTTTCTGCTGGAACTGAGGGCTTCCCTGTCTTTAAATGTTCCTAGAAGTACATTGTCAGAACTACAGAGATCAAAATTTGCCTCAAGTCCCCAAGATATTCATTAACATGCTTTATTTCAGGTTGTCGTGAATTGAATTTGTCAATGAGACCAAAGGGTATAGATTTTTCTTTCTGCATGCGAGACTGAGATTTTAATAGGAATATGTAGTCGAATAAATAAAATCTTGCTTTTCCTAAGACTCATATTGTTATAGGAATATGTAGCTGATTTCCTCCTTCTATTCGAGTGGGATATGCTTTGTTAAACTGGTTTTTAAGCTTGCGCTCTTTTGCACCAATGCCTAGTGCAGTTGGGTTTATGTTGATCGATGTGCTGCAGGAAATGTGAACTTTGACATATACATCCACATTGTTGAACTGTGCCAGGGGCTTGATAAAACTTGAACTCAGTTCATATGCCACCGATTAATAGCACACTTGGTGTTTCCGGCATTTTGGGCCATGAAGTATGTGAGAGCTACTTGCTTTTTCCTGGTGAAACAGCCCTTGGAGATGCCTTGCAAACCTTCCTCTATTTCCTTGGTCTTGCTTACTGCTTTATTGGATTATCAGCTATCACTGAAAGGTTTTTCTGTTCTATGGAGAATGTTGTGAAGCAGACACGTGAGGTGGTAGAGGTAGATCCTCATACAAATTCAAAGGTTGTTAGACAAGAAAAGGTGTGGAATTACACTATTGCAGACATTACTCTACTGGCTTTTGGAACTAGCTTCCCTCAGATATCTTTAGCTACTATTGATGCTCTAAGAAACCTGGGGGACCTCTATGCTGGAGGTAAGTCTTGGACTCCCGTACTTGTTTCGTCTAAGAGTGTCATTTACCTGGACAACTTCTAATGTTTACCAATTGTATCGTTCTCATGGGAAATGGAAGCAAGTTTATTAACAAAGGCATCTGCGATTTGTCATTCTGTAGTAATGAAATCTAGGCATCTCCGATTTATCATTCTGTAGTAATGAAATCTTACTTTGCCAATACCATCTATGTTCAAGGCTGCGACTTTTTGTGTTAAAGTCCTTGTAATTTTGCAAGATCTCTTCACCCAAACAAAACCCAGTGCAGCTAGCATCAATAAATTCTATTTATTTTGCATTTAGGGGATTGATTTATCTCTAAAATGGTTTGAGAAGTTCTATTGAAGTAATGATGACCCAAAAATGCTGCTTATTCTGATTCTATAAAAGACTTTGTGATCTTTTCTGGGCAAAATACCACAAAAAAGATGCAGCCCTTCACCACTGCGACAAATGAAACACGACCTCTCTAAGGTATAAAAAGTAAAGCATACCACCACTACAAACATCAACACAGCCTTTCAAACATACCAAAAAGAAAAATACATAACCTTTAACCACCATGACAAAAATAGCATCTTCTGGTATTCCGTCTATTCTAGTTGTTAGCTTGTGCACGTGTCAGCTCACCTAACTCTTATTGCGTTGACAACTAGTAATGGCTAGAAGCAATACTTTTGCAACCCCCAAACACAGTTCACTTTGATCTTAATATCGATTTCATGGCTTCTTCTGAACAGTGAAATCGCATAAGTTTCTCTAAACAAGCATAAAATTTTTCTTTCTATCTCTGTAAAGATACTCGGTATTTTATTCAGAATAAGACCTTTCAGATAAAGATCCAAACCATTTGGCCATGTACGAAATAGTAACCTATGCTATTTTTGTCAAACAGACCAGATATTGTGCATTTTCTTTTTAAGTTTGAAAGGTCACGTCAAGCATGTCATGGTAATAAGAGGTTTCGCTTTTCTTTGTAATTTGGTGGATGATTGTGCCTTAGAATTTAAATCTGACTGTTCTTCTTGTGATATCTTTGTGGAATTATATATTTATGTGCAGTAGATTACACACTCCATAAAGGTATTATGTTTTAAACTCAATTGAAGATGGTACTCAATTGAAGATGGTCCTGCGACTCTTTCTTCAACTCTTGTGGACGTTATACTAATCTGATTTTTATAGCTTATGTTTCCAGCCTCAATGCTTGATCTTAGTTTACATTGATTCATGCTTAATTTTGTACACGCAAATAAATAAATCATGCTTTACTAACGTTTTGCAGAATCTTTATTATCCTAGGTTTGGGTCCTGGAACGCTTGTAGGCTCTGCTGCCTTTGACCTATTTCCTATTCATGCTGTCTGTGTCATGGTTCCTAAAGCTGGTGAATTGAAGAAGATATCTGATCTTGGCGTTTGGGTAGTGGAGCTGTTTTGGTCTTTCTGGGCTTATCTTTGGCTGTACATAATTTTGAAGGTAATGTTGCCAAAAATTTAAATGATTGAGCTTTCTGACAGGATGCGATAACATTAGAGTTTCTTGCTGTGCTTCTTTCTGTTGCAGCTATGATAAAGTGTTTTCAAGTGACATTCTCTTTTCTTTTCTTTTTTTGAAGAAAATAGTGACAAATTCCTGACAAAGATGGTTATATTGACAATTAAGATTATTTAGCTTTGTAATCTGATGCAGTTATCAGAGAAATTGCTTGAACTTGTTGAAGGAGACATTAGTTGCCAAACCTGTTACTCAGGGAGGTTTGACATTGATGCAGGTTTGGACTCCTGACATTGTGACACTTTTGGAGGCACTTTTAACTGTGTTGCAGTTCGGATTACTTCTGGTACATGCTTATGCTCAAGACAAGCGCTGGCCCTACTTGTCACTTCCTTTGTATGTCCAAATAATCTCCCTGATACCTTTTGTTTCAACTAAGGATTCATCAGATTATATCTGTTGATTGAGTCGACCGTCTCATAATTTTTCATATGACAATGCTTTTTCTGCCTGTCCAAAGAGCAAGGGGTGAGAGGCCAGAGGACTGGGTGCCAGAAGAGGCTTTGTCATATAAACATGTGGACAATGTGGATGATGAGCACTCCAAGAAAATTCAAATTGGTGAAAATTATGAAAGGAGTATTATGGACATCATCTCCATCCATTCTGGAAATGGAACAGGTCAATCTCTGGAGTTGCTGCTGTGCAGATCTTTTCTGCACTTATTTGCTTTATCGGTAGTTATGCTGCACATGACATGCTAAACCACATTCTTCTCTCACTGCTCGTCCTTGCTTGGCTGACAAGTTCTTTTGCCTGTGGCACAGACGTATACACACTACTTCCATGTCCATGTGATATGCTGTAGCTATTGTTAATTAGAACCTTGTGTCATGTAAATTGTTGACATCTATTTTCTGGTCAGCACCACTATATTTTTCCCTTTTAGATTTTATTCTCTGTCCAGCTGCTCTTGCTTACATTCAGATTCAGCACTCAGGATCTAATAGGCATGTCACAATATAATGTGAATGTGGTAAATGACATGGCTTGCTAAAAATAATGTCTATAAGAAGTTCTTACACCAAGTACCAAATGTTTGTACGCTTAGAAGTTAAGAGTAACATTATATATTTGAGTTATGGTAGTTCTGTAAGCTTCTGGTAGGCTTCTTTATTCCACTTGTGCAGCTTCTACTCTGATTTTACATGAACCCTTTAATTCAAGGGAGGTCATCCTTTTAGGTTCGATGTATCACAATGTACCTGGCAGTGATTTAGCCGAATCCTCTAATGAACTTCATGTGCTTTCACTTTGGAAGGAACAGTTTGTTGACGCACTGATGGTAAGTCATGCTATCTACATTTGTTCTTTTGGACTACCCAATTAAATGAAGGGCAACCTTCAAATTTTTCTCTCCTTTTTGGATGGCAAAATTCTAATAGAATGCTCAGGTTTGTATGTCTCTCTCTAAAGCACAGATGACGCCATTGATCATGTTGAATAACTGCTTGTTCTAAAAAGTCTGACTTCAAGGCAAAAGTCATTACTTACTAATGTTGCCCATCTTTCCTTTTTCTTTCTTTTTTTTCTTCATTTCGAATGTCATATGCATGCTTCTTCATGTACATATTGGGTGTTTGTTCTTGCAACTTGCAAGATCAATCATTCATTTGATATGGAAGACACTGTTTTGAGTTGTTTTACTTTTATGCTCCCTAATATGGTTCGCTTGATCTATACTCTGCTTTCTTATGGATAGAACTGCATCTAGTTGAGCTTATGAAATGGTGTAATATGGGTTATTAGTTGATGGCATTCTCAATGGAGGAAAGAAGTATGAAGGATCACAATCAAGTCACAATAGAATGACTGAATTGAACGCAACTTCCTTCTTTTCCACATAGAGTAAGAATCTTTAATTTTGGTTCAACTAGTCAAGCTCTAGTAGAAAGTCAAAATTATCTGTCAAGGAAAATTACATAAGCAATCTTAACTTCTCTTATGCTACAGGTTGCATGCCCAGTAAAGACAATGTAAACTATCCCAACATTTTCCTGTTCTTTAAGAATATATATTTACCCACAAAGTTTCGAAAAATGAATCCTTTTTACCTTGGAGTTGAAGAGATCATTGAAGATGGATGGCACAAAGTGTGGTCCTTTCAAAATTTCAGGGTGCAAAAAGTTGGATTTTGAAACTTGAGGTCGTAAAGTATTGGTTTTGAAACTGTGGGGTGCAAAGTGTAACTGGGGAAACTTGAGGACGGTTCTGTAGCTTTTCCTATTTGAAGCATATGAAGAACCTTATTGTAATGGGCATTAACTCAGTTCCTTTGATTTGCTGGGAATGCATACATGCATGCTAGGGTGCGTACATAAGTTCTTAGTTGTCATCAATCTTTCAATTTTTCCTTTTGTTTTCTCTTGGCCAAGCTTGATGTCTCCATGAAAAGATGGACTAAAACTTCACAAATTTTTATGCAGTTTGTGTAAATTAGTTGTCATCAGCAATGAAATTCAATCATTCAGTGTAGGAGGAACTTCATGATTTATATCAACATTGTCTGACAATGATATCCTTGTCCTTGTGCGATCTCCTGCGTTTTTGTTTTTTGAGTCTCCCTGGTTTTGACAGTTGGAGAGCGCTGAGACAAAGAAGTTGGACAGCATACATGTGCGGGCTTTGCGAATGTTGTGGCAGTCACTTCTTGCACCTTGGAGGCTCCTGTTTGCTTCAATTCCTCCTTGCCAAATTGCTCATGGCTGGATTGCTTTCATTTGCTCTTTAACCTTTATCAGTGGAATAGCTTATGTGGTGACCAAACTAACAGATCTAATTAGCTGCGTGACAGGTACCTAATCCTTGCTACTGTTAGTGTTACCAATCTTTGCTTCAATTTTGAATGGGTAGCAATTTGAGGTCAGCCACAAATTTTCTTTGTCTAAGGCAGTCATTTACGTTCTTAGTGTTTGTGCAGGGATAAATGCTTATGTCATAGCATTTACAGCGCTGGCTACTGGAACGTCATGGCCAGACTTAGTTGCTAGTAAGATTGCTGCTGAAAGGCAGACAACAGCTGATTCTGCCATTGCAAACATCACTTGCAGGTTTACTTAATTAAATATCTTTGCCTCCTCCTAAACTTGCATTCACTCATGCATGATTATAAATGTTGTTTCTCTCGAACCACTTAGTTGTTGGTTCTACTTTTATCTTAAAGCCTTGCCTCCGCCACTTGTGAGATTGGGATTTGGAAAATTCCCATAGCCAATTGCAACCAAAATATTCATTTCATATGGTCGGCAACCAATAATCCTGGGGTATTTGGGAGACAGTATTGCATATAGAATCTGTAATTCTGCTGATTGGAAGAAACTCACGGTTCTGATTATTAAATCTCCATTATATCATAGCAACAAAATCTTTCCCTTAAATATGCGAACAAGTTTAGTTACACTTTCTTAGACTCTCTCATAGCTACTCATGAAATGAAAGATAATTCAACAATGAGGAACACTGAACAATTAATATTCTTGTCGGCCTTGTCTGATGTGTTAAGGCCATGTTTTGTGGCTTCTTTATTGAGCTTGCTTGCAGCACCATATCCACATAGTTCATCTGGTTTTTAAAAACAAATGATCCAGCACTACCACAAGTTTACTGAAATCTTGGAACTGACCCTTTTTCTTTTTCTTTTTCTTGCTGTGCTTCATAGTAATTCAGTGAACATATACGTGGGCATAGGTGTCCCATGGCTAATTGACACCGCATACAACTTCATCGTCTATCGGGAACCTTTGAGGATCCAAAATGCAACTGGACTTAGCTTCTCGTTGCTTGTGTTCTTTTGTACGTCCGTGGGGTGTATATCAGTTCTTGTGCTTCGACGTCTCACATTGGGTGCAGAATTGGGAGGGCCAAAGCCTTGGGCTTGGTTAACCAGTGCTTACTTCATGTTGCTCTGGCTCATCTTTGTGGTGCTTTCCTCTCTCAAAGTTTGTGGCCTAATATAGGAAGGATTTTAGACCTGAGTAGGCGCTTAAAAGGCCTCAAAGCGAAAAATCCAGGAGCAAGCCACTTAGCTAGTTGTTGAAGAGTCTTGTATTCTTTGTTGTTGGGGAAGAAAAAGATACGGTATTCAACTTGGGAAAAACCCAGGAGCAGGCAATTTAGGCGTTAGACAGACGCAGATAGATGAAAATGAACACCCTTTTGTCAACAAAGCAGGATGTTGTACCTTGATTTATTTCCTGCGTGGCAGTGTATGTCAACAGTTTTCAGGTCTCTAATTATACAGTCACAGGGCGACATCATGGATACAATTCGTAATTTATACACAGATTAAATGGACAGAACCAGAGTCGCTTGGGCCACAGATTTATCATATCATGTTTCCAAGAAACTACAAAGGGTTCCTTTGAACTCATCAGAAAGCATCCTTAAAAAATATCCTCCTACATTACCCTATGCACCATAAAACCACGCTTCACAAAACCCAGATAAGCAAGCAAACTCCACCCAAAACCACTATTTCATTACCTAGAAACGGAGCATTGGAGATCCAAGAGACCTTTCAGACACTGCCAATCTCACTGCCCATGCACTGAAATCATTTAGGGGTGAGGTTAGGTTGAAAAGCTGATTGGAGTCAACAACCATAGTGAACCATGAAGCGCCTTCATCTGTGTAGCTGTGAGTTTTGTGCACCCACAGGGAAAGAAAGATGCAGCTCCAGATCGACTTGCGAAAAGATGATCCAACTTTCACTGATTTGTAGGCTGTTAGTTGCAGACAATCCATGATCTCCAGCCAATCAACGAATGCCATTGCTAATGGGACAGATTGGCATCCCTCATTCAACAAGCCCTGTCCAGTTAGCAAACTAAGGCATCCAGCTCGTACTTGAGTTGAGAGAGTGATGGCCAGAATTAACTTTGCTGACTTGGCATCACTTGAGATAATATGCAGCAAAACACCTCAGGAAAAACTAAATCAAGGCTGGAGGATAACCAGAGTACATGCCTGAGCTTAAAGAAAAGCGAGATTTATGGTTGGTTCAGAACAGGAAGGGCGGGATGCGATCTGACTATATTCAGCACCCCTTTTGCAGTCGCCTGTCAATGAAGAGAAGTAGTTAAAGCTCCTGTGAACATCCTAGGACCAAAATTGTTGGGTGTTTCTCAAGAAAATATTACCTCAAAGAAGGAATTGAAATTCAGCCGCAAAAGGAAACGCCTGAGAAATGGAGCCCGTTGACTTCCGGCAAGCCTACTGCTACGCAATATAGTATACAAGGAGTTGGATTTCTTGTTAAATTCCTGGAACGCATAAAAGAGGCGAGGTTATACTAGAGGGTGAGTGCCTTTAAGAGACATGCCAAAGCGATATTTTCTATGTTTATCATAAGGGTGTATTGGCCAATACATGTTACACAGCTAGTCCACAGGAAAGCATTGCAAGGCTAGAACTTTCACACGTCACAACAAAAAGAACGACAATAGAATGCTAGCCTCTACATGCAGTATTTTCTTCATCGATGTTTTACTTCTAATATTGTTGCCATTAAGGTTCACTCTCTACTGCTAAGATGAGAATAAAGTTGCGTCAATGGACCAACCAAATTCTGTTATTTTACATATTGGCTTTAACAAGTAGCGATTCTCAATGCATGAAACACAACTTTGACACAGCAGTCAAAGGTTGGAGAAATGACCGCTTTGTCACTTGATTGTGAGGCTGTAGAGTCAATCATCTAGATCCTGGACAAACACAAACCAAACAAATGAAAATGAACTCATAAATTACCTCTGTAATTTGTTCCAGCTCGGCCGTATTTGTAAAACCATCTTGATTCTCAACGGTCCAGCAGAACTGGAGGCAAAGTTTCATTATGCTATCCAGTATCCTCGACACTGAACCAATATCTAAGAAAGACTGAGAAATCAAGGCTGATAAGTACCTGCACGTGATGGAATGAAGATGTAAGCCTTGTCATGCAAAGCATAAACAATCGGAGAAACAATGATCTACTACAAAACATGAGAACTAAGGTCTAAGGGTGTGCCATCAGAAAACGAAGTGCGCAAAGACAAGAACATCTGAAGCGCAACATTGATGGTTAGGAACCATGATTGTCCCTAGAAACTTGAACTAAGCAGAGAGGCAATTGTATCAGATGAATCGAATGAAGCTAATCCAAGCTTCTCCGAAAAGGAATGCATCAAGAAAAGATTAGCCATAAATGTCAAATGATAGGAGAAAATAGTTATTCCACCGCAATCCTCCCACCCACTTCTGAAGAAAGGCAATCGCATGAGATGAGTTGCATAAATAATTAATCCATGGTATTCCACGATCAGAAATAGAGCCCGCTTATATTTAATGTCAGAGAGAGAGTTTACTTCATATTAAAATGAGTTTGCTCCTTTTTATGCTTTTCTTACGTTGTCATCAGCATCGAACAAGACAAATAAAAAATAAAGTTTCCCTAATCACATACTTTCCCCATAACAGAAACTGGTCATAGGACAGCAAAACATGATCCCCAGAACATTTCAGTACATGGAGCATGGTAAGCTTCAGTATGCGGAACAAAAAGAGGGATGAAAAACTTCCCTTATCACAATGTGGTAGGATAGAGGAAATTCTTTTGTGCATGCAGTAACAATAAGACATGATTATTTGAGATTGGGCAGACAATTCATTATGCTTAAAACATAGCCAAGACACCAAGTAGCATGTCAAAACAAATATTACTATGTTTAAGTACATTTTCTACTACAAAATAATAACATGAACGATATATCATGTGAAAGAACATAAAATAGGAATATGCATTTCAAATCACAGATCACTAGTGAAATAATGTATCTTGTGGTGGAATAGTTTATTCTGGCAGCCCTCATAAAATAATTTCCACCATCAATAAAAGATCCCAAGAATGGACACTGCCATCATACTCTTCCATGGCAATCTCTACAGTTCATCCACAAAGTTGGCTCCCCGGAAAGGGATAGGTTGTTAGATAATGCATTTCTCCACACTCGTTATGCAAGTTTATGTATCAATACAACAGGTAATTTCAATTATCATTTCATGCCTTGACCTTGAAGATGCTGTATTGCTATAATCACAAACCAGATGGTGCACCCTCAAGATAAAATTTTGTTCGCGTACGTACCGAAACAACATATATTTTTCTAGGCATATCTATCATATTTTTCCATATAGTCGCTGATGTTATACATGCTACCATTATGCCACTAATAGTATAATAATCCAAAATCATTCACCTCATGTTTTACAAATTATCTTTAAGCAATTGATAAATCATAGGCCTATAAAAATATTTTACTTACTCTTGATGGTACCCGACAAGTTCAGTGAAGTCATTAGAATTTTGGATGCGTGCTTGTAAGACATTCCACTGAGATTCTATCACATCCACCTGCAGGGAGATTCATACACTAAGCGTAGCATACTTTATGGATGAAGGTAAATAAAAGATCAGTTGATTTCTACAGTACAGAACGATATGGTAAAGATACACATGTCCAGATGAAATTATGTAGATTACTTTAAAGTCTATACTAAAAAATCTGAAGCTTATACTGATTACTGAACGCAATTAATAAATTAGTCAAATCCATGTTTTAGACCTATAATGCCCAACTGTTACAAAACTTTCCCCATTGTTTCTTCTTCTCCCTTACTTAAGCTGCCCTATCTTTTCATGATTCCCTCTCTGTTTTCTTCCATCCTTCTTTCAGTGGACACAGCGGACATGCAGCTTTTCTTCCAATAGAATATGGTAGTGAGCTTACAAACCTGGATATAAAACTGAAGATTCCTGATCAAGAATGCCATGTGCTCTCTAACCCGCCAGGCAGGTTTGAGGTATTGACGTCGTTTCTGAGGCATTGAGCTGTTTACACTATCATTAACATGTTTGGAAAATTCTACATGATCTTGATGCATCATAGATGCCCATGATTTATCCAACTCCATTTGTGTTCGCTTTAGCCGTAACAAATACTGGAAGACCCTGCAGTACCTGGAAAATCCTTGATGTCAAAACACAGTCAATTGTTTAGCATGCTAATTCCTTTCCAAAAAGGTACTACTCTTGTTCAGAGTGCCCTTCTCCCAGTAAAATTAACATAAAGAACTGTTGGAAAGAAATCTTACTTAGAAAGAACTTCTTGAGTAAAGAACAATTCGAGGGGCCAATCAACAGAATAATCAAGGTAAATACCATCCCATCCATCGAGGGACATCTCCGAGGACACATTTGGAGGAGCAGCATTAAGTTTTCCCTTTATTAAATCTACTTGGGAAGATTTGACTGGAATCCCAAATGAAGGCATCCTAACATATCTCAAATATAGTTTGTCATTAATAACATGCCTTAAAGGTAAATTTATAGATTCAATCTCAAATGTAACCCTGCAGAAAGTCAACGTAAGCACTAACCGCAAGGTCACTCTAGAGTAGTACTTGTCTTCCTCACTGATTGTCTTTAGTGCAGCCTGAAAGGGGAAATTGGAGACAAATAAACCGTCATGCCTTAAAATTCTATTGCAAAATGACAAAAATTCAGAATATGCAAAAGAAACAGCTTACCAGCTGGAAGGGGACCATAAGATCAGCTTCAGCAGTTGACTGACGTGGTGGCAAGCGCATCAGTTGCCGACTTTCCTCCAGAAAACACTGGAAGAAAATAATCAGCCACTTAATCAAACTCCTCAATGGACAAAGGACTCAACGCAGTGTAAGAAAAGTACAACTACAAGTTTAACTTAAACTGCAAAGGACTCCACAGAGCAAATATATAGATTGAGTTCGACATCTGAGAAAATATCCGCAATTATGTAAGTTACCCCCATTCCATACCTGGAAGAAATCTCCTTTTGCTAAAAGAAAATAGTCTTTTAAAGCCTTTAGATGGCCATTCAAGTCAGCACGAACGACCACAAGCTGAAGAAAAAGAAGAATGAGTAATGAAATTTGAAAAAATAAAGAGTAAAGATATAAGCACCCATCACCTGCCAAAGATGACTGGCAGCAATTGCTCGAATGGAGTCCACGGCACATTCAAATGATCTCTTGTGAAACTCAGATGACTCCTATAAACATCAATCCAAGTAAAAGTTAATGTAGGGGAAGGTTAGGTACTATAGTCGTATCAAGAGAACATGGAGTCCAGTGCTGTTCTTGAGTCTTGACAACAAAGAATATGGGCAGTACAGACCTTTAGGTCTCTAAGCATTGCGTCAATCTTATCAGCCTCAGACTGTGGAAATAATTCCTCTCCACTGAGCTTTGAGTCCACAAGGGGCTCTTTCAGGAAGGGAAATCGTCCAACAGACCCTTGAATTTTGTGAGAGCCTCTCTGCATCTGTTGATGACTAGCAGTATCGTGAAACCGAAAGGAAGTACTCGGATTGCGGAGAACCCTGATTGCTTTACCAGCAAATAACACTGACTCTGCGACATGCATGTGGATATACTCAGGAAGCATATCCTACAAAATAACATAAAAGAAATTAAAGGAAACAGAGCCAGAAAGTTCCAAAAGTTGGAATTATATAACTTAAGTCACATTACAGCAAACGTAAGAGAACAGCTAACATAAGAGAATCGTGAGACGACTTCAAAGGCACTGAGGAAAGATGCAAACAAGCATAAATGAATACAACAAGTCTTCAGAATAGTAAACAATATTAATGATACTAGAAATTAACAGGAAAATAAAACCAGTCATGCTCAAACTTCAAAGCAACAACAATCTGCCAAAAAACAATCCAAGTTTGCCTCACATCAGTAAAGGAAGCTGTATTAATTTCTATTCTTTTTTCCCTTTTTGAAAATGAGTTCATCGATCAACACCAAGGGGTAGGGATATTCAAGAAAATAAAAAAATCCACATTGAGCAGACTGAGGAAACAAACAAAAACCATAACAACTAATACAAACATCGAAAATATCATCAAGTTATACCAAACAAATATGAAATCCCAGGTGCCAATCTGTCAAAGAAGTATCATCAGTTGACAAACGAGACAATCTTCTGGATAGATCTGCATTGCTTGAGCCATGATCTACATCCCTCTCTTCCTGCCTGTGATTCAATATAAGAAAAATAAATAAATTAGAATTCCATGAGAGACAAGCTCATCATAATGGATATCTGGGCATATTTATGCTTAAGTTGTCTACATTGTCTTCCCTTACAAAGTAACCTTACAAACTTGGTTAAATTGTGATGATAATACGAAACGCCATCATTCTGTTTAGATAGGTCAATTAGGCAAAGCAAAATGGTTGCAAAATTTGATCCTATAAAGAAAAATCTACTTAAACCAATGGCCATTTGAGCCAGCACTGTTTTCCAAGAACTTTAACATTAACAATGGAGGCTGCCTAAAGAAGTTCATTTCCAGGCAACTTGGTCAATAGTCAGTACATGTATGTACCTTCTAATGAAAAATTCTCCATACTGGTCCTGAAGGATGCCATAGACCATCCAAGATGCAAGTTGGTTGTACATGACTTGGTGCCCGTGCCAAGAAGCCTGTAATATTTGAAAAAGAAAGGCACCCATTAGCTTTAGTTTCTTTTTAGGCCACCATTAGCTTTGGTTTACTAACGGCGGACGAGGCCATGCGACTGGATGGTGAGATTGCTACATCATAGCAGAATTGCCAACAGAGTATCTCATAGAACAAGCACTAAACCATTATCCGCATTTCTAAGGAACATCTAAATTAAGTTTACAAGCCTTGAACCAAATCCACTATCAAATTTCTTACTTTTATCCAAATAATTCACCAAGAATGAAGGAATGCATCATTCAATCTATAGCGATGTCGCAAGGGCATCCACTAAATGCAACCAAGAAACATATCAAGTAGAAATCATGCATCACATAGTCATCAGAAAACGTACCTCTGAATGCATGTCTGCAGTTCAGGTACCCCACAGTGGCATCGCTTATGTAAAAGGTTAAGAAGTTGTCCTCCACGAATATCATTCCGTTCAATCTCAAGTATGAGCTCATATAGGGGTGGCAAGAGCACATAAAACTGGGAAAAGAAACCATCATACAGAAAACGTTTGAGAAAAAAGAGGAAGAGTCTTGTTGTGATTTAAGCATCACACAAACTAATATCAAGGACACAAAGCTCAGCAAGCAATAGAACCTTGTTGAGGCCTTGAGTGACGGTGGCCAAAATTGGCAAAGATTCTGACAACAACTTCTGCTCAATGTGGAGAACAGCAGACCTGTAGACTGACAGTATCTCAACAATGCCATTAGCAATGGCCCTACGGTAAACACTCGGTTTTTCTTCTTTCTTCTTTGACAACTCAGAAATTCTCTCCAAGGGAGACAAGTTGGGAGACCTTATCCAACTCAAATTTCGAGATTTTGTGGCAAACCTATCCAACTCTCGATAATAGAACCCTAATGTGATGAGCCTCTCGATGAGATCCCTGCAACATCAATAGTTTTGCCGCCAAGGCAGACATAACAGTTCTTAGCGAGGACTGATGAAGATCAAAACTTAAATTAAGTCAGGACAGACACGCATGCCGTAAATCACGTACATAAGCAGCATTTCATAATCACACAAATTCCCCTTCCGTCTACATCACCATGACCTTCTCTTCTCAGCTCAAGACATAATCTAAAGAATCTCCACTGGCAACCACATTCCTCAACTCTATAGCCATTGAACAAACAACATTCTTATGCCCAGGCACACTACTAGACCATAGCATTTCCTAAATTTTCCACGCGCGACATCAGCAGGAACTTGCATCTCATTACCGCGAAATCAACACGGCGATCACATAGAAACCGAGACAAGTACCCCAGAAGGCGGAGCACGACAGACATCGCGAGGTTCGTGTTCGGAAATCGCGTGCCCTAACACAGTCCCGCTCTTTAAAAGAGAAAAAAAGTCAGCCAAAAAGGACGGCAGAATCAAAATACCTCTCGCTAGGCTCGATGAAGGAGACATCGGGCGCGAGCTTGAAGGTGCGCTCGTCGGAAATGGGAGCATCGGGAGAGAGAGGGAGCCCGAGAGACTGCCGGTGCTCGCGCTCGTCGACGATGAGATCTCCGGTGTAGCCGAGGAGCGCGAGCAGGAGCTCGTGCAACATCGTGTGTGCTCGCGCCTCTTTCTTCGGCGACGACCGGCGCGAAACTGGCGAGTTTCAACGGAGGGGAGCGACAGCCTGATGAATGCTCGATGAGAGAGAATTGCAGAAACTCATGGCGCCGGAGCTCCTTCTCACCAAGAGAGAGAAAGAGAAGGAAAAGACAGAAAGAGGAGGCGAAGCCCGCGTTTTTGAATGCATGAAGCCCAACCAAGGAGTGGGGCAAGGGGGGGAAAATTTTGCCTGCTCGCTTGATTTTAGTTCTCTTCACCCTTTCTTGTTTTTTAAGATGATTTACTGTAAAAGGAATAATCTGAATTAAAAAAACTGCGTGAAAAATGGAAAATTTTCAAATACCATCCCACTTTTATTCTAATATCAATTTATATCCTAAATTACAATATAAATAAATTTTATATCCTGAAAATTGAAAATCTATAATTTACATCTCATATCAAAATCCCCAATTTTAAAAAGACCAATGTATCTTCAAACTCGTCCATATTTTACATCATTCCCGTTTTTTTTCCTCTCTCTTGGACTCCCATCACTAGGTATTGCCACCACCGATCCTAGCCGAGCCCCCCTCGCTCTCTCTCTCCCCTTATGTTATTTGTGTCTCTCTTCTCCACTATGGCCAACATCAAATTATAGTCAAGCTCCATTGGTTTCGAGTCATGCTCCCCTCAAATTTGAGCTAAACTCGATAGATTGGCATTAAGCTTGAAACTTGCGGGCTCAACTTAGTTTTGTGTTAAACTCAACTGACCTAATCGACATTAGCAAGACTCAACATATCTAAGTTTAGCGCAATGCCAACAAAGCTCAAGAAGTCACAACTCAACCATGGCCGTAGTGAGACAGGTAGCATCGAAAGAGGAGGGTTGAGTAAAAATTCACAAGTAGGATAGAATGTAAAATGTAAATTAGAAAGTTAATTGTAGACTTTCAAAATTTAGGGGTAAAGTGAGGCAAAAATGAAATATAAAGTTATCAAAACATTTCTCTAAAAAAATAATTGAAAGGAAAAAGCCGTCAAATTAATTGAGGACCAACTTGTGATTATGGTTTTTCTGGCCATGTAGAGATGGTCGTTGTACCTTTGCTAGAGTATAGAGGACCATGAGCACAACAAGATGGTCATAAGGAGGAGGAAGAGGGATCATGAGGAAAGAGATAGGAGAGGGCTCGCTGAGAGCATGAACTACCATCGCCATACGAAGCCATAGCTTCCCCATGCTGACCCTAACAATGTGCTCCTTCTCTTTTTCTGTTGCCAAATAAATCATTTATTCTGTTCAATTGGAATTGGTTAAAAACAAATTTTATCCTCATCATTTCTACTCAAGAGGATATTTTTTTATCTATCATGATCTAACTTACAACTTATTTTCAAACTTTTATCCTGCTTTTTTGTTTTTGCAAGGCATGAGAGTTGAACCTCACTGAAACTAAATTAATCCCCATCCCAATCCCCTGAGAAGGTGGGGATTCAAACTTCCCACCGCCACCCTTCCATGGCTGAGGAACACTTTTGAGAAGATACCTGCTACGAAATAGAAGTATAGAATTAATATAAAAAAGAAAAAAATGCTCGCTGTTATGCCCATGTAAAAGAAATCATAAGATACAGAACAAACAATAATACCCAATGGCTACAAAAAAATTTCATATTGCTTCTCAGTGAAAAACTAAACTTAGCTTTCCCTCGGGAAAGGCTTCGTGGAGCCTCTCCTGCTCTCAAAACTGGAAATACATCGAAAATGGGTGAATCAATAAATCCTAAAATCATAGAGGAAGAAACTAAACAGCATTTCTTATCAATTTTTTGCCTTGACTCTGTTCTTTTTGT
The DNA here is from genome assembly GCA_014182845.1 of Corymbia calophylla. Classification (NCBI taxonomy): domain Eukaryota; kingdom Viridiplantae; phylum Streptophyta; class Magnoliopsida; order Myrtales; family Myrtaceae; genus Corymbia; species Corymbia calophylla. The sequence continues at coordinate 26,883,922 of CM024703.1, forward strand.
TACTCTTGCCAGCCTTTTTCCTCTTGCTCGAATGCTTCTGTTCATTCCCATACTCTGCTTTTTCATGAGGATCCACCTCCTCAAACTTGATGGGCTTTATGATTGTCCCTGATTTCTTCACCACCTGCACAAGCAGTCAACAACCGACAGTGTGAGAGGGAAAGTAAGAAAAAAGCACGTTCCCATTACATGCGTATGTTCACAGTTGGAAATAAGGAGAAACCGGTCCATTCAGCTCAATGAGCACATCAACCTTTTCATGACACTACGTATTAGATTCGTTCCTTTTTCACTCAGTTTAAACTCAACTGCTCACTTAAGAGAGGAAACATTCTCTGAAGGAAATAAACTGTACAGGAGGTGTTGCTAGACACATACCTCAGGGCGATTAAGAGCTCCGATTGCTGTAGCTGGGTTAAACTCAGGCCCAATGGGCATGCGGATACTCTGTTCAAAAACGTCCTTAGAGGTGAAAGGAAAAGGCAATGATTTTGTGTGTAGCTTCTCAGCCTGCCAAACAAGCAAAGAGCAAATCCACTTAAATGAGTCTAACATGAAGCACACATGAACTTCAAAGCCAGATAATAACACTTAAAATTACATCCATTAGATTCTATGCCACATTCTGCCGCTGCCTGCTGGCTATAACAGCAAACAAGAAATTGATCTGGAAGTGAACAAATGAGTATGAGGTGAACACTAAACAAACCAACCTTTTTATCTACTTTTTCAGATATAATAACATTCTTGAGATGTGCATCCTTTCTCTTCTTAATGGCATCTTCCCTCTTCTTCTTGGCACTTTCATGTTCTCTCAACATCCAAGAAGGCAACCCTTTCTTTTGCTGGATATGTGTCCACTGGCCCCAACCTGGAAGTAAAATGGGTTTCTCGGGTTCAGGATTTTCCTCATTCAGAATCTCCATTTTGTCTTTCTCAAAATTTTCTTCCACATCATCCCCGGCAAAAGCACGGCGAATAAGCTCTGCTTGTGAAGGAAGTTCATACGATTGTGTTGGGCCAGAAGACAATATTCCATCTACCATCTGTCCTTCACTCTCAGTATCACTATCCCCACTCGCTTCCTGTAAAGAAATTTACATAAACTGATTTATTATTCCAGAGAGAGAGAGGGAGGTAGGGAATGGGGAATGGGGATGAGGGCCCTTCCACAAACCTCCAAATCTTTCTTCTGCGAAGCAGGTTCCAATAAATCTTGCTTCTTTTCCATAGTAGAGTCTACTTTATTGCTGCCTTTCATCTGCACGTATCGCACAAAAAGGGTTAGCATGAAATTTGGTTCACTCCAAAGAATTGCTCAATGAAAATTTTTCAGCTACTACATAACCTTTCTCCATCCATCTGATGCAAATATTGCAACTTCATATGTTGTCTTGGCACCAGGGTTCTTTACAATATCATCAAAGCTCTGAGACAATGAATTTGTGGAGCACATAAGATATACAGAAAAGAGGAGCTCCTTTAAGCAAAAAATAGAAGTTTAAATCCACCTTGAAGACAGAATGATCATGTGTGTCGGAGTCAGGGTGAAGTACAGTAGAACTATTTTGAAGTTCATTCTGCATGTCATTCCCAGAGTGGCTCCCACCACCGACGTTTTCTCTAGTCTCCATGTCGTCTTCACTATCACTATCATCATAAGTTCTTTTTGATTTTCTAACATCGTTTGCTTGTGGGGCCTGCTGCTTAACTGCACCAAATACCATTCTACCTTTCACAGAATTTGCTTTGGTATCTTCTACTCCCTGCAAATCCTCCATCTGTTCATACTCTTGAAGAGCAAGTCTAGCTTCTTCTGCAGCTGCATCTATTTTTTTCTTCAGTCCACGTGCCTAGGCCAATGAAGATGATTCAAGAGCATCAGACTCCTCTCAAGAACAATACATGCAAAAAGCCCCACTCTTGGATATTTGGGGCAAAACTACTTCAAAATCAAAACCACATAACCATAATGTAAAAAGGGCAGCAGACTCCTCTCAGCATCTTGTATTAGCATAGAAAGCAAATAACAATTGCATGCTTCAAGAGACAAGAGACAATAATAAAAATAACCAATATTAGATTTCTCTTCTCTGCATGCATAGAAAAAAGATTGAATTAAAGATATTACCATAAAAGGTAAAGAAAGGACTCCAGTGTTAGGAATTTCATCATCTTCCTCGAATACTTTGAGTGTCTTCTCCTTTGCTTTGGCTAACAAATTGGAGTCTTTATCTTGGTCTGAGCCCGCAGAATTTTCATCATCGTCATCCTCATCACTACTCTCCTCACTGCTGCTACTGTCCTTCATGGAGTTCATTTTCCTGGTCAACAAAGCATGCTGGTGAAGCTGTTCTGTAATTGCTGCACGAGTACCATCATCTTGGGTAGTCAAACCACGCTGCAAAATGCGCTTTGCCCACTTTGAACTGTTTTTGTGCTTTAAAGTCATACGTTCCTGTACCAAATTAGCAGATGTCGCAGCTCACATAAGTCAGATAGTTCTGTAGTTTACTTGGAAAAATCTCTTTCTGCATGTTTTGTGATTAAATTACCTCTGCCCGCTTGAACTCTTGCTTCATTGCCTGCTCTTTAGCAGCTTCTGGATCCATTTCAATTTGCGCAGAAGTAGCTTTCAGTCTATCCTTCTTCATTAATCGATGATAAGTTTTCGATTTAATCTTCTTTATATGCTTTTGCTTTATCTCATGGCGAAAAAGAAGGCTGCGCATTTTAGCGATACGATCCCTTCGTTCCTTTTCATCTTCAATTGATGTCTGGAAAACAATATTTTGGGAGAGAAAATTTCAATTCAATGCAAGGTTCATGATGCAACCAAATGAATAATTCACTACTTGAGAGAACCTCATAAAGTTAATTCTAACAAGTAAAAGATGGAAAGCATAGAGAGTTTATCACTTCCTGCAACTGCATACCTACAAGCATGACCATCAGTATATGAAAGCACATACATAAACCAAATCAGAGACATCCTACTGACTGGAAAATTACATCTAAATAAGTCTGTTATAGAAGCAATCTATTTCTAGGTGAAGGTAACAGCACCATCACAACATTTTAACAACCGAATTGTCTACTAATGAACAGTGCATACAGAAACTTCCCACAACTTATCAGCCCTTTCTCCTGAACCAAATGGTGGTTTCTTTGGGAACCTAGCTTGGGAGAAAACTAGTATTTACCAATGATTTCAACATATATTAAATATTAGGATTACCTACCCAAGAAGTCTCCTTTGGAAAAATACATAATGACACTCAGGCATCAACTTGCTAAACAAACAGGCATTTTGGAAGAAAACTGACAAGTCCAAGACTTTTAAATACAGTGAAAATCATGTATCATCAGAAGGACTACAGTACTCAAACCGCAGGACAAAAGCAATCAAAAAATGAAGATTATGATGAAATAGGAAACCTTCACAAAAACAATACCTTGTTTAATTCAAGAAGCCTGGCACCATCTTTTTCATGTGCTTCTTTAACCTTGTCGTCATGAACTAATGAAGCAATTTTTTTCTCAAACTCGGTTCTTGGTTCAAATTCAGAAGCTATTGCCCCAACAGTTGAAAATCCCAAGTCTAAGTCCTGATCAAAATATATAGTGGGTGCTTCTCTGTTCCTCTTTACCAAAGGTTCCCACTTTGTTATGTCTTTCTTTGACTGTTCGTATGCAGCCTTCCTCTCTAACTTCTCTCTATATGGCTTGGGAAGTGGAGCTTGAATAGACATAGGCTTTTTTTCCATCTGAGATGTCCTCTTCCTAAGCTTGCTATAACCAGCTTTTCCATGAAGAGGGTCAAGAAGATCTTGAATGGTAATGCGGCCATCAACATCCCCCACATCATGGCTAGGATTGAATTCGGACTCCGGATATGCCTCTGACACAACAAGATCACGCTTTTTCCTCTTCTTGCCTGAGAAATAACATTCACTGCACATCAGGTTCATTGTCACTATTTTAAGTAATGAAGATCCAAAGAGTATACAAGGTGCAAGCATACTGACTAAGCCATGATAATGCCATTATGTAACCATCTAATCATGCGGCCATGCACATTTAAATTTTCAGTCTTGGGAGATCCATGTCACTGCCAATAAGAGAGAGAGAGAAAGCCATTACCCTGAAATGTCTCGCTTGGCATTCCGGTGATCTCCTGCAACATTCTGACGTGCCTTCCTTCATCTTCATCTTCAGCCTCAGCATCGCATTGATCTGCCCCATCACTGCGGCTGCCATCGTCGTCATCGTTGTCGTCAGATGAAACATTCTCATCCTGCAGAAGGAGAAAGATTGAAGAGAAAAATCCTACTTTAGCAATGACCAAAACACCTAATGGAACAGTTTCAACATCAGCTCTCGAATAAATCATGTTCTAGCGCAAACCAAAACCTCAGGTTAACCCTAAACTCCTCAAAGGTCCAAGCATAACCAACTAAGTTTACTTCTAAACCAACAAAAAGCAAACGAAACAGCCAATTCATTCCCAAACTAACAGAACTCTTAACAGTTCATACAAAGGAAAACAATTTGACCCCAAAACCAATAAAGCTAAGCCGGAACTGCACCAACTCAAGGCCAGCCAATTCGCTTCCTTTCTAAGAAAAACCGAGAGCTAGCATATTCCAATCACCTCGAACTCATCGGGCAGCTCGTACTCCAAATTGTCCACCGGATCGAACCTGCGGTTCTTCCCGGACTCTTCCTGAGGCGCCTCCTCTTCGTACTCGTACACATCGTGGCCGCCGCCCAGCTCCGCCTCGTCAGAATCAATCTCTTCGCCTTCGCTGTCGGACGGACGGCCGGGGTTCAGCCGCTCGAGCTCCTTCCTCAGGGCGTTCGGCAAGCGAGGCCCGGTCCTCTTCCTGTTATTGTTCGCGTGCTTCCACTTGCTGTTCTTGTCGTTGGGTAGGGTTTTTGACGTGGATTGCTTGCGCTTCTTGTTCGGCCTCTCCGAGCCGCGGCTCTTCATCTTCTTCTTCTCCACCATGACGGAGAGGGTTCGGAGCGGAGCGGCGGGGCGGAGGCGAGAGGGAGAGCAGCTCTGCTATGGGCGTGTGATTTGGCGGCGAATTGGCCTCTCTCTAGTTAGAGCAATAAGTTTATAAAACTTCTTATATGGATAGGAATAAAAATAAAGAAAATTTGAAGTTAAAAATATTTAAAAAAATCCATTTTTATTATGATTTGAAAAAAATAAAAAAGATATTTATTAATTATTCCCATTATTAAATAGGATAAGAATTTCATTTTTTTTTTGTTGAAAAAAAATGGAACTTATAAAAAATTCAAATTAAAAAAAAAGGAATAAATTAATAAAAAAATGAATACAAACAATAAATACAATAAGAGATAAGAAGAGATGCGACCGACCCCTACATATTTGATACCTTCTCCGAAAAAGAAACTTGTAAGACCGAAACCATTCGTAATTCCATCAAAAATGAATTAGTTCAGAATACCTAGTTAAGGATAACTATAAAAAGCATCTATGAAACCACAATTGTATGACCAATCATATATCACATTTCTTATTATGTACCCTAAAATTCTATTAGTACCTCTTTTAGAAAACGAATTTAATAAGTTCAAATTTTGTAAAGATGAATAAATTGATAGCTACAAGGACGTTTTTTCGCATAAGTGATTTGATTTTTCAGAAGACTAATTTATAGGTTAGTTACTTATTGAAAACTGTGAAAATTTGTTTAGTGCCATCTTTTCAATTTAAGAAATAGATAAATGCCAATTGCATTGTCATTAGGTCCTAAAACACCCATAAACAAGATTTTCCCATTTTCCGGCTGAATTTCTTTTTAAAAGAAAAAAAAACTCTCGAACCGGTAACCTTAAGAACAATTGCTAAAGGGTTTTAGATCAAATAAGCTTCATGCGAACATAAGATTTTTATCTTGAATGCATCCACCAGTACGAATTAGTGGCATGGCCGACTTCAGGCGTCACTACATATGTTTATCTTTGCATATATTTCGATCTTCAAATTCCATTCGTTGTGCATATATTTCGATCCTCTGCGTCATGTGAGCAAAATTTCTAAATCCCGACAGCACGGAGATATCAAGAAATTGGCAACTGCGGTGCATCCCAAGATTTACTTGCATTGTAGAAGGGCCTAAAATCATAAGCCTCACGCACATTTTTCTCGTCCCGGTGAAGTTATGTAATCAGATCAGACCCTGAACACATGAGGCGTTTCACGTATCTAAATTCTCGCAAGGCTTCTCACATTTAGAAATATGCAAGCACAGACAAAGGTTTGGGCAGACAGACGAAGCCAACCTGCCTATGTTCTTTTCTCGTGCACAAGGTGGCTTCTTGATCTTCCACGAAGACAAGAAAGGCAGCATTGGCAACTTGATATACTTCAAATGCAATCTAGACAATTCAGAGCAGCTCAAAACGATTGATCTGAATAACTTGAATCCAATTTCCCTCATAATGATCATGCACTAATGGAAAGAGAAGAAAAAAGAGAAAAACTACAATGGTACAAGAATGCTAGACATGCTATCAGACAGTATTTCACAAAACCCTAAAGATAGATTAGCCGAACTACATTGTGGATTCTTCTTACAAGATGCATTATCGTGAAAAGAAGCGGTGAGAAGTCGGCCCTCTATTTCTTCGCATAAGTGATCGACATTGGGTTTTGCTGGGTTAACTTGAAACCTTGAAGCGCCTGCATTGCGACCGTCGATTGCATCTCATCACCGTACTCTACAAATGCAATCCCAGGCTTTGTTTCCACCATCCTTACTTCCTTAAAACCAGGGTATTGAAGAAAGAGCATTTGCAACATCATTGGAGTTGTCTCATGAGGAAGATTCTGAACAAAAAGTATGTTATTTGGCGGAGCTGGAGCTTCTGGAACTTTTGCACCTCCCGGATACGGTACTTGTGATAGCTGCATCATTGAACAGATAGAATTGTTGGTTAAGACTCTACTGGAGGGTAAGCAACTGAATGGGAGCCACCTGATTTTAGCTTTCAAAACAAATTCCACTAATAAATAAATCATAATCTAAACAGCTGAAGTAGTAATAAATCTCATTAAAGTTGACTTTTAGCTAATTTCAATATGATAAAGGAAGTGTGATTTTACTTCCAAAGGTTCAGCATTGTACCAAGACAAAGTAAAAACAAAAGTTGAGTATTTTCCTGCCACTACTCAACAGGTTTATGAAAGATGACTGCCCATTTAGTTGTTCTTGCATGGTAGAACAATAGCGTTAAGAGAGCATTTTGAGCCAAAATAACAAGCAGCACAGAGCTCAAATACTCTTCAGTTATCCCAGAGAAGCATTACAACCATAAACAAAGCATAATCCATAAATTAGCATAAGGCTAGAAGTAGAACCATGAGCTATGTTGGACAGTGCGGTACTTGAAGGGGAAGAATGTAACTCCCACCGAGTGGAAGATAAATGTGATAATTTCTGAAGTAGATTTTCATTTCATGTCTGTAACTTAGAAATTTACAAAGGAAAACATGGACATGGAGCTTGAGAAATTAATGATAGTGTTAGCATTAAAGTTTCTCATAATAGAGGATTATGCAGAAGAAAAAGTTTTCCACTGATTTCCAAATAAAATTAGATATGCACTTATGCTGATCAACTAGAACTAACACAACCGAAAGAGGGCCAACGTCATCTCAGCTGACTAGAGTTTAGACAACCAACAGAATTCCCAACTTTGTCCTATCACTCATCCTGTTCTGGTTTGAAAATTTATGTACAATGAAAGCAAGTTCCAGGGAAAAAAACTGCACACTTCACCGTTTTAATCATCCTGCTCAAATAAATTCCACAAAAAAGGAAGCATAAGATCCTCATGAAACAGAAAAATTGCTTACAGGAGGCATAGCACCATAAGCACCAGCATAAGCAGGATTCACACCCACTCCAGCTTGGTTAGCATCATGTTGATCCTTCCGTTTTTTACCTGTATCGAAGTTTCAGGACAGAGGAAAGAAATCAAATCCAAACATAAGATCTAGCAGGCACCGTACAGCTAGCAACAAACAAGGCATGGTAAGTTGCACTCCAAAATCTCAATTGCCTTCAGATTACATCATACATATATGCAAAAGTTACATACCTTTCTCCTCATGTCTCTTTCGCTTTTCACGAGGAACAAAAGTACCATCAGCCTTTGCAATTATGTCTGATTTCGTCTTTGCGTATTGTATTCTCTGTTCAATTGAAATACATTCATCACTGTAGACTTAAACCAACACATAGAAGTTCCATATATTAAGACAACTTCCGCATCATAGAAGCAACTAATGTCGACAAACTCAAAATTGAAAGTACAAGACAGAATCAGAATAATAGAAAACCACAAACCCAAACAGTGACCACCGTCAATGGTTTTCCACGAGAGCAACATGATTCGTACCATAGTGATTGCCAATAATGTCCATAATGGGGAAGGAACAAATTAGTGTGGAAAGTAACTAGATAGTATATTAAAGGGGAAACGGATATAGCTCATTAAGAACAGTAATCATGGAAAAGGATGATCTTTAGACTTATGGCCTGTTTGTAGCAACTTTTTACTTTCAAGCAAAAACCTAAGACATTATACAAGTTTTAAAAAAATAATTACGAAAGATGATATGTTAATGTCCATGTCAACATTTGTGTATTGTTAAAGTTTTAAGCTTTGAGCTAAGATAAAGTCAAACCTCCGCCACAAGATTTAGTAGATTAAGTAAAAAGCAAAAAATAAAAGTCTATTTTAACACACCCTTAAATAACTAAAATGGCTGTCTACAATCCTGAAGATACATGTAGGATCTCTTTGGGCAAAAGTATAAGCAATAGCCAAATTAAAGGATCAAAGCTCTTAGGTTTTGTATCTGATCAAGACATGAAGTTTGTTTTTCTCCTCTCCCCTGTTGTTCTTAATTTTAGTATGCAATTACAGCTGCACTATTGCAGAAAAGTACAAGAACTAGTCATCAGTCATATTTCAGCATTCTTGAAATACATGAAAGGTTCACATGCAGTAAGAACTGCATTATATGGAAGTTAAGCAGCACATTAGAGTTCTGCAGTGGCAGCAATTAATAACTTTTGCACATAAAGCCACCTTTTTCTTCTGGTCCATATTTTCTATAAGAGAAGCAAAATGGATTCCACCAGTAAAGTACTATGATGTCCTTGTCAATGAACAAATACAGACAGCAAGTTGCTACTAGTGCAACCACTGCAACAAAGGTGACATACAGCAAAACTGACTCTTGAAAATCACATCGAACTTCAAAGAGAACCAAAACTTCGAATTTGCAACTGCACTCGATCCATCCAGGGGCCAAGAAAGTTCAGAGAATTGCAATTAAATTATAGCAATTAGGCCTATGTGCCTATTTATCCGATATCATGTCAAGCCCTCATGGTGTAGCTTAGTTGCATGCTTCATGCACACAAGCAGCAAAACAACAAGTTCCCATGGATGTCCTTGATTATCACCAATAGCATCCACCTCTGCCACTGATTTCAGAACATGCTCCAGAGTGTACCATCTTTGTCAGGGAAACAGCAATTAGATTCATCCAGAGTTTTTTACTAGGGTTTTAGACAGAAACACGGAGTTCCTTTGGATGACAAAACATGAGTAGGATCTCAATCCAAAGAGACGATCCCAATCCTACTACTTTCTCCGCATTGACACATCCATCATCTTTGGCAACAACAACCCGGATTCAAATAAGCCCAAAATTTGATCCAGCAAAGATTAAAGCAATTGTATGATATGTTTCCCCTGCGAATCAAAACAAATTTGCTACTCCTGAGTAGGATCTCAATCCAAAGAGACGATCCCAATCCTAGTACTTTCTCTGCATTGACACATCCATCATCTTTGGCAACAACCCAGATTCAAATAAGCCCAAAATTTGATCCAGCAAAGATTAAAGCAATTGCATGATATGTTACCCCACGAATCAAAACAAATTTGCTACTCCTCATAATGGCAAGCACAATAACAACACAGCATATCACGCCATAAGACAAGAGGACCGGAGGGACGCGCAGTGACAAGAACATATCTTTGTCAAAGAATCTTTCCTCAAAAGCAAAGACCTACCATGGGCTTATCATAAAAGGGGAAGTCCTGCATTTGCCTCAGGGCACTGGTGGCGGATTGGACTTCCTTGAAAACGACCCAAGCTTGACCCTTGTGCTTCAGGGTCTTGAACGCCAAGACGTCCAGTATCTCCCCGAATTGCGAGAACACCGCCCTCAGCGACTTCTTCAGCTCTGCAAAAAGAACCCACGAAAATAAAAACCGGCTCAATCCAACTTAGCGAAATGCCGAATAAACAAGAGCCCGAGTCAGCCATCCCGAGGCTCTGCTCGTCCGCACGCACCGTCGATCTTGATCTTCTCGTTGAGGTTGTTGATGTAAATGGTCATGTTGGAAGAGATTTCGCTGTTGCTGTTGGCCTCCGCCATCGTTCCTTCCCTCGCCGATTCTGGTTCTGAACTCCGGCTGTTTTCTGAGTGAAGAGAGAGATGTCGGGGCGAACCTGTATCGGATTTTCGAGCTCGGACCGGAGAGGGGAAGAGAGAGATCAGTGAACGCAGGGTGAAGCCATACTGACCTGAGCTTCAGAATTGCCGAGGGTTTATGGCTCTTGCCCTGTCCGAGGAGAGATGTCGACGAGACGAGTCCAGAGGTTTCGATTTGGGCCATGGATATGGGCCTGCGAACCCCGGATCCTCATCCAATCGGCCTTCGTTAGTTAGAACCCCATCCATTGCCCAAATGAGAAGCCCATCTAATCGAAAGACCATTTTAAGCTGCGTTTACTCATCCGTATTTGAATTCGGATAGATATGATAAAATGAGATTAGAATTTCTCGGCTGCTTTGTCTTCCACCCACCACATCCAACGCTCCCCATAGTTTCCTGAGTGTGTTGTCCTATCAAAAGCCCTCTCGATTAGCTTTCTCATGGTCTTTTTTGTCTATGCAAGCCTCGCGTGTAAGAATCACGACCCCCTTATCTATGCCACAGGTCAAACTCTAATTAATGTCGGACTGGTAGTGCTTATAAGGCTGAAAACAACTGCGACTTTTTCACTGTGTTAGAGCAAATATCGTTCCTTTTATACTTCCTATCCTGAAGAACAAATTAAGTATCGGAACATACCCCAGTTCCATTATTCGTCGTATTGGTCTAGTCTATCATACATCTCCGGTGCCTCTGAGTATGAAATGTCACCCACATAGAACTTGTGAACCATATTTTTCACTTGAATCCAGCTACAACTGGCTTCTTTCATATGATTTTTCAGTTTCATCTTCTTTCTGATTGCCGCTGCATCTTCCCATATACTTACTAAGGCACGCATGCACATTTCATAGCAAATATAAGCATCAGGGTCATCTTGTTCTTGCTTAAAAATCATTGTTGCACCTTGTTTTGCAAGTTCAACACTGCTGTGAACTTGGCAAGCTCAAAGAATTGTATGCCAAACTAATGTATATGCCTCGAAAGACATTGAATCTATAAGCTAAAGAGCCTCGACACAAGATCCAGATCTGCCTAATAAGCCCATTATGCATATGTTGCAGTCCATGATTCTCCCATATTTGTGAAACTTGTGAGTGGAGCTGGGGGTTATCAAGCAAAGAATAAGTAATGCTAAGAGGGTGAATGCAACTAATTCATGGGAGATTGGTGCAAGGAGTTCTAAGATATAAAAAAATATATAATTTATAAGATTTGAAGGTGAGGTTGGCCTCCCGTGCACAAATTGATTGAGAGCTTATGCTACTTTCTTGATGAGGCTATGACAAACTAAAACCAATTGTTGAGCCTAAAATGATATGTTGTCTTGCTTTATGGGCTAAACATTCGAATTAAGCTAGGTATGATATGACATCATACAAGGAAGCAATTTGCCATGTTATTTTCTAGAATAACTATGGAAGGTAGGTTGGTCTAGCGTATTTCAATTGCCAGGTACCACATAGGTTATTTCATGGCCAAAGAATTGCCGACTTGTGACACATACATGATATTAATACCATTTTAGGAAGAAATCGAAGGTAAATTAGTGGACATACTAGGAGGTATTAAGTTTAAAATTAGATCGTAAGCCTCCATTTCTTTAAAAAAAAAAAAAAAGTTTGGCACCATGTATAATGACGAGACTTGTCAAATAGATAGATCAGATCGGGTTTGAGTTAAGGCATAAATGATCCAACCCAAATAGATTCATCCAATTCGTTTTGACTCATTTTCATACAATACAAATTTAATAACCCATACTTGACCCAACGCATACTCAACTCCTATCTCGACCTAACTTATATTGTTACAACACCTCTATATTTAATCAAATCCATGAAAACTCATAATCCAATTGAGGTGGAAGTGTGGAATGAGCGAGCGCGAGATCGGTGACAGCAAGAGAAACTAAAGAAAGAGTCATAGAAATTGATTGAATCTAAGTAAATTGTAAACCTATTAATAATCTAATTATAATATATTTATGACCCATTTGACACTCATATTATATCTAAACTTATTTATGACCAATTTATTCAATGTAACTGATTTATTTATAACTCATTTAACACTCATATGGGATTAAGAAAAAAGTTTATGACATATTTTCACACGTCAAATTATGATGGAAGTGAGAATTCTTGACATACATGGATGTCATGCAAGTGCACCAAGAAAATCGAAGCCCATTAATTAGGAACCCGAAGGCCCTTAATTTTTTTTTTTGATCGGAAGAGTAAATTTTATATTAGTGATCCATAAAGGAAGGATTACATAATAAGCTAAGTTCCGAACATAAAAGAAGTTCCAGCGATTGTGGTGGTTTTGCAATCCAGTTGGACGGGAGATTTTTAGTAGAATGGGCCCTTGCAACCCAATCAGCAACACGGTTTTAATCCCTAGGAGAATGCTACAGCCCAACGTATGTTAGTTCTTGTAGAAGCCCACGACAGTCGTCCACAAGATGCTTCGCGGCCCTTGGTGTTTTGGCCCAGCCCTGAACAAACTGAACAGCTTGGAGATTGTCCGACAGAAGCAGTTTAGTTCGCGTGTTTCCTTCCAGTTGACTTTTGCTCCTTGTACTTGCGCTTTTGTCCTTCAGAAAGAGAAGAGCTTCGCGGATGGCTAGGGTTTCTCCAATTAGGGCAGAAGGGGCGAAGATCGGTTTCGCAAAACCGTCGATCAGCACACCCGCTCGGTCTCTCCTGACTCCCGCGACTGATCCCTCCTTTGTCGTGCTGTCCCATGAGCAATCAACATTGATCTGGTGATATGGAGTTGCAGATCGAGGTTCGGCCGTCTATAATGTGGGGTAAGTGGTTTGGGTTTCTACTCTTTGGCAACTCCATTTTTGGTACAGCTGAGTGTTGTACAAAGCGTCTTCTAACAGCCTCTGTTTTGGTGTTGTTCGGGCTTGAAATATGCGGTGATTGCGGGCTTTCCATACTAACCAGAGGACCTCTACTATGAGCGCCTTGGCGTGCAGTTCGGGTTTGCTGGTGAGTGTCTCCAAGAACCATTTATCTGCTCTTATGATGTTCTGCATTGACAGATTTACTCCCAGTCTATGATCTGACCATATGTCCGCTGTCCAGGGGCAGAGTAGAAAGATGTGTTCAATGGTTTTAGGGGCTTCGCCACAGAGGGAACAAGTCATATCAGGTATAATATTCCGCTTGAACATATTTTCTTTCGTTGGTAGAGCGTTATTACATACACTCCATACTAGATATTTGACTTTAGGGGGTACTTGGAGTTTCCAGATTTCTGACCATAGCTTTTTGGGTACCTGGTATGAGGAGGATGATTGATCCGCAATGCTGGGAGGATGGGTATTTCGATTCCTGTTGTGTATGCTTTTTACAGTGTATTGTCCAGAGGCATTAGCCGTCCATACTAGGTTGTCTGTGGTGGGTAGAATGCTAAGGAGTGTAGGTAGAATGCTAAGGAGTACGATTCTCGTCGAAAAGAGTTTCCACTAGGTGGTTTTTCCATTGTCTTGTATTTTCATGAATTAGATCAGCTACTAGAATCGGATCACATCTATTTGCCGGCCCTCCAATTCTCCCTGAATTTAGCCATAAATCCTCCCTGATTCTGATACTTTGTCCATCCCCCACAACCCATTTGACATCTGGCTTAATTAGGAACGGATGAATTGGCACATTTTCACTAACTTTGATAGAGAGCACAATGAGATCAGATTTGGGATATTTGAGATTGGCAGGAACATGAATTGATGCATCAAATACCATTCCAATAAACCAGCTTTAGACATGTTTGGACCCGGATTTGCATTAGAACGAATCAATAGGAATCATTCATCCACACGATCAGCCCTTTCGACTGATCCTATGTCCGAGAGTAAGACCCTAGGAAGAAAGTCGCTTGACCAGTCAAGAACAAATATGCTCCGGAAAAGCGTCGCTGACGCATAAACGCAATCCGACCTTCTTCGTTGTAGGCGCAGATGGTTCGCCGCGAAGGCCTGCTCTTGACCTGGTCCCCTTTGGACTCCATCAATCCTCGTGGACGAAGAAGCAGAAGATTCGTTTCTTTCTTCTGTCTCGGCCCTATATAAAAATCTCCCACCCCAACCCTTCTGTCATCGTCACGGAAAGAAGAAGCAGAAGAAGGAGAAGCAGAAGGGATCGGGAGAGGGAAGATTTTCAGTGAATAAGCGAAGGTTTTTCGGGATCTTTGCCCTGTCATGGCTCGATCTTTCTCGAGCGCCAAGCTTCTCTCCGCTCTCGCCGCGGACGCAATGTCCAACACCTTTGCCAGGTAAACCGCACGCTTCGCATGCGTCCCTCTTCATCTCCCGAATAAACCCATTCCAGTCAACCGATCCAATACACGCTTGATGTGCTCGAAATTACAGAGGTGGGTATTCGACAGCGGCACAAGGTGCGACGGCCCAAGTGGCGAGGGCCAGTGGAGCCACGAGAAGCGGCACTGCGGCGGTGAAGAAAACAGGGGAGGAGGAGAGGACGGCGAGTTCGGACAGGCCATGGGCACCCGATCCGAGAACCGGTTGTTACAGACCCGAAAATTACATCGACGAGATCGACGTGGCTGAGCTGCGAGCAAAGCACTTGAGGAAGAAGGAATGATTTTCACTAGTGGGGTTTGGCCGATATGTGCGAATGAGGCTCTGTTACATTCGCATGAAGAAAAAGTCACATTCGCCGGTCGTTTGCCCCGAATTTTTGTTCGGTCTTTTCTAGAGTTTTATACAGAACATAGGACACATGCCAATGATTCGATCGATTAATGATGGATTATATTACAAGAAATCCTCTGTTTCTGGGCTTCAAATGCCGCTCCTCTGAATACGCACCGTTAGCCCGTTTAGTCACAGGGCATATCACAAAACCGAACGAGTTGTTGCGTGGAAATTACAGAAGAGACTCCAACGACGGCACTTGCATGCATCGTGTGCTTCCAGACTCAAGCCACGAACTGACCTCCTACGACGACGACAAAGAAGAAGAAGCCCTAAACTCGCTCACCGTGTCATTACAGGCCAGCCCGCACCCACACCGCGGGCACTCGGCGAAGTTGTCCACCGGGAACCCTGCCGATGTGATCCCGACGGAGAACTCCAGATGGCCCCCCTGCCGCACCACCTCCACGATGCTCAGCCACACCACCGTCACCTTCACGCTCACCCCTTTCAGCCTCCTCAGCCTCTCCCTCTCGATCACCCCCTCGACGCTCTGCTCGTACTTGAGCTGGTACGAGTTCTCGAGCGTGAAGCTGCACGTCCCGTTCAGGCTCGCCGTGAACTCGCCGGTGGCCTCGTCCAGCTCGTACCCTGTTATTCCCTTCGGGAGGAGGCCGACCGGGAACCCGTACGACTGGAGCACCTCGTACGCCGACGGCGACTGCTCCTCGCCATTGGAGGAGGCGACCGGCGCCGAGAGGATGGCAACCCAGAAAAAGAAGAAAGCCGTCGCGCAGAGCGAATCGGTGGGAGACATGGATTCCGATGGCCGAAGATTGACGACTCTTGGCTTGGGAAAGAATCGACGAGAAAGGCTTTTGGAAGTTCGCAGAACGGGAACTGCGACGGGGAGAGCGCGGAGATTCTCGTTTCATTCACTTCGCGGATCACACAATTGTCATGGACCGCATTATGGTCGACCCTGGATCGTTTTGGACGCATGATCTTGAGGCAGAGCAGTCGAGTCACGGATGCGTTTTTCGCAGGATTTCCTCAGGGCACGCGGGCTCGTGCCACGTCTGAGATCGCATTGACACCTGCGTGCGGCGATTTTCCACGTCTACTCGCCGGTTGCCAGAGGAACGCATGAGCACGAGAGCTCACATCGTCTTCTGACTCTTCTTGATCTCGAGTAGAGAGATGTAATTGATCCATCATAGTAGGGCCTCACAATCTCCAATAGAAAGCCCAAAGTGCAGACTTAGGTCCAAGGCTCACCGTCCGGCTTTGCTAGATTGCTCGTAGCTTGAGGCCCAATGAAAAAGCCCACCTGATTCCCCCCTTACGTGTATGCGCGCGTAGGAATGGCCTTTCTTTCTCAGATGCACACTCTTGACTTTCAACATCGATCATTAGAATGTCTTTCAAGACAAAGATAGCCATGGAAAAAGACGGTGGTCGGACTGTGTTTTCGAGAAACCTTATTCCACATAAGGTCCTGAAGTGGAGCAATTTAATCTCACGTTACACCTCACCAAATCTTCATTGGTCAACCATTCTAATAATAATCGATCACGTGAAAAATTGAGGAGACCCGATTTACAAGAACAGCTCCCAACACCTCTTTGTTTTAACATAGATTTGAATCGTGATTGCTTGGAGCATTGTCTGAGTTATTAGCCTCTCAATCAAAGAACATGCAACAACTCATCAGCTCCAGAAATGCTCTATCTCAATTAATTTGGACAGACAAGCTTGATGCCTCGATTTGCTTCCTAATGTTTTGGAAAGCTGACATTTGCCCCTAATATATGAAGTTGACATACAACACAGCTTGCCTCAAACCACAAATCAAGAATTAAGGGAACGTCATGGCTCAAAATAACACCACCTCCTATTATCCAAGCAACTTAATAGGGAAATAGACGCCCGTAACTATTACAACTTTTGGACAATGGCCCACATAAGTATCATCACATTTGTTCCGATTATTTTAATGTCATGACTTCTAAAAAACATTAATTTGAGTATCCCAAGCAAGCGTCATACAAAAACATTATTTTCAACTCCACTTAATGTGACTGGAGTGTGTTTCAAGTGTGTTGAAGAATGAAAATGTGAAACCGTGTGAATTCGTGCTTGGTATCTAAGGAGTTCAATTCTTGACCATCTCTACTCATGGGGTGTTCATAATAAGTTAGCTTATCCTTGCAACAAGAACAACATTATACAGGTGAGAAATATATATATATATACTCTGAACCAGTAGCTAAAATAAGCAACATCTGAAACACCAAAGCCCATCCTCAGCAAACGTTCCAGTCATTTTGTGGAGACGGAGATGAAACTATTCACCACTCCTTCCTCAGAGAAAAGTTTCGAAGGGTTCTAAAACTCAAAATTTCTTGATGAAGTCATAAATGTGAGTAGTAACTTCCTCCGGCTTTTCTTGCTGGAGAAAATGAGCCACTCCTTCCATCACGACTACTTCTTGCAAGAATGGCACAAGTTTCTTGAGCCCACCATTGTGAATGTGCTCCTTAACACCGGGTACATGATAGGTGACGTCGAGGTCCCCAACAATAAATTTAACCGGCACTTTAATTTGTACTCCAGTCCATGGCGCGGCCAGCTCCCAGGTTCTGCAACAAGAAAGGAATTATTCTTCGCTAGTTACCAAGCAATTGAAATTTCACTAGGTCTAAACTCAAGTCCTACAGCAAACCACATATGATGATATATCAAAACTCGTGAAAGAGCCTCCAAAGAGAACAATACTATGTCAGGTCAGATCCAAATTACGCACAAGAGAGGACCGTGTTCAATGGTGCATGTCAGGACTGCTAATGGTTACTAATGGATTTCAGCCCCACCATCATCAATCAAACCTTCTAGCCCAAGTTGGGAAGATACTCACAGTTCTTTCATAATATTGTGAATATCGATCTGACAGACAACTGCCTCCAATCCAAAAGAATAGGGTGAAACTTACAAGTTCATCGCTCGATAATAATTCAATCCCCCTGTGAAGCCTTTCTGACTGAATTTGCTAGCATAATAATTGATATCTTCTTCTGACAGCCAAGGGGGCAATTTATCTCGAGAGCTGGCCAAACCTGAATATCCTATTTCTTTCGGAAAACAAGGCGGTTTTGGACTCCGGCTTGTGAAAAATAGCTTCAGAAGTTTTCTAATATCAGCTCGTGCAAAGTCTTCTTCAGCTTCTCCAGGTTCCTAGACAGATTGTAAGTCCTTTCAGGAGCATTAAATATATAATGGTCAAATCATAAACAAAGGGATTAAGGAAGCACCAGAAAGGATAAAAGTGGCACTTGGGCAATAAAAAGGTAAAACATAAAATCTAATCGAATCAACCATTAGAGTGTTCGGTTAGAACATGAATATGATACTTGCAAAACACGCTTAAGATGTGTAATTGTATCATGGTGGAGACCCTTCTCGCTGCAGAAGACCTGGGAAGGATCTTATCAAGAATGATATTCCATGTCCTCTCTCTGCACTAAGCAAAGTTTCCAAGGAGAGCACTAAACAAATGTGCAGTTCTAGAACACAGATCCTTGTAGTTCCGAGAAGTCTAGTAACTAGGAGTCCTAAGGACATCAAACTTTGTCTACCAGATGATTTTCTTCTAGCCTTCTATGTAAAACTCAACTCACTAAATAGCGGAAAACAGAAGTCAACATCACTTGCTCAGAACAACGTTTGCTCTGGTTCTACAACCATAAACTGGCGAAAAACTTCATAATTAGGCGGTCCACAAGTTAATGGCCATAGTGCTCATCTGGGGGCGATCAAAGTCCTCAACACTTTAATAATGGGGAGATCCAGGAGGGTCAAAAGCTTAAACTAGGTGCATTATATAGCTCCTTTTCACTCCAAGCATCTTATGTGAAATGGTTCTCTGCATTCACATCTCACACGTGCCATATAAATACAGTTGGTTGTGATGATAGAAAGGGAACTCTCTCGTGTCTGATTCACGGGCAGGACATTAAATTCAAAGCATCCAAACTAGAAACAAGAAGCAAAATCGAACCACCAAAGCAGTAACAAATGAGATCAAAGCAACATAGCAGTTTCAGCCAATATTCTGAAGGACCCACTTGCTATTCGTAGGAACAACAAACGAAAGGTCTTCTTGTAGTATCACCTCTAAATTTACTCAAATGGTGCCGCAGCAAACTAAAGGTGACCCAATTCAAGAACCAATTCTGTTCCCAAGACAACCCCTTCCTCAAACGGAAAAGTTGTTTACTCCAGATTTATTAGAAGGCACAAAAACCAGAGCCATCAACTCCATCACTGTCGGATCACTATTAGCAACCAAAGATAGTCAGCTCTATTGATTCACAGCAATCAATTTAGGCAAAGAAGAGAATCGCTCAAACATTCCAAAACCAACAAAAATCTCCACATAAACACAGCCAAACAAGTCAAGATGACAGAACCAACCCACAATCACATCTCTAATTATCACTCACCTGAAACCGACAGATGTAGTAATCATCGCCAAACAACGCCCTGAGCGAATCGACGGGCTTCCTCTCCGGATTCCTCGGGTGAAACACGACGCTCGTGTTCACCAGCGCCTTAACCCTATCGGGCCTCAGCAGGCAAAAGTACCACGCCATGACCGCCCCCCAGTCGTGCCCCACCAGGAACACGCGCTCCACCCCGAGCGCGTCGAGGAGCCCGACCAGGTCGCCCACGATGTGGAACGCCGTGTACGACGCGGCGGAGGGGGGCGCGTCGGTGTCGCCGTAGCCGCGGAGGTCGGGGGCGATGGCCCGGTAGCCGAGGGCGGCGAGGGACAGCATCTGGTGGCGCCAGGTGTACCAGAGGTCGGGGAAGCCGTGGAGGAAGAGGACCGTCTCGCCGCCGCCGCCGCCGACCGACGCGACGTGCATGTTGATGCCGTTGGTGCGGACCGTCGCGTGCTGTATCTTCTCCATCGCTCGGAAGCTCCCCATCGCTCGGAAGCTCCAGCAGTGCTCCGGCGTCCCTCCTCCTCCGCTTCGAGCCGAGCTTGGGTTCGAGCCGGAAAATGGAGGTCGTCCTTGAATTAATCGATCTATTAAACAAGATTTTAAGTCTTTATCAGGAAGAAGACGATGAACGGAGAAAGTTGACGTTCCCTTTGTCCCGTCGCTGGTGACGACAAGTTTTGAGTTCGGTTATTCACGCGCCTCACGGGATTGAATATCCGAAAAGCCGCCACGGAAATGATTTTTTTCTCGTAATTAAAGTTAGGCAATGATCCGACCCAAAAAGAGTGAAGTCAAAAAAAGAAAGAAAGTTTGATTTATTTTACTTTATTATCTCCTTTGATGACATAAAAAGTTCTGTCTAGGGTGGTGGGCCCCTCAAAGCGGAAAGGATGTCTAGAAAGGACTGAATAAAGCAAGAAAAAAAGAA
The DNA here is from genome assembly GCA_014182845.1 of Corymbia calophylla. Lineage (NCBI taxonomy): Eukaryota > Viridiplantae > Streptophyta > Magnoliopsida > Myrtales > Myrtaceae > Corymbia > Corymbia calophylla. The sequence goes on from CM024703.1 coordinate 26,904,590, forward strand.
GAGAGGAAAATTTATTTCTAGAATGGAAAATATGAGAAAGAAATTGACCGCTATGCTATGCTGAGATTTGGAGAATTATGGACAGGAAAGGTCCCTCTAGCTTCTAATTAGGAGGATTTTATCCATTTTTAGTTGTTTTGCAAATCAAACGGGTGATCGCAACTCATTAATTGATATCAGCTTGATAAATGTTTTTTTTCCTCAATCACATAAATTATATCACATGATATATGTTTTGTGTAAATGTTAATATGATCTTACTAACTAAATGTGCTAATCCATGAGTTGCTCAAGCACTAAGGTGAATTATTTAGCAATTAACGATATCGGTTTAAATCATCAATTTTGTGCTTTCTCTAGATATTACCCAAGGAATATAGATCACCATGCCTTAAAGAATTACCCAATGTGTATTGGATGGGTGTTGGCCACATCTAAAGGTGAGTATGGTCCAAATTGGCTAGTCTAGTAATTAATTCAACAACCAAAACTCACACAGTGTTAATAGCCAAATTTTTGAACCGAGGATCGACCATACTAAGCCTAAGATCGAGGATTAGAAGCTTTAGGATCAACTTGGGACCAACATATTATTTTTGTTATTTCATTTTTTGTATTTATTGAAAGGAAAATATACTATTTCAAATTACATATTCATCAACCATATGACATTGAATAACCAAATTATAAATACTAGTACATATCGAACATAAATATAAAATAAAGTAACAATAAAATTTCACACTTGCTAAAAGCAACAAATCATTAGGAATAAAAAAAGTGAGGCTAGCAAGGAAAGGGTAGAGGCAAGTGAACAAAGGCAAACAATAAGGTGAGCAAATAGAGGTGAGTAAGGCAAGGACAAGTGATAGGGGTTTCTAATGTTTTTTGGTTGAATTAGAGATGGGTTTTTTTCTACTTTTTAATTTACACAGCAAATTAAATTACATAAGAAATAAGAGAATAGAGGAAGGGGCGCTAAGATTTAGAGTAGGTAAAAGCATATAATAAATAACATATTAGATATATAATATATGGACAAATTCTAAACTCTCAGGATTGAGAACCAATTGGCATAGTATGGAATTCCAAGGTCCTGGAACCAAGGACAGACCTAGCCCCTTGAGAACCAAACCAAGATCGGCCGGATTGGGTCGGTCCATGGTCAGTCTAGAATTGACCTTAAACTAATGCTCATCCTTGTTGCTTCTGAGAGGATGCCAATCAATTTTTCATTGTCAGTTGGATTGAACACCTTACAGTCGTAGTTATTAGAATTGTTCGATTTTTTATTCGAATTGTATAGTTTGATTCAAGGTTTAAGTGATAACTATCTATAAGGTGAATTGCTAGTCTATGGAATGGCAAGAATCTTTTATTCAATATATATTTACGATCCAAATGACTCGATATTTTATATGTCTACCTATCGAAATGTCCAACTTTAATCATATTTTATGATGGATGTTACATTTTGATTGTAACTAAATAATTGAGAGTAAATTTTGCACTTCATATTGCAATAATAAATAAAATGTCATAGAAAGATTTTTATTAATATATGAACAAATTCGTGCATTAATAAAACAATGGGAAAACATATCTTCTTATGGATAGAATTCACCACATGGATTCGGACTTAAGATTTTGGTTTTGTTAATAGATCTACTCACCATTTAATGTCTTATGAATTTGTTTACATAAGTATAGATGTTTATAACACAAACTTTAAATTTAGTATCGGAACATACCCCAATTCCTTTATTCGTTGAATTGGTTTAGTCCGTCATAGATCTCCGGTGCCTCTGAGTGTGAAATGTCACCCACATAGAACTTGCGAACCATATTTTTCACTTGAATCCAGCTACAACCGGCTTCTTTCGTACGATTTTTCAGTTTCATCTTCTTTCTAATTGCCGCTGCATCTTCCCATAGAACTACCAAGGCACCCATGCACATTTCATAGCAAATATAAGCATCAGGGTCGTCTCGTTTTTGCTTAGAAATCATTGTTGCACCTTCTTTTGCAAGTTCAACACTGTTGCGAACTTGGCAAGCTCAAAGAATTGTACGCCAGCCTAATGTATCAACCTTGAAAGGCATTGAATCTATAAGCTATAAACTGAAGAGCCTCGACACAAGAGCCAGATCTGCCTAATAAGTCTATTATGCATGTGGCGCGGTCCATGATTCTCCCATATTCGTGAAACTTGTGAGCAGAGTTAGGGGTTATTAAGCAAAGACAGAGTAATGCTAAGGGGATGAATGCAACTAGGAGTTCTAAGATATAAAAAATATACAATTTATGAGATTTAAAGGTGAGGTTAGCCTCTCATACACAAATTGGTTGAGAGCTTATGCCACTCTCTTGATGAGACCATGATAGATTGAAACCAATTGTCGAGCCTAAAATAATCTATTGTCTCGCTTGATGAACTAAACATCCGAACTAAATTAGGTATTCTATGATCTCATATAAAGAAGCTATTTGCGATATTGTTCTTTAGAACAACTATAAAAGGTAGGCTGGTCCATTGTATTTCGCTTGCTAGGTGCTGCACAGGTTATTCCATAGTCAAGACTCATAACACATACATGATATTAATACCTTTTTAGGAAGAAATCAAAGGTAAATTAGTGGACATACCAAGAGGTATTCAATTTAAAATTAGATCGTAAGCCTCCATTTCTTTAAAAAAAAAAAAAAGTTTGGCACCATGTATAATGGCTAGACTTGTCAAATAGATGGATTGGATCCGGTTTGGGTCAAGGCATAAACGATTTAACCCAAATAGACCCATTTAATTCGTTTTGACCCATTTTCATACAATGCAAATCTAATGACTCATTTTCATACTCAACTCCTACCCGACCTAACTTATATTGTTAAAACACCTTTTTATTCAATCCAATCTATGAAAGCTCAGAATCCAATTGAGATAAGAGTATGGAGTGAGCAAGTGTAAGATCGGTGACGGCAAAAGAGACTAAAAAAAGAGTCATAGAAATTAGCTGAATGTAAGTAAGTTGTAAACCCATTAATCCACTTATAATATATTTATGACCCATTTGACACTCATATTATATCTAAACTTATTTATGATCAATTTATTCAATGTAACTAACTCATTTATAGCTCATTTAACATGTATATGGGATTAAGAACTAAATTTATGATCTGTTTTCACGAGTCAAATTACGATGGAAGTGAGAATTCATGACATACATGGATGTCATGTGAGTGTGCCAAGAAAATCCAAGCCCCTTAATTAGGAATGGGTGAATTGTAGATGTGTCAATATGGGTCATAAACCCATATTATGACCCACTTTTAGTTAAATGGGTCAAATATGGGTTAAGTGGAAGTTAAATATGGGTCAAATATGGGTTAAGTGAAAGTTAAATATGGGTCAAATATGGGTCAAGTGAAAGTTAAATATTGGTCAAATATGGGTTGAGTAAGTTATTAGGTAGAGCCATCATCTTTCTCCTTCCATCCCCCTCCTCTATGCGTTTTCGTTCTCCGTTGTCAATTCGATGAGGTTCACTCAACAATAATTAAAAAATCGATTTTTAAAATTTTTTTTATTTTTCTCGAACTATTTCAATTTAGAGGTATCCACATTTTTTTATTTACTAATTTTTTATTATTTAATTTACTTTATAAATTTGATGTTAAATTTTTATTCAAATAATTTATAAGTGAAAAGTTTAAAGTGGACTAAATAAGTGGGAGTAGATTTTCTTAAATTAAGTTAAATATTAATATGTGTTGATAATATGGGTCGGGTATGGGTTGGGTATGGGTCGGGTCGGGTATGGGTCATCAAATTTACATTGCATGAAAATGGGTCAAAACGGGTTAAATGGGTCAACGTGGGTGACTATTTTCGACCCGACCCAAACCCGACCCGACCCACCCATTTGACACCCCTAGTGAATTGTCACATTTTCACTAACTTTGATAGAGAGCACAATGAGATCAGTTTTGGGATATTTGAGATCAGCAGGAACATGAATTTACGTATCAAATACTATTACAATAAACCAGCTCTAGACATGTTTGGACCCGAATTTGCATTAGAACGAATCAATAGGAATCATTCATCCACATGATCAGTCCTTTCGACCGATCCTATGTCCGAGAGTAAGACCCCGGCAAGAAAGTCGCTTGACCAGTCAAGAACAAATATGCTCCGGAAAGCGTCGTTGACGCATAAGCGCAATCCGACCTTTGTTGTAGGCGCAGATGGTTCGCCGCGAAGGCCTGTTTTTGACCTGTTGTAGGCGCAGATGGTTCGCCGCGAAGGCCTGTTTTTGACCTGGTCCACTTTGAACTCCTTTAATCCTCGTGGACGAAGAAGCAGAAGATTCGTTTCTTCAAATAACGAGTTGGCAAATCAATTTCTCATGGGTCTCAATCCAAGGTACGCTAATGTTATTAGTCGATTTTACTAATGAATCCGTTACCTAGTGTTGCACGTGCATATGCGCTAGTTCTTCAAGATGAGTCACATCGCCATATCCAATTGGACCGCCCAAAGATCGACCAAACCAGCACTTTGCTTAGCACTCATGGAAATAATGTTCCACGGCCGTACATGAATTCCTCTTACCATGGACAGCCCAGCTCTCTTGGTGCCCCCGCTCTGTCCACTAACCTAGCTAAACGGACAAACACGTCTCGCAACCGGGAAAGATGTGTCCACTGTGGCATCCCGGGACATACGCGAGATGTGTGTTATCGACTTCATGGCTTCCCTCCTAACCACAAGCAACGCCGTGGACAACCATCTACTTCCTCTCGGCTCGCGGATAACAAGTCCACCCTTCGATGCAGCACCTCCACCATTCACAAATGATCAATATAAGCAATTGATGCGCTTGTTGCAAGAGGTAAACATCCCGAAAGCCAACCTCTCAGGTAATGTTCTCGGCTTAACTTCGAATTCATTTAATTCCAATACTTGGGTCATTGACACTGGCGCCACCAATCACATCACATTTGAACCCCATTACCTTACAAATCCAACATACTATTCCTTATTCTACTTTGCAACAAACTTTATGTTTTAGTCCAGCAAAACAATTCAGTCCATGTGACGCTTGTCATTTATCCAAGCAAACGCGTCTGTCTTTTGCATCTAGTACTATTACTACTTCACGTCCTTTTGAGCTTATTCATGTTGACATTTGGGACCTTATTCTCATTTTACACATAAGACATGTCGTTATTTTTTATCTATTGTTGATGACTATTCGCGTTATACTTGGATTTTTTTGCTTACTTTTAAGTCTGATGCAATTGACTCTATGATTCGCTTCTTTACTTTTGTTGAGACTCAATATCAAACCAAAGTCCAAAATGTTCAATCTGATAATGGGACTGAATTCCTTTCCTCTCGCTTACAAGAGTTTTTTTGTGCACATGGTGTTCACCACCAACGTAGTTGTCCTCACACTCCTCAACAAAATGGAGTTGTTGAGCGTAAGCATCGTCACTTGCTCAATGTTGCTCGTGCATTGCGTTTTCATTCTAGCATACCTCTTCACTTTTGGGGGGATTGTGTCTTAACTGCTACTCATCTCATTAATAGATTACCCAATCCTCTCCTACACAATAAAACTCCGTATGAACTTCTTTATGGCAAACCACCTTCTTATTCTCATCTTCGTGTCTTTGGCTCATTATGCTATGCTTCCACCGGTCATCTTCACTCCAACAAATTTGGTCCCCGATCTCGTCGATGTGTTCTAATTGGTTATCCCACAAACCACAAAGGTTACCGTCTTTATGACCTTCAAGACCAAACAATTTTTACCAGTCGCGACGTCATTTTCTATGAACAAAATTTTCCTTTCCGTCAAACCGTCAAACATACCACAACTGAACAGACCTCAGTACTTCCATTACCCATACCTGATCTTGGTGAAACATACCCACCTCCCTCCACCCCGTTTGCACCGACCTCAACTCCTCAACCTTCTACACCCACGATCGCACCATCACCAACTGAACCCGAAGCCATGCCTCGGCCATCTCGGCAACGCCATCCACCCGATATCTTCGGGACTACTACGCGCTATTGTGGCCTCCGATCAATCCTCTTCGGACTTTAAGGTAGCTGAATCGGTACTCTTACCCTTTATCCAACTCGTTTATCATACTCGCGTTTTCACCCACTCATCGTGCCTTTTTAGCCTCCATATCCTCTCGAACAGAACCCGAAACTTATGACGCTGCGTGTCAATCTCCCAAGTGGCGGGAGGCAATGTCTTCGAGATACAGGCTCTTGAACAAAATGGCACTTGGGAAATTGTTCATCTTCCTCCTAACAAACATCCCATTGGATGTAAATGGGTTTACCGAATTAAATATAATTCGATGGCACCATTGAGCGCTACAAGGCTCGGCTCGTTGCAAAGGGTTACACTCAAACGGAGGGGGGATTGATTACCATGACACATTTGCGCCTCGTTGCTAAAATGGTAACTGTTCGCACTTTATTAGCTCTTGCTTCAATTCGTCATTGGCATCTCTACCAATTAGATGTGAATAACGCTTTTTTGCATGGTGATCTTGACGAAGAGGTCTACATGAGGTTTCCACCGGGTTTTCATACTAAGGGGGAGAATTTCGTTTGTCGACTTAAGAAATCACTCTATGGTCTTAAACAGGCATCGAGGCAATGGTTTGCTAAATTCTCTTCTGCACTACTTGATGTTGGTTTTCAACAGTCAAAGGCGGACTATTCACTTTTTACATGATTTTCAACACACAATTTCGTGAATAAATATTTCTTGGGCATTGAAGTTTCTCGTTCCAAGTCTGGGATTTTCTTGTCGAAATACGGTTTTGTCGTTTCATTTTCGATCTTTGCCCTGTCTCTCCTCATGAAGATCATTGGAATGCTGCCCTTCGCGGTTGATCCCGGCACCGGTTTATTTTTTCCATCTGATTCAACTCTCCAACTTAATGGTTATACTGATCTTTCATCCCGTTCGAGCGCCAAGGCTTCACATGCTTCTCTCTCCATGTCAACACTCGAGCGCCATCCACATTGCCACTAATCTCGCCACGGACGCAATGTCCAACTCCTTTGCCAGGTAAACCGCACGCTTCGCATGCGTCCCTCTTCATCTCCCGAATAAACCCATTCCGGTCAACCGACCCGATACGCGCTTGATGTGCTCGAAATTACAGACGTGGGTATTCGACAGCGGCACAAGGTGCGACGGCCCAAGTGGGGAGGGCCGGTGGAGCCACGAGAAGCGGCACTGCGGCGGTGAAGAAAACAGGGGAGGAGGAGAGGACGCCGAGTTCGGACAGGCAGGTCTCATGGGCACCCGATCCGAGAACCGGGTGTTACATACCCGAAAACTACATCGAGGAGATCGACGTGGCTGAGCTGCGAGCAAAACACCTGAGGAAGAAGGAATGATTTTCACAAGTGGGGTTTGGCCGATATGTGCGAATGAGGCTCTGTTACATTCGCATGAAGAAAGAGTCACATTCGCCGGTCGTTTGCCCCGAATTTTTGTTCGATGCTTTCGAGAGTGTAACCCAGAACATCGGACATATGCCAATGATTCGATCGATTAATGATTGATTATATTACAAGAAATCCTCTGTTTCTGGGCTTCAAATGCCGCTTCTCTGAATGGGCACCGCTATCACAGGGCATATCACGAAAACCGAACAAATTGTTGCGTTGAAATTACAGAAGAGACTCCAACGACGGCACATGCATGCATCGTGTGCTTCCAGGCTCAAACCGCGAACTCACCTCCTACGATGACGACAAAGAAGAAGAAGAGGAAGCCCTAAACTCGCTCACCGTGGCATTACAGGCCAGCCCGCACCCACACCGGGGGCACTCCACGAAGTTGTCCACCGGGAACCCCGCCGACGCAATCCCGACGGAGAACTCAAGATGGCCCCCCTGCCGCACCACCTCCACGATGCTCAGCCACACCACCGTCACCTTCACGCTCACCCCTTTCAGCCTCCTCAGCCTCTCCCTCTCGATCACCCCCTCGATGCTCCGCTCGTACTTGAGCTGGTACGAGTTCTCGAGCTAAGCTGCACGTCCCGTTCAGGCTCGCCGTGAACTCGCCGGTGGCCTCGTCCAGCTCGTATCCCGTTATGCCCTTTGGGAGGAGGCCGACCGGGAACCCGTACGACTGGAGCACCTCACACGCCGACGGTGACCGCTCCTCGCCACCGGAGGAGGCGACCGGTGCCGAGAGGATGACAACCCAGAAAAAGAAAGCCGTCGCGCAGGGAGACTCGCTGGGAGACATGGATTCCGATGGCCGAATCGACAAGGAAGGCTTTTGGAAGTTCGCTGATCGGGAACTGCGACGGGGAGAGCGGGGAGGTTCTCGTTTCATTCACTTCGCGGATCACACAATTGTCATGGACTGCATTAGAGTCAGACTCTGGATTGTTTTGACGCATGATCTGAGGCAGAGCAGTCGAGTCACGGATGCGTTTTTTGCAGGATTTCCTCAGGGCACGCGAGCTCGTGCCACGTCTGAGATCGCATTGACACCTGCGTGGGGCGATTTTCCACGTCTTCTTTCCAATTGCCAGAGGAACGCATGAGCACGAGTGCTCACCTCGTCTTCTGACTCTTCTTGATCTCGAGTAGAGAGATGTAATTGATCTATCATAGTAGGGCCTCACAATCTCCAATAGAAAGCTCAAAGTGCAGACTTAGGTCCAAGGCTCACCGTCCGGCTTTGCTAGATTGCTCGTAGTTTGAGGTCCAATGAAAAAGCCCACCTGATTCCCTCCTTACGTGTACGCGCGCGTAGGAATGGCCTTTCTTTCTCAACGCACACTCTTGACTTTAAACATCGATCATTAGAATGTCTTTCAAGACAAAGATAGCCATGGAAAAAGCAGTGGTCGGACGGTTTTTTCAAGAAACCTCATACCAAATAAGGTCCTGAAGTGGAGCAATTTAATCTCACGTCACACCTCACCAAATCTTCATCGGTCAGCCATTCTACTAATAATCGGTCTCGTGGAAAATTGAGGAGAGGAGACCCAATTTACAAGAACAGCTCTCAACACCTCTTTGTTTTAACAAAGATTTCAATCGTGATTGCTTGGAGCATTGTCCGAGTTATCAGCCTCTCAATCAAAGAACATGCAGCAATTCATCAGTCCAGAAATGCTCTATCTCAATTAATTTGGACAGACAAGCATGATGCCTCGATTTGCTTCCTAAAGTTTTGGAAAGCTGTTCATTTGCCCCGAATATATGAAATTAATGTACAATACAGTTTGTCTCAAACCACAATCAAGAATCAAGGGACCGTTGTGGCTCAAAATAACACCACCTCCCATTATCCAAGCAACTTAATAGGGAAAAAGACACTGTAAATACTACAACTTTTGGACAACGGCCCACTTAAGTATCACAACATTTGTTCCGATCATTTTAATGTCATGATTTTAAAAACCATTTATTTGAGTATCCTCAAGTGAGCGTCGTATAAAAGTAATATCCTTCAACTCAACTTAATGGGATTGAGTGTGTTTTCAGTGTGTTGAAGCAATGAAAAGGTAAAACCGTGTGAGTTCATGCTTGGGATCTAAGAGTTCAATTCTTGACCATCTCTACTAGTGGGGTGTTCATAATAAGCTAGCTTATCCTTGTAACAAGAACGACATTATACAGGTGAGAAATATATAAATATATAATAAGCAACATCTGAAACACCAAAGCCCATCCTCAGCAAACGTTCCAGTTATTTTGTGGAGACGGAGATGAAACTATTCACCTCTCTGTCCTCAGAGAAAAGTTTCGAAGGGGTGTAAAACTCAAAATTTCTTGATGAAGTCATAAATGTGAGTAGTAACTTCCTCTGGCTTTTCTTGCTGGAGAAAATGAGCCACTCCTTCCATCACGACTACTTCTTGCAAGAATGGCACATGTTTCTTGAGCCTGCCATTGTGAATGCGCTCCTTAACACCGGGTACATGATAGGTGATGTCAAGGTCCCCAACAATAAATTTAACCGGCACTTTAATTTGTACTCCAGTCCACGGCGCGGTCAGCTCCCAGGTTCTGCAACAAGAAAAGAGTTATCTCTTCGCTAGTTACTGAGCAATTGAAATTTCACTAGGTCTAAACTCAAGTCCTACAGCAAACCAGGTATGATGATATATCAAAACTAGTGAAAGCCTCCAAAGAGAACAATACTACGTCAGATCCAAATTAGCAAAAGAGAGGGCCGTGTTCAACGGTTCATGTCAGGACTGCTAATGGTTACTAATGGACTTCAGCCCCACCATCGTACCTTTCACTACTTATCAGTCAAACCTTCTAGCCCAAGTTCGGAAGATACAGTTCTTTCATAATATTGTGAATATCAATCTCACAGACAACTGCCTCCAATCCAATAGCATAGGGCGAAACTTACAAGTTCATCGCTCGATAATAATTCAATCCTCCTGTGAAGCCTTTCTGACTGAATTTGCTGGCATAATAATTGATGTCTTCTTCTGACAGCCAAGGAGGCAATTTATCTTGAGAGCTGGCCAAACCTGAACATCCTATTTCTTCGGAATACAAGGCAGTTTTGGACTCCGGCATGTGAAAATTAGCTTCAGAAGTTTTCTAATATCAGCTCGTGCGAAATCTTCTTCAGCTTCTCCGGGTTCCTAGACAGATCGTAAGTCTTTTCAGGAGCATTAAAAATATAACGGTCAAATTATAAAGAAAGGGATGAAGGAAGCACCAGAAAAGATAAAAGTGGCACTTGGGCAATAAAAAGGCAAAATGTAAAATTTAATCGAATCAACCGTTGGAGTGTTCGGTTAGAACATGAATATGATACTTGCAAGACAAGCTTAAGATGTGTACTTGTATTGTAGTGGAGACCCTTCTGGCCACAGAAGACCTGGGAAGGATCTTATCAAGAACGATAGTCCATGTCCTCTCTCTGCACTAAGCAAAGTTTCCAAGGAGAGCACTAAACAACATGTGCAGTTCCAGAACACAGATCCTTGTAGTTCCAAAAAGTCTACTAAGTTACCGTTGCTAGGAGTCCTAAGGACATCAAACTTTGTCTACCAGATAATTTTCTTCTAGCCTTCTATGTAAAACTCAACTCACTAAATAGCGGAAAACAGAAGTCAACATCACTTGTTCAGAACAACGTTTGCTCTAGTTCTACAACCGTAAACTGGCGAAAAACTACATAATTAGGCGGTCCACAAGTTAATGGCCAGAGTGCTCATCTGGGGGCAATTAAAGTCCAACACTTAAATAATGGGGAGATCCAGGAGGGTCGAAAGCTTAAACTAGGTGCATCATATAGCTCCTTTTCACTCCAAGCATCTTATGCGAAATGGTTCTCTGCATTCACATCTCACACGTGCCATATAAACACGGTTGTGATGATAGAAAGGGAACTCTCTTATGTCTGATTCACGGGCAGGACATTAAATTCAAAGCATCCAAACTAGAAACAAGAAGCGAAATCGAACCACCAAAGCAGTAACAAATGAGATCAAAGCAACATAGCAGTTTCAGCCAATGTTCTGAAGGACCCACTTGCTATTCGTAGGAACAACGAACGAAAGGTCTTCTTGTAGTATCGCCTCTAAATTTACTCAAATGGTGCCGCAGCAAACTAAAGGTGACCCAATTCAAGAGCCAATTCTGTTCTCAAGACAACCCCTTCCTTAAACGGAAAAGTTGTTTACTCCAGATTTATTAGAAGCCACAAAAACCAGAGCCTTAAACTCCATCTCCGTCGGGTCACTATTAGGCTCCGTTTGGTAACTTGCCTATTTGTTTTTTTTTTTTATTTTGTTCCCTGGAATAGAAAAAGAATAGAAATTTGTTTAATAACGTCAATTAACTTTTGTATTCCTTGGAATAAAAAGTTGTTCTCAAGATAGATTTAAAGTAAAAATTGTTCTTGAGAACAATTTCTAAAAACTATTTTTTAGGTCATTACTCATGATCAACCGACAGCTCGGCGGTTGGCGCCGCCGATTGCCAACCACCAGGCAGCCCGGCAGCGGCAAGCGACGACCTATGACCGGCGACTAGCGATGGCCGGCAATCGACGGCTGGCAATTGATGTATGGCGGGCAGCCCGCCTCCCATCGCTACCGCCATTGAGGAAAAAAGAAATAATTTTTTTTTGTTAATACCAAACATATTTTTATTCTTTTTTATTTATTTCAAGAATAATAAATTTTGTAGTTATCAACTGTCTTATTTTTATTCAAAATTATTTCAGGGAAGTAAAAATAGAAAAAAAGAAATTATTTATCAAAAATAAAAATGTTATTAAACGCACTAGTAACAACCAAAGATAGTAAGCTCCATTGATTCACAACAATCAACTTAGGCAAAGAAGAGAATCGCTCAAACATTCAAAACCAACAAAATCTCCACATAAACACAGCAAGATGACAAACAAGTCAAGATGACAGAACCAACCCACAATCACATCTCTAATTATCACTCACCTGAAACCGACAGATGTAGTAATCATCGCCAAACAACGCCCTGAGCGAATCGACGGGCTTCCTCTCCGGATTCCTCGGGTGAAACACGACGCTCGTGTTCACCAGCGCCTTAACCCTATCGGGCCTCAGCAGGCAAAAGTACCACGCCATGACCGCCCCCCAGTCGTGCCCCACCAGGAACACGCGCTCCACCCCGAGCGCGTCGAGGAGCCCGACCAGGTCGCCCACGATGTGCAACACCGTGTATGACGCGGCGGAGGGGGGCGCGTCGGTGTCGCCGTAGCCGCGGAGGTCGGGGGCGATGGCACAGTAGCCGAGGGCGGCGAGGGACAGCATCTGGTGGCGCCAGGTGTACCAGAGATCGGGGAAGCCATGGAGGAAGAGGACCGTGTCGCCGCCACTGCCGACAGAGGCGACGTGCATGTTGATGCCGTTAGTGCGGACCATCGTGTGCTGTATCTTCTCCATTCCTCGGAAGCTTTGGCGTCCCTTCTCCTCCGCTTCGAGCCGAGCTTGGGTTTGAGCCAGAAAATGGAGGTCGTCGTCGGATTAATGGATCTATTAAACAAGATTTTAAGTCTTTATCAGGAAGAAGACTGAACGGAGAAAGTTGACGTTCCCTTTGTCCTGTTGCTGGAGACGACAAATTTTAAGTTCGGTAGTTCAGGCGCTTGAGGGGATCGAATATCCGAAAAGCCGCCACGGAAATGATTTTTTTTTTGTCGTAATTAAAGTTAGGCAATAATCCGACCCAAAAAGAGTGAAGTAAAAAAAAAAAAAGGTTTGATTTATTTTACTTAATTATCTCCCTTGATGACATAAAAAGTTCTGTCTAGGGTGGCTGGCCCCTCAAAGTGGAAAGGATGTCTAGAAAGGGCTGAATAAAGCAAGAAAAAAAGAAGAGGGGAAAATTTAATTCTACAGTGGAAAAGATTAGAAAGAAAATTAACTGCTATGCTATGCTGAGATTTGGAGAATTATGGACAGGAAAGATCTCTCTAGCCTCTAATTAGGAGGATTTTATCCATTTTTAGTTTTTTGCAAATCAAACGAGTGATCGCAACTCATTGATTGATATTGGCTTGATAAATTTTTTTTTCCTGAATCGCATAATTTATATCACGTGATATATGTTTTGTGTAAATGTTAATATGATCTTACTAACTAAATGTACTAATCCATGAGTTGCTCAAGCGCTGAGGTGAATTATTTAGCAATTAATGATATTGGTTTAAATCATCAATTTTGTGCTTTCTCTTGATATAACCTAAGGAATATAGATCACCATGCCTCAAAGAATTACCTGATGTGTATTGGATGGGTCTTGGCCACATCTAAAGGTGAGTATGATCTAGATTGAGTAGTCCAGTAATTAATCCAATGACCAACTCACATAGTGTGGGTAGCCAAATTTTGGAGCCGAGGGTCGACCATGTTGAGTTTGAGATCGAGGATTAGGAAGTTTCAAGATTGACTCGAGATCAATAGATTATTTTTTGTTATTTCATTTTTCGTATTCACTGAAAGGACAAATATACTATTTCAAATTACATATTCATCAACGATATGACATTGAATAACCAAATTATGAATACTAGTACATATCGAAAATAAATATAAAACAAAGTAAATAGAAACTCCACACTTGCTACAAGCAACAAATCATTTAAAAAAAAATGTGAGGCTAGAAAGGAGAGGTCGGAGGCGAGTGAACAAAGGTGAATGGCAAGGTGAGCAAATAGAGTTGAGCAAGGCCAAGGCAAGCGAAAAGGGTTTCTGATTTTTTTAGTCGAATTAGGGTTGGGTTTTTCTATCTTTTAATTTACACAGCAAATTGAATTACTCAAGAAATAAGAGAATAGAGGAGGAGGCACTAAGATTTAGAGTAGATAAAAGTATTTAATATATAATATAAATTGGTATGAATTGGACCAATCCTAAACTCCCAAGATTGAAAACCAATCGGCATAATACATAATTCTAGGGTCCCAAGACCAAGGACAAACCTAGCCCCCTTGAGAACCAAACCAAGATCGACTGGGTTGGGTCGGTTTAGGATCGGTCCAAAATTGACCCTAAATCGATGCTCACCCCTAGTTGCATATGACAAGAGGCTAGTCAATTTTTCGTTGTTAGTTGGATTGAACACCTCCTACAACCATAGTTATTAGAATTGGTTGATTTTTTATTCAAATTGTACAGGTGGATTCAAGGTTTAAGCAGCAACTATAAGGTGTATTGCTAGTCTATGGAATGGCAAGAATTTATTATTCAATATCTATTTACGATCCAAACCACTCGATATTTTGTATGTCTACCTATGGAAATGTGCAACTTTAATTATATTTTACGATGGATGTTACATTTTGATTGTAACTAAATAATTGAAAGTAAATTTTGCACTTCACATTGCAATAATAAATAATATGTCATAGAAATATTTTTATTAATATATGAATAAATTCGTGCAATAAAAAAAAAAGAAGGGAAAACATATCTTCTTATGGATAGAATTCACCACATGAATTCGAAATTAAGATTTTTTTTTTTGGTTAAACGATAGATCTACCCACCATTTAATGTCTTATGAATTTGTTTACATAAGTATAAATGTTTATAACACAAACTATTAATTTAGGTACTTTACCGAATGGTACAACTCGATTTCATGATTCATAATTTTGAAAATTTGATTCATGATACGTGTCTTAATTTAAAAGCTACACCTCTAAAACGTAAAAGAAAATGATGCAGAAGGCTATTACAATAGTAATTCTAAAAATTATCGTAATAATACACTCGAGTCGTAAAATCTATAATTTAGTGTATTTAAGTCATAAAATTTGTCCTAGTGGTCCTCTTTTAATGCTTTTGTCAACTCTCTTAGCTTTAGGGGAAGAAAATTTTTTGAGGCAGGGTTTTTTTGTTATTCTTCTAATATGACGAAAAGTACCAAAAAAGTCATAAACATATAGCGTTAATATTAATTCAATCATTAGCTTTTCAATTGGGCTAATTAAAACCTAAACTTTTTCAAATTTATCAATTAAGTCAATTCGACTAATTTTAACTAACAATCACTGATGTGAACATTGACTATTTAATGTGGCACGACAAGCGCTAATGTAAACATTTTAAAATAATATTTTGAATTTTGTATAATTTATTTTATGTTCTTTTTATTATTTTTCCTTTTTTTCTTTCATTTTGGTAAGCAAGATCATGGCCCTCACCCAAATCAAACAAGGGCCTGGGTGAACCATGAACCTTGCCATCGGCTGGCCATAATGAAAGGGAAAAGAATAATTAAAAATTGAATTTTTTTAAATCGTAAAAATTAACAATGTCAGCGTTGACCATCCATTCCACATGGGATGGCCGTGATGGGATGGTCAACATCCATGTTAAGGCCATGTGGTGGGATGACCAGCGTCTGTTAACGATTTCCTACTAAAATTAGTCGGATTAACTCATTTGACAAAATATTAAAATGTTTAGGACTCAATTGACCCACTTAAAATGTTTATGATTAAATCGATACCAATTCAATAAATCTATGACTTTTTTTAGTACTTTCCCCTTTCTCATACACTTGGCTGTTAATAGGAAACAACGTTGTTTATTGGAGCGAAACCCTAAACCCCATTATCAGAAGAAAAAAACAAAGGAAAACTCGGAAAAAGATTGAAGAATTAAAAGGAATGAAAATAAAATAAAAAAATTTCGAAAATCAAGAAGAGTAAAGCCTTTCGTTAAAACAGAGGGGACCGCACCTCGCAAGTGATTGCACTTGGCACGGGGAAGGCGTGCCACCCCCGCCGTCGCCACCGAGGGCGAGGCGCCTACTCCAACAACGAAAGGGACAACGCCACCACCCTCTGTCTTTTGCCTCGCCCCTCTTATCTCCATTTTTTCACTCTATTATTATCTTAATTTAAATCTTACCTTTTAATTTTCTGTCTTTTCTGAAGAACGCCACATCACGCTACCGGTGCAAAAGTAAAGGGAAATTTAATTAAAAAAATTTCGCAAAAATTATTCATCTAATAAAAGTGAACAGAGTTGGAGAAACCATAAATGAACGAGTCTTAAAATTCAAAAGCATGAAGCGAATTATTATCACAAGTTTTAGAAATGATGTAGTCCTTCTCGGAAGTAAAAATAAAATTTTCTTATCGTGCACCTTTCAAGAAAGTAATCATATATATGTATATGAGAAATGCCAAATCAACTAAATTAGGATGCAAAATTGTCATATTTAGTACCACAACATGTTATTACTAAGTGTCAAATATAATATATCTATTTAAATACCT
This sequence comes from Corymbia calophylla, assembly GCA_014182845.1. Classification (NCBI taxonomy): domain Eukaryota; kingdom Viridiplantae; phylum Streptophyta; class Magnoliopsida; order Myrtales; family Myrtaceae; genus Corymbia; species Corymbia calophylla. The sequence continues at coordinate 26,921,408 of CM024703.1, forward strand.
GACTGTAATATTTTAAATCACTTAACATGTGATGTGATTCCATTCCACCAACAGTCGGCGACTTTATTGTTGGGAAAGTAAGGAATCACGGGGATGAGAATTTGCAGTGTTTTCCTCCTCGTAAATCCACATACACGAATTAGTAGGGAAATTGTCGACGTATTTAGAGGCGGCGGCTGCTGCTGACGCGACGGAGGAGCACGATTAAAACACGACATGAATCAATCAGGAGAAATCCAAATCCGCAACAACCTATAATATGTCAAATCACTTAATATAATATATCTATTTAAATACCTGACTATAATATGTTAAATCACTTAACATGTCTTTCCATTGTAATATCAAAAACCATAAATTCAGTCGGCGACATTATTGTTGGGAAAGTGCGGAATCACGGGGATGAGAATTTCCAGTGTTTTCATCCTCGTAAGTCCATATACACGAATCGGCAGGGAAATTGTCAAACTTGTTTATAGGCGGCGGCTGCTGCTGACGCGACGGAGGAGCACGATTCAAACACGACATGAATCAATCAGGAGAAATCCAAATCCGCAACAACCGGCACCCGTAAGCTCGAGACCAACATGACTCGACAAGTTTTCTCCGGCAAGAAATGCTTTGTACTCCCATTGGAAGAAAAGAAAAAAACAAGGCATTTTAGTGATGGCACCGATGATCTTCCTTGACGTATCATGAACTGTTCCACTTCGCCAAACGCGACGACCATCTTTATGTGGCCGTTTGTCTTGTTCACCTTAATTCAAGCTAGAGGAATGTACCTTTAATAGCTTTGGTGCCCCGGTCTGGCTCCGTCTAGTTGACATCATCCTTGGTCAGCCGAGAGGGCAAGTCAACTTGGTGGTCCTCCAATAGTTTGATCGATCCTGAGAATCCTAGATCTTTACTCTTACTGCAAATCTCTTGCCAAATGTATAACCTTCATTTATTTTACAAAAAATAAATAATTTAAAAAATATCTCGTTAAAAATGATTAGTTATATTATTTGAAATAATCAACTGATAAAAATATTCTCATCAACGATAATTATTTATGTCTAAATATTTTCGTGAATAATGAAAATATTTTTTATTTATTCATTTTTATAAGCATCATTTATAGGAAAATATGTTTTCTAAGCATTCATTTTTCACGAAAGAAATGGAGCTAAAAATTACCATAGTCGAGAAACTTGTACACTACTAAGAACTAAGCTAACAACTGTTGAGCGGGAAGAGTTACAAAACAAAACCTAAACCTTTTACAACTTTTCCAATTTAATCTTAAAACTTTTGCATTTGTGTTAATTGAGTCCATTCGGTTAATTTTGGCTAGTCGGTGTTGATGTGGACACTAGCCGTTCGACCGACGCTGACATGTCAATTTTTTAATTTTTAATTTTCTCTCTCTTTTTTTTTTTTTTTTGCTTCTTCTTTTGGCCGCTCCGACAAGGTTAACCTCATAGCCATTGGGGAGGCTCACCCTCACTAGGCAAGGTGAGATGGGCAAGGCCTTGTCCTCGACATCATGGCATTGGGGGAGCTTGACCTAACCTAGCAACAACGGGGTTGGCCCTTGCGCTTGCCATTGCAGCACTTGACAAGCTCGACCTCACCAATGACGTGAGGCTAGCACTTGCTTGCTCTCGCCGTCACGGTGCTCGGTGAGCTTGACCTTGCCAATGACGGTAAGCCTAGCCTTTGCCCTTGCCATTGCGGTGTCGGGCGAGGTTGAAATTGCCCAACTATGGTGAGACTCGCCCTCACCCAAATCCCCCTCATTAAGGGTGGCCAAGGCTCACCCTTGCTAGTGCTAGCAAGAGCGAGCATCCCCAGTGGCCAACAAGGTCGATCTTGCCAGCCGTAGTCTTTAGTTGGTTGTCGGACCAACTAGAGGAAAAAGGAAAGAAAAAAGCAAAAAAAAAAAGAAGAAGAAGAAAAATTAAAAAATTAAAAAATTAACGTATAAGCATTGGTCGGACAACGTTAGCATCGGTTGGCCAAAATTAGCCAAATGGATTGAATTGATACAAAAGCCAAAGGTTTAGGACTAAATTGGAAAAAAATTACAATAGATTTATGATTGTTTTGGTAGTTTTTCCCTAAATAGCATATATAATCAAATTATTAGTGAGTTATCTAGCTCTCATAAATTAGATAGACTTATAAACTAATCGGATTCTATTCATTATGAGCCTAATAGTTGAAATTTTCTAATCTAAGTGTCTTTACAGAAATTCATACGGTATTATTCTTGAATTTTCATTAGACTCCTAAAATAAAATTTCGAGTCTCAACTTGAACTAGCATGGTCTTTGATATGAGTTTTGCTATGGGTGACGAATTAAAGTTGCAAACGTTTAAATGATGAAGCCCAAGTGAAGTCAGATCTCGATTATTCTAATTAAGTTGGGAATTTGGGGAACAAATTACTTTTTTTTTTGTTTGTGTATTTCTCTCACCCTGTGTGAGTTTTTTCTCTATCCCTCAAGGTGGGTAGCTCAACCTCTGAAACCCTAATCCTTCAATCTCTCATTGGGTCGTGAGTTTCCATAGTAGATTGCTCCAACTTCTCTCCTCCTCTTCTTCTTTGCACATCCTACCCTTCATGAGGATAGACTCAACCATATAACCCTCTTTGTTAGACCTGTTAAACGGGTGGGTTGGGTCGGGTTTGGGTCGGGTCATAAATGGTCCGACCCAAATTGATCCATTAACCCGTTCATGACCCATTTAAGCATAGTATAAAATTTTTGATCCATACCCAACCCAACCCATACCCAACCCATACCCGACCCGACCCATATTGTTAAAACATTTCTCTATCTAACTAAACTTAGGAAAACTTATTCTTATAATCTTTTTTAAAGATTTTAAACTTATTCAAGTTCATTAACAACCTATGTATTTTAGTCTTTTTAATTTTTAAACCCATTATATATACACATGTCGAAATGGGAGTATAACCCATTTAAATATTAAATGGGTCAAGCTTTCTTTAAATGGGTCATAAATGGGTTATACTAAAAGAAAGCCTGACCCATTTTGACAGGTGTACCTACTGTTCCATTCCCTCACTGTGTTATGACTCTTCATGGTAGAACCCACCTTCTTCTTTTGTTTATTCCATGTTCACAGCGTAACCCACTAAACCCACTTTGCTTTGCCCCCTCTCTGTAGTGAGTCCTCATGGCAAAAGCAACTATATACCCACTAGACTAGCTTCTTCAATTTGTCGCACTTCTTAACCTAACCCTCCTCAAGCACTCCACCTATAAAGGAACATAGGGTATTGAATCCAACCTTCACAAAACCCAAGTCTTAGAGCCCCCTTCATTCCATAATCCTAGAAACCCTAATTACTTCAATCCCACCACATCCTACGTACTTAGACTCAATACTGACTAATTCTTGTATGAAGATGGAAGGAGACAAAGACAATCACCTTCGTATGTTGGCTTTGTGCAAGAGAATGGGAGATCTGTGGTCTGAGGAAGACATTATAGGCTTGAATGCTGCCATCCCAGAGCAAGTTAATTGGGAAAGTCAATTTCTACTTTACAAAAAGCTTTTTTTCTATACCTAATGTTAATTTTCAAGCATTCTTGAGAATGATGAAGAGAGCATGGAAGATAGAAACATTCAAATGTGAAATTATTGATCAGGGTTTCTTCTTGTTCACATTTAATTAGGTAGAAGAGAAGGAAAGAGTGTTAGAATCCGGACCTTGGTCGTTTGCGAGCAACCTCCTAGTTTTGCAAAAAGGTGACCCAACAATACTAGAGCACTATTATGACTTTACTCACTGTGCTTTCTAGGTGCACCTATTGGGGGGCTTCCTCATGCTGCAGTTTCAGAAGATGCAATCAGATAGACTGTTGGAAAATTGGGTGAAGTAGAGGATGTGAAGATTGAAGCAAGGAATAACAATTCGTGCAAAATTAGTAAAGCAAGAGTCAAACTGAACCTATTAAAACCACTCAAAACTAGAACTATTATAACTCTGGGAGGCAAGAAATGGTGGATTGATTTTAAGTATGAGAGATTACTGCATTACTGTTACTCGTGTGGTTGTATTGGCTATTATGCAAGTGCTTGTCCAAAAATACCTTATGAGGAGACGGGTTTACCTCAAGACAAACCTGAGAGGTATGGTTCATGGCTTAAAGCTGAGATAAAAGAATTGAGGCCTTGTTGGAAAACTTTCTTCGATGACATTGATCCATTGATTGTTGAAGATGAAATGGTGCCTAAAACACCAATCCCTCTTGCTGATGAAACCTTGCACCATAAGAGTTCATAGTTGAATGAGAAGGCCCTAGTTATTTACAATCCAGCAGCAAATGAGTTAAATGTAGATGGAGGTAAGATTGATTATGCTTCCCTAAATAGAGGCAAAAGACTTTAGTAGTCGCAGGACATAATTCTACCTTCATCAGAGCAAAAGATATACCTAGAGTCATTCAAAAAAGGAAAGGCAGTACTGAAAACCCAAGCTACAAAAAAATAGAAAATATTTTCCCCATATGGCATTAGAGGAAGTTAGGGGCCTATAATCGAGGAGGAGAATCTCTTGGAAACACCCATCCAATTGTGGGAAGGAGAACACACATGAGCTTTGGTGGTTAGTCTTAATAAGCCACCAGTGAAGAGATGAAAATTGTAAGTTGGAACTGTCAAGGGCTGGGCAACCCCTTGATAGTCCAGTATCTTCGAGCCTTAGTGGCTCGCAAAAGGCCCAACTTGGTGTTCCTCATGGAAACCAAGAACAAAGAAGAGGTGGTTAACCATCTAAAACAGCATTTGTAGTTTAGCTACTTAGTAATAATCAACCTAGTGGGTATAGCGGGTGGCCTGGCACTCATGTGGGATGAAGAAGTGAAGGTGGAAATAGATTTCAGTTTTGGTGTTTTAATTGGAGCAAACCCTAGAAGTGGTATCTTAATGAAAATCTCATTTCTCCATGCGCCTACTAACTTTTAGGACATACTAACATTATGGCAAACTTTGAGGAATGGTAATCACTCTAATTGCTTTCCATGGTTATGCATTGGTAACTTTAACGAAATATTGTATCATTGGGAAAAGATTGGCAGACGAGAGACTGATTGGTATGTGATGGCTGCGTTTAATGAGTTTGTGGATTCCTATGCTTTAATGGACATTGAAAGTAAAGGATGTGCCTATATGTGGACGAATAAGAGGGAAAGGGAGCAATTAGTCAAGAAGAGACTGGATCGAGCCTTTTGCAACATCGAATGGAGAGTTTCTTTTCCGAACATTGAGGCTTTTGCTCTACCTACTATTGGGTTGGATCATAGCTTGATTATACTATCACTACATTTAGCTGGCACTAGAAAATAGAAACCATTTAAGTTTGAAGCTTTTTGGTTAGATAAGCCACAATGTTTAGAAGTTGTGAAAAAGACTTAGGAAGAAAATACAAGCAACCAAAGGGATATCGTCAGTAAGACAAAGCGGGTGGTAAGGGAATTAAGGAGTTGAAGTAGGAAGAACTTTAAAAATGCACTTCAGCAAATCGATCATCTTAGAGGCAAACTTATAGAACTAACAAATGATGAAGAAGGGGTATTGAATGGGGAAGAGTACAAGAGGATTGTGGAACAAATTGAATAATTATGGCGGTAAGAAGAAATGTATTGGTGCATGAGATCCAGAATTAATTGGATGAAATGAGGAGATAGGAATACAAAATATTTCCATGCGACCACTATTCAACGGAGGCAACGCAACAAAATCTCTATGCTAAGGATAGATGATCAGAATTGATGTCAAGATCCTATTGCACTTAAGCAACACATAACGGAGTTTTACAAGACTCTACATTCTTCAATGGGCCCTAGACAATTTCAGCCTATATTAGAGCTATGCCCTCAAATTGTTACAAATGACATGAATGAAGCTCTAGTTAGGCCAATAACAAGGGAAGAAATGTGGACAACAGTTTTTCAGATGGGACCTACAAAAGCACCGGGCACGTAGATGGACTAAATGGCTTGTTTTATCATAGCAATTAGCTAGTAATTCAGGATGATATCTTTAACATGGTGGCTTCCTTTTTCAACCAAGGTATTTTCAACCTTGACATGAACACTACTCAACTTATCATTATCCCCAAAGTTGCTAATCCATAAAGTTTATCCCAATATAGACCAATAAGCCTTTCCAATTTTAACTATAAGATCATTGTTAAGGTTATGGCGAATAGGTTAAAACCCTGACTCCCCAGCATTATCTCCTCGGAACAAAGTGCATTTGTGGGGGTCGACAAATCCAAGACAACATTTTTATTGTTCATGAGGTATTACATCAACTAAGAGTCGGAAAAGAAAGAGAAGTTTTAGGGGGTATTGAAATTAGACATGCAAAAAGCATATGACAGAGTGAAATGGGACTTCCTATGTGACTATATGTTGAGGATGGGCTTCTACGCCAAAATGGGTTTCCCTAGTCAGCTATTGCATTTCTTTAGCCACTTTCAGAATTAGTGTAAACGGGAAATCCAATGAAGCTTTTCAACCATCACGTGGCATCAGACATAGGAGACCATTTATCCCCCTATCTCTTTATTCTTATGGCTAATGCACTATCTATCCTTATGTCAAAAGTAGTGCTAGATGGTACTATTAAAGGAATCCAGTTGAATTCACACTATCCCACCCTTTCACATTTTTTGTTTGTGGACAATGCTATTTTCTTCCTAAACGGCACCATTTGAGAGGCATAGAATCTTGCAAACATCCTGAACCAATATTGTTTCGCGTCAGGTCAAGCCATTAATCTTAATAAATCAGAATTATTTTTCGGGAAGAGCTGTCCACCAAGGTTGAGGTCGAATCTTGCAGCAGAACTACGAGTGCCTATCATAGAAAATAAGGAAATACTTAGGGATACCTTTGGATTAGGGTCAAACGAAAAACAAATGTTTTCATGGGTGTTAGAAAGAGTTGATAGGAAGGTGGAGGGATGGAAAGAGCAAATTATTTCGAAAGCTAACAAGGAGATTCTAATCAAAACAGTCATTCAAGCATTGCCACAATATGCCATGTCCTTGTTTAAAATCCCTATTTTCATTTGTAGAGCAATGGAAAAGAAAATCTTAGCTTTCCCATGGAAACAAAATGCGACTCGAAAAGGTGTCCATTGGAAGAATTGGAACCTCATTAAGGCAAGGAAAGATCAAGGAGGACTAGGCTTAAGAGACTTGGTTGACTTTAATAAAGATTTGTTGGGGAAACAAGCCCGGAGACTTAGTAAAACACCTGATGCGCTATGGAGCAGATTATTCAGAGTCTTTATTTCCCTAGAGGTAGCCTATGGAATGCTAAAAAAGGCCCTAGCCCATCTTGGGCTAGCAAAGTATTATCATGGGAAGGGACATATTCGAACCGGAGATAAAGTGGGAAGTCGGAAATGGCAAAAGTATTAGAATAAGAGAGGATAGATGGCTGGTATCAGGGAAAATTGGAGGCCTGGCTAATTGAAACGAACTTGTGTTTGTGGCTAACTTCATAAACCAGAAAACAGGGGAATGGAACTCCTATCTATTGGCTAAAACATTCTCAAAACATACAATTCAGGAGATACTTGCTACACCTCTAAGCCTCAACCTTGAGTCGAATAAACTATTATGGATTGCAAACAATTCGAGATTATACAAAGTGAAAAGCGGCTATAACAAATTACATTCTCAAGGGTACAAAATTTTAAACAACCAGCATCGACCTCCAACCAAAATCCCAAAATATTGTGGATTGAGATCTGGAAACTACAAGTCTATCCTAAGATCAGATTCTTTATGTGGGAATTTGCAACAACTCTCTTCCCACTAAAGAGAATTTACATGGAAGAAACCTTCTACCTGAGCCGTGGTGCCCTCTGTGCATATCTGCTTTGGAATCAATAGAGCATATTTTCCTTCTATGCGCTTGGACCAAAATGATATGGGGGCAACCCGGATTAGCAATCGACACTTCCCCAACAAATATTTCTTGAATGAACAAAAAGGTAGGTGAAATCCCCACCTATGATACCTCTACTTAGTTCAAAGCTACATTTGTAGGTGCTCTTTGATCCATATGGAAGGCGAGAAACACATTTATATTTAAAGGCCATAAACCAAAATCGGAAAAAATTGTGAGTGAAGCAGAAACTTCAAACCTGATTTTTGCAAAGTGGAACAAGAACACCAGCTACAACACCGCAGCTCGGACCCCCCGACGGTAACCTGGAACCCACCATCATCGGGCTCCCTCAAAATAAATGTTGACGCCACATGAAGGAGTTCATCGATGGAGGAATCAATTGGGGAATTTGCAGGAATGATCACGGACATCTCATTGATGGGTTTGCAGAATCCATACACGCCCCTTCTGCTATCGTCGCCGAAACCCTAGCTATTAAGGGAGCACTGTCGTGGGTGAAGAGAAAAGGGAAAGTAGTTTAAGTGGCTTAACTAGTGTACTTGCTTTTGTCTTCAAAGTGGAGTTGACTTTCAACTACTAAGCCACCGTGAATAGTATCTTGGGCCAGGAGGACAGCTCATGGGCTTCTTGGTTCATCATTACAGATTGCCAAGTTTTATTGGCCCAATTAGAAGGAGTTCGGTTGATATACGAACCTAGACCCACGAATCAAGTAGCTAATTGGGTATCCAAAGCCCACTTAGCTGGTTCCCTCTCATCCAATTGGGTTACTTGTCCCCCGTATCCTCTTTTGTTGATATTATGTTATGAGTTTGGTTTAGAGTGTAATCACATTCTCAATTTGAATGAAACTTTTTGACCCAATTTTTGTGGGGGGAAGAATGTCCAAAAAGTTTTAAATCTATTGCATTTTTATCAATTCTGTTTTAAATTTTTCAATTTCATGAATTTAATTCTAAACATTTTCGCATTTTGCTAGCTGAGATCCATCTGGTAAATTTTGACAAGAAATTGCTAATATGGATGTCTGTTGTTTTATGTCGCCCAGTCGATGCTGACATGAACATTTTTTAATAATATGTTAATATTTTTTCTTTTTTCTTTCTTTTTTTCTCCTTCTTCTTCCTTTTGTCAATGGCTAGCCACAAGTGATGGCTAGGTCGGTTGGCTTCACCATCACCTAGGTGAGCATGAGTGCTAGTGAGGGCTCCTCTTGTCCAGGTGAGGGTTGACCACCAATCCACTCTTGATCACAATCTTCATTGCGTAACACTAACTCGTTGCCTTTGTCAAACCCCCTCCTGGCCAGCTCAACACTCCTCCTCCATGCTTGTCGAGCTTGTGGCCATTGGGATCTAATGGCGAGCTTGAGAGCCATGGCCGAGCCTCCAGATCTTTGTGAGCTCGGCCACTCATCCTCCAAGTAATTTGCATAGGATACTTCCCTTCAAGCCTTCATAAAAGCTAAGTCACCCTAGGCTAGGGTAGCCTCGCCCAAGCTAGATTTGGTGTGGTTGACCTTCGTAAAAGCCAAGGTAGCCTAGCCCTTGTGCTAGGCAATTCCCAGTGAGGGCTCCCCTCGTCGGCCCTCGCCCTCGCATCACCCCACCCTCACCCAAGTGAGGGTTGGCTTGGCGGGCAAGATTGACCCTCACTCAAGCAAGGCCAACCCATCTAGCTATTGCTTGTGGCTTGCTATGGCAAAAGGAAGAAGAGAGGGAAAAAAATATAAATAAAATTACAAAATTTCTTAAATATTATAAAAAATTGTCTAAGCCAACGTCGATTGTATTTTGTAGAACAACGGACATCTACTTAGTGATTTCCAGCTGATTGGCTAGATAATAAAATTGGCAAAATCGAAAGATTTATAACTAAATTGACAAAAATGTTGCCTTGTAATTTACTTCACCTTCACTTTCTTCACTTCAAATTTCTTTGCCTACATTTTCTCCACTTCCTATTTTTGCTTACAAACATACAATAAAAGTGGATGACGTCCATATTTATAAGTCAATAACCAGAGCATGATTTAAGAAAATTTCTTTCTTTATAAGGAATGGAGGAAAATATGACTCATTTCATGCAAATCGATATGTTTAGTAAGGTAACATACTTTTATCAAGTGTCAAATATTTATCAGTTTAGCTACTCAACGACAGAAAAATAAAAAAACAAGACAATTAAAAAAAAGTATCAGCTTGGTCCTTTATTAATGAAGAAAATAAACAGCTTCATCCTTCATTTCGGAGGAGAGCGTGATATAAATCACGAGGATGAGAATTTCTTGAAGAAGTCATGAATGTGAGCAGTGACCTCTTGGGGCTTCTCTTGCTGGAGGAAATGAGCCACTCCTTCCATCACCACCACCTCTTCTAGGTTGGGCACTGTCTGCTTGAACCCACCACCGTGGATGTACTCCTTCACGCCAGGGATGTGATAGGTGAGGTCCAGGTCCCCCACTATGAACTTCACTGGCACTTTGATTGGCACTCCATCCCACGGCGCCGATAGCTCACTACTTCTGTGTTACACAAAGAAGATCTTAGTGATCGAAATGGATTCAATATATCACTTTGCTTGCGAATACCTAAGAAAAGGAAAACATTGAAGTAGCGCTCTGTAATTTACTTTGCTCCCATCTTCGTTCCAACGGAAACATCACTGGTTTGTATCACTTTGAGGACACATCTACTTAAAATGTTGAAATGAGTGTGACCAAACAATCCACCGCAAATACAAACTAGCTAGTGTACTTGTCATTCTTCTAATGGATTTTATATTTCAGAGTTGATTGAAAAATTTATGTTTACTAAAACTCAATTCTCTAATTTTTTGCATTCATCTTATATGAAAATTTAATATCGCTCAAAAGCTATCTGATCATACTGTGATATTTATGTTTAGATTGAGATTTGAAGTGATTTTCTTTAAATTGTTACTCATCAGTAAAGAATCTTAAAATTTTATTTAGAAAAGAAAATTATTATTTTTTCATTATATTGACTGCACGTAATGTTTAAAAGACGATTTCACTATAATGTGTCAGATATTGTAAGATAAGATGCATTAGCCAGTGTCTTCTTGTCATGCGCACTGTTAGCGCAAAACGTTCTGGCATTTTCCTGATCATGAAAAGTACACTTGTCAAAATGGGTGCATAACCTATTTATGACATATTTTAATATTAAATGGGTCATAAATGAATCGGGTTTTCTTTTCAATCACCTATAATGGATTTAAAACTAAAATGACTAAAATACATGGATCGTTAATGGGTCAAAGTTTAAACCTACTTAGAACCCATTAGAACCCAACTACTCTTCAGTCTTCTAAGAAGATTCCTCTCCTCTCCTCTCCTCTCCTCTCTTCTCTCAAATCAAAACGACAAAACCTTCCTCATCGCACGGTAGTGCGTCATCTCTCTCCCACTTCTTGCATAGCAACTCCTTCTCTCGTTTGCACGGCGGCGCCGTTGCACGCGGTCGCCACCATCGTCAAACCTCTCTCGATCTTCGACTTCCGCTCACACTCACACAACCTCAACCGCCGTGCCTTGCTAGCTTGATTGGCCGTCAAACCTTAGGTGAGTCTCGTGCCCCCATATGTTTGCGTGATTTTAAAAAAATAAAAATAACTTAAAAAATTTAAAATAAAAATTATTAAGAATTCGATTTAAAAAAAAATAAACAATATTAAAGGAATATAATTTTTAAAAAAGATTATAAAAATAAATTTTCTTAAATTTAGTTAGATAGTGAAATGTTTTAACAATATAGGTTGGGTATGGGTCAAAAAATTTATACTATACTTAAATGGGTCATGAATGGGTTAATGGGTCAATTTGGATCGAACCATTTATAACCCGATCCAAACCTGGCCGACCCACCCGACCCACCCATTTAACGGGTCTAATGAAAAGCAGCCGCTTGCACGTTGGGGAAATGTCAACGCATTCAGAGGCGGGGAAGGAACGCCACTCAAAACTGGATATCCTAATTTATATCGACCACAGGTTTTCACCAGTAAAAAAATGCTTTGTAATCCCATTGAAAATAACTTAAGTGACAGCAGCAGCGATCTTTAAGAATATATTTTCACATCACCAATTATGATCATCGTTATATATAATTCAGATTTCTACCCTATCTGCTTTAGCCACGACTCAAGTGAGATCTCACGACCACTGCCAGCGACTGTGATCCAAATTTTCTATCGTTACCATCATCAAGGTTCGAACGGTAAGACAGCACAGGAGTTAGAGAGAAACTTACAAGTCCAAGCAACGGTAATAGTTCACAGGGCCGGTGAAGCCGGTCCGGCTGAATTCGGCGGTGAAGTAGTTGATGTCATCCTCGGTCAGCCAAGAGGGCAACTCCACCGGGTGCTGGTCGAGTAGCTTGATCACTCCGGAGAATCCTATATCAGGGACGCGAAATGGGCCCGGATTACGGCCGGTGAGGATCAGCTTCATGAGCTTGGCCGTATCGGCTTTGGCAAAGTCCTCTTCAATCTCTCCAGGTTTCTACCGAGTCGGAGAATTTACCATTTCAGTAAAGTAACTAAGATTTTGGTAGTAAGTTCCAAATACTCGAGATCAAGCTCAACCCTAGTCAGATCTGGACTGTTATAACATGAGTAGTTCTCACCTGAAACCGGCAGACGTAGTAATCATCGCCGTACATTGCCCTCACCGTCTCGACAGGCTTCCTCTCCGGATCGCTCGGGAACCACATGAGCCTCCGGAACCAGGTGACGCTTGTGTTCACCAGCGCCTTCACCCGGTCGGGCCTCAGCAGGCACAGGCACCACGCGATGATCGCGCCCCAGTCGTGCCCCACCACGAACGCCCGCTCGATCCCCAGCGCGTCCAGCAATCCCACCACGTCCCCGACCACGTGGAACGCCGTGTACGAGTCCACCCCCGGCGGGGCGTCGGTGCCTCCGTAGCCCCGGAGGTCGGGCGCGACGGCGCGGTAGCCGAGGGCCGCGAGGGACACCATCTGGTGGCGCCACGAGTACCAGAGCTCCGGGAAGCCGTGGAGGAAGAGGATCGTGTCGGGGCCGTCGCCGACCGACGCCACGTGCATGTTGATGCCGTTGGTGCGAACCGTCGCGTGCTGGATCTTCTCCATTCGCCCGACGTCTCCCTGTCTTTTTCCTTCTCTTCTCTGTTGAATGAGCTCTGCGAGTGTGGCGAAGGAGATGAGGAGACGAATCGGGAGCAGATAATGAATCGAGAGTTGGGCCGGTTTCGGGGACCAAAGCGAGAAGAGTTGGGCCGGTTTCGGGGACCACAGCGAGAACCTGGAGAGGAAGTAGACAAATCGACTTTTCCATGTTTAGAAAAAGGGGAATTAATTCGACTCTTCCGCATCTCAGCGAACGGGCAATAAATGTCTCCCCATTGCCCCCGTTGACCGGTCAAAGAAGGGCGACTGGATTTTTCGCATTGTTGCCAGGTTAATGTCCATTTGACAATTGACACCTCAACGATCAGAAAATAAATAAATATACAAGATAATTTTTTCTCTTTATTTATTTATTTATTCTTTCTCTACACACACACTCTCTCTTCATTATATTAGCATCCCTACTTTTTCGCCTAATTAAATACTAACATTTGAAAAAAAATTATTAAAACAAAATGGAAATTTATATCACACGAAACGTATGTCTTCTTGAATATTTTTCAATGTTTATGTTTTACATTTCACTCTTTGCTCCATTTTATGCGGTAGCTACTTTGGAGATATATCGAAAAAATTTACAAATATATATATGGTGATGAGATGTGAGCGTTAGTGCCTGGATGATGTGGTTGTCTTAGCATTATGGATTATTGTTTTATTTTTTCAATTTGAAATTTAGATAAGCGATTTTGTCAAATTTGATATAATTATGTTAATGTGAGGGAGGAAGTAGTTATGATACGAACAAAAATGTTATATTATTATATAGTACTTTGGCAACTTAAATAGTGAACTCCTAAGTTTTTTTTTTCCAATCACACGGTAGAAAATTAATCTAATTTAATCATGATAACGATAGATAGATAATCTATTCTCATAAAGATATAATAACAATAGAAAGATGGAAGAGGTCTTGATGATTTGTCATCCTTCTTTTCAACTGTTGAGATAACTTTTATGATCTTTCTTTTGTATCATGTGATGGCAATAAGTAATGATGTGCAAAATAGAACGCATGAATCTTCAAAAAAATTTGTGGGTTTGTTTTATTGTTTCTGAGAAAATAGGAGCTTGTAATTGGACAATAAGATATTTGGATGGAAACAAGAGATTTGTCTTGAGCTCCAAATTCATTCTGGGTCATGCTTTCAACAACAAGATATCCGAATAGAAACATTAAAAAAAAAAAATAGTGATCGATTTCATTAGACCAAATTGAAATTGGACTTGTCCGATCTCCAATTTCCAATTTTGAGAATCGAGAATCACTCACCCTTGGTAATAATATTGTTATACATTTTTATAACTATGAAATCTATACGTGCATCGCATTATTCTAGTTCTATATTAAGCTGAGAAGCCACGAATCACTACAGATACTTTTAATTGCAACAAATCGATACAATCCCTTTTTCTTTTCCTTAGTGCATTATTTTCGTTTTTGGTGGTCTTTCATTATTGAACATTAGATGCGAGCTGCGATTACTCTTGATGCCAAGAGGCATAAAGACAAAATCATGTCAACATACAAAGGCCCTATTTGGTTAGCTTTCCCAATGGATCGGGGAGAAATTTGGCCGAATATAATTACATCTCCAAAGGACTCTAAATGTCTTTAGCCCAAGAGAAGTTCGAAACCATTTTGAGAAATTGTATCTTCCAAATGCAAATGGCATTGTTCACAAAATTACTGTTCAACTTCTTCGATGAGCCGACCACCGATGTGAAAGTTTCGACGTGACCATCGCTTGAGGGTCACTGCGTGACCAACGCCACCTGGGTCACGCGACCCAGGCGGACGCCTTTGTCGCTTGGCTTTGTGCGGCCTCAGCGGTATTTGCTTGGGTCCCGTGACGGAGGCATCGTTGCTTGGTTTGTGCGGCCCCGGCCATGTTCATCTAGATCACGTGCCCGGGCGACGGAGGTGCCATCACACGGGTTTGCGTGACCCCAGATCGTCCCACCGTCCATCGTGAACCCGGATTAATCGGCGAGACGCGGCCGATCTAGAGATTGACCGAGATAGATTAAAAAAAAAATTACAAATTTTTTAATAAAAATTTAGTAAAAGTGCTTTTTACAAAATATAATATTTACCAAACTAATTTAAGCCCAAAATTATTTTCGCACTCAATAAAAATTAAACCAAACGATATTTGCATTTTCGAAAACCCCTTTTAATTTAAAGATATTTACATTTTTTTAAGGGCATTTGCCCAAAGTCAAACCAAACGGCCAAAACACTGTCTTCAAATTTTTAATTATTAATATATTATCAAAATGCCAGCTTATCTCTTAGAACTTGACGATTCTATCGAGTAGGATCTGGATAAGGTCAAACTCTTCACGAAAATGACATGACTGTATTCGCGTCTCCATCATTGTTCAGCACGTACGGCGGGGGCTATTTATTTTTGTCAAAAGGCGCGGGCCATTAAAAAATGAAAGGATTAATTATAGGAATGGTCCCGGACTTTTGTTTATTATGCAATATCATCTTGATATTTTGATTTATTCAGTATAGTTTAATAATGTTATCCTAAATTTTTAATTAGCTTTTATGTGGTTTTTAAATTTTTAATAAATATTCAATCTAATATGTAAATATCATGAAAATATCCAATATTATCCTATTCAAGTTAATATAATTTATTGATTTAGCTTTCAATATGGTAAGTTTGAATGATTGACCTAAAAATAGCGTGGATTATTCACGTAAAATATTCAAATCAAATCGGGATATAATAAACTACGTCATCAAATAATATGAATGATCATTTTTTTTAAATTAAAAAAATATAAAATGATTATTGTATTTCGAGACCACATTTTGAGCATGTTGGTGGCGAGGAGGCCGGCGGGGACCAGTAGCGTGGAGCGCGGGGAGTAGGCTCATCCCTTTAGGTCTTCCTCTCCGGTCCATCGTCTTCTCCAATTGTCTTAGCATCACAACTTTGACTTTCAGGTCTCGAGTCTGAGGGCGTTTGAGGATGCAAATGGAAAGGTGTGATTGTTTTTGCTCTGCTCGTACAATCGAACCAGAGAGAGGATCGTGTTACTTCTTGTTTTTTGTTCTGCTTGTGTTACTCCAGAGGGCCAAATGATCGTAATACGAGAAAGAAAAAGAGAAAAATTTATCCATAATTTTCTGGACAAAAAATGCCCCTGCTCCGGTGGCCTAAAGGGATGATCCTACTCTATACTTTTAGTTGAGAATATGTATAGTCTTGAGGCTTTATTTGGGAAAATGACTCAATTTTCAAGTTCTCATTTTTAGCTTTCTCTATAATGAATAGAGTTTGGTCTCTTTCGTGGAACCACCAGAAGGGAGAATTGATCTAAAATTTCCATAAGTGTAATTTTTCCCTTTTATCGCGGTTAAAAATGAGAAGAAATCTCGCTAATTTGGGGAACAAATTACTACTTCACTTCAATTTTCTTTGCCTACATTTTCTCCATTACATTTTTCCCTTAAAAGTGGATGAAGTCCATATTTATAAGTCAACAACCAAAGGCATGATTTATGGGAATTTCTTTTTAATTAGGAAGGAAGTAAAATAGGTCTCTTGTTTCATTAAAAAAAAAAACTTCAACTTTAGTCCAATTCCAATTCTACCATAAACTTTTTTTATCTCATAAAAAATCCTCAACTTTAGGTCTTATCTAATACTACCATAAACTTTTTTTTATCCTATGAAAATAGTTCTTGTCCTGATTTTACCCTAAAATTTTTACAATTTTATAAAAATCACAAACTTTTACTTGAATCATAGATCTACCTATATTTACCCTCTATCTAAAATTTCTCACAAATAACCTAGAAATTTTAACCAATGTTATCATTCCATTAATTTGATTGGCTTTCCTTAAAATGGATTTAAAAACATGATGGAAAATGTTTTAGCATATTGCGGCAAATGCTAGGAGTCCTGCGGCAATTTTCCCGAAGATAAAAGGAGATTAGTTTTTTTTTCTGTCGCACCTTTTTATGGGTCAAATTGTTGCGTGACAACCGTACATCCTACCGAGAAATGCCAAGTAAATGAAACGAGTATATTCCATATGGATATAATTATTCATTTAAGCACTCAGTTATATTATATTACATCACTTCATATATGGTTTCCATTGTAATACCAAACGGCAGAAATATAAGAAAAAGGACAGTTAAAAAAAGCAACAGTTTCATCTTTTATTAATGAGCAGCTTCATCCTTGATTTTTCGAAGAGAGTGATATAGACCATGGGGATGAGAATTTCTTGATGAAGTCATGAATGTGAGAAGTGACCACCTGAGGCTTCTCTTGCTGGAAGAAATGAGCCACTCCTTCCAGCCACCATGGATGTACTCCTTCACACCAGGCATGTGATAGGTGAGGTCCAGGTCCCCCGCTATGAACTTTACCGGCACTTCGATTCCTGCTCCGGCCCAGGCACCAATAGCTCCCAGTTTCTACACTCGTAAAGGAGTTATTATCGGTCGTGAAAAAAAAATTGAACGAGAAGGAAAAGATTTAAGAGGTTGCTTTAAAACTAATACCTTTGATTATAAATCTTATAATTTTATTCAATAATATTGTTAATTAAATTGAATACTATAAAGTCACATCTATTATACAATCTTAGACATTAGATTAGATAAAATAGCCACTGTCTTACGCTACTAGAACTATTTAGGCTAACCTTCTAGCGAGTTCCTCCTCAAAATTCCATATGCGTGACCATTGAGGCAATGTCAACGTATTCGAATGTGGCAATTTTAGAGACCACAGAAGAACATAGTATGAATTTATCGAGAGAAATCAAAATCTGTCACACTTGCCCAATTAGCTCGAAACCAATTTTGCTCATAAGGTTTTCACTAGTAATAAATGCTTTTTTTTTAATCTAGTTGAAAAAAATGGGATGGCAATGTACTGATGTGTCACGAACTGGCATCATTTATTTATATATGATAGACCATTTTGGTGCATTACTTAGATCTATCAAGTTTCACTTTAACTCAAACTAGATCATACAATTGCGAAATGCGATATTCAAATATTTATCAATACCATCTCTGACATTTGACTTAAGAAGAGGATACACGTCCAAACAACGGTAATAGTTAAATCTTCCGGTGAAGTCGGTCCGGCCGAATTGGGTGGCGTAGTAGCTGATGTCGTCCTCGGTCAACCAAGAGGGCAAGTCAACCTGGTGTTGCTCGACTGGTTTGGTCACTCCTGAGAACCCTAGATCCTTAGGCACGCAAGGTGGGCCTGGGTCACGGCGTGTGAGGAATAGCTAATGAGTTTGACAGTATCCGCTTTTGCAAAGTCTTCTTCCATCTCTCGAAGTTCCTACAAAGTACAAAGATTACATACATACATGGCCAGGACTTGTAGAATTCAAGTTCGAGCTTCAACTCAATCCGGGCATGGCCTGCCAAGTCAAGTCAGATGTCAGCTATACAACATTGAACCTCACCTGAAACCTGCAAACGAAGTAATCATCTCCCTACATCGCCCTTATCGACTCGACGGGCTTCTTCTCCGGATCACTTGGGAACCACGAGCCGCCGGGGCACCACGGGACGCTCGTGTTGACCAACGCCTTCACTCGGTCGGGCCTGTTTTCGGGCCTAAACAGGTACAAGTACCACGCGATCAACGCCCTCCAGTCGTGCCCCACCACGAACGCCCGGCCGATCCCCAGCGTGTCCAGCATCCCCCCTGAACAAGTGGAACACCGTGTACGACTCGATGCTCGGCGGCACATCGGTGCCACCTTTAACCCGGAGGCCGGGTGCAATGGCTCGGTAGCTGAAGGCCGCGGGGCACACCATCTGGTGGCGCCAAGAGTAACAAAGCTTCGACAAGCTATGGAGCAAGAGGATCATGTCGGGATCATGTCGAGGCCTTCACCCACATGCCGTTAGATGTTTATTTATAAAACAAATAAAATCCATCCGGTGGCACCAAGAGTACCAAAGCTCTGGGAACCAGCTGGGAAGCTGTGGAGGAAGAGCATCGTGTCAGGGCCGTCGCAGATCGACGCCATGTTTTTGCAAAACAAACAAAATATGCTTTTATTTATCCCGCGTAGAAGAGTTGGGAGAAGATTGATTAATTTATAAGTGAGTCATTTTCTATTGTGTACCACACCCCAATCTTTTCTTTGAACACACTAGAATAGGCTTACATTTATAAATTGATCCATGCCCTCCTAACTTTTCTATATGAGACAAAAAAAAGCACATTTTATTTGTTCGAATACACTAGAAAAGGCTCATACTCATAAATTGGTACATCTCTTCCCAACTTTTCTACGTGGGACAAAAAAAAAAAAAAACACATTTTATTTATTTTACAAACATACATCTAACACGTGCATGTTTATGCTGTTGGTGCGTACAGTTGCGTGCTCGATCTTTTCCATTTTTTCGACGTTTCGCTGCTTTGTGAGTGTAGCGAAGGAGATGAGGAGACGAAATGAGGATATAATCAATGGAGAGTTTGGTCTCTTACGTGGAACCACGACAAGCGGTTGGAGAAGACAATGACATTTCCCTTTTAAAAAAAGGGAGAATTGATTTAAGATTTTCGTAAGTGTAATTTTTCCCTTTTGTCGCCAAGAAATCTCGCCAATTTGGGGGACAAATTATTACTTCACTTCAATTTTCTTTGCCTACATTTTCCCCATTACCTAGTTTAGCTTCCAAACATATCTTAAAAGTGGATGATGTCCATATTTATAAGTCCACAACCAAAGGCAGGACTTATGGAAAATTCTTTTATTATTAGGAATGAAGGAAGGAAAATATAAACTCTTCTGATACAAGCATAAGAGACTGGCAATTCTGGTTATGACTTCGTTCCTGTAAAGTTACGGCGTAAATTAACATCTTAAATGTATCCTAGGTTATTTATCGTGTGGCTTTGATTTATTTCCTTTTTTACCCCCCATTAAATGGCTAAGATTTATTCCCATTTTCCTTTTCTTTTTCGTCTTTTATCCACCCTCTCTCTTTCTCTCTCTCCCCTCTCAAAGAAAAGTTCACAACGTGAGTTTTAAGGTCGCAACCTCAGGCAAAGTCCAATCTAGATCCTAAAATACCCTTATAACTGAGAAAAATATTAAGAAAACTTTGATTTAAAATTTTAATTGAAATACTTAGTTAACCTTTGGACGAACATTTGTTATAAATATGGTTAATGGATCAACGAATGCCAATCCTACCATATCTTACTTGAATATTACATTCCAAGTTATAGGAATCATTAAACGCATAGCATATCCTTAATAACGCTGTAGGAAAGCACTATTGTATTATAGGAAGGGGAGACAGTGCTTACACTAGAGTTTCCAGAATTTGCGTTGTCTTATTGAACCTAGACCATGGGATCTCCAATCGCATAGGTTAGGTTTCCACCCCGGAATCTCTTTATTGGGTTAAGGTTCTTAAACCCATTCCCCTTGATGCGCAGTTTATCTACTCTCTTGACAAACCTTTTGTTAGTGAATCCGCAATATTTTCCTTTGACTTTACAAAGTTTAAAGAAATGATTCCATTTGAGAGCAACTGCCTTATGGTATTGTGTCTACGATGCATGTGTCTAGACTTACCATTATAAATCACATTATGTGCCCTTGTAATTGCCGCTTGATTGTCACAATATATGCAAATTGCAGGCATAGGTTTTGGCTATATTGGAACATCGTCTAAAAAATGTCGAAGCCATTCTGCTTCTTCAGTAGCTTTATCCAAAGCAACAAATTCTGATTCCATTGTAGAGCGTGTTATTAGAGTTTGTTTAGAGGATTTCCATGACACTGCGGTACCCCCTAGCATGAACACATATCCGTTAGTTAATTTCGATTCATCAGAATCTAAAATCCAGTTAGCATCACAATAACCTTCCAAAACAGCTGGATATTTACCATATTGCATAACATAGTCTTTTGTCCTTTTCAAATATCCTAATACTCTCATCAGAGCATTCCAATGCTCGTGACCAGGGTTACTAATATATCTACTCAGTTTGCTTACTAAGTACGCAATATCTAGTCTAGTACAATTCATGATATACATGATGCTGCCAATTACTTGAGAGTATTCCAGCTGTCTGATACTATTTCCAGTGTTCTTTCTCAAAGTTATGTGGAAGAAAATGATTGTTTGCATCTTTAATGCCGAATCCTTTAAATCTCTTGATTACCTTTTTAATGTAATGAAATTGTGTTAAACCTAAGCCATCGGAATTCCTTAAAATTTTGATGCCGAGTATAACATCCGCTACACCTAAATCTTTCATCTCAAAGTTCTTCTTGAGAATGTTCTTGGTGATTCTGATGACCTCAGTGTTATCTCCAAGAATTAGTATGTCATCGACATATAGACAAATAAGTACATATCCAACTGTTGTGGATTTAGTGTACACACATTTGTCACACTCATTGATTTTATATCCATTTTGAATCATTACCCAGTCAAATTTCTCATGCCATTACTTAGGAGCTTGTTTAAGTCCATACAATGATTTGACAAGTCTACACACTTTGTGTTCTTGTCCTTTAACCTTGAACCCTTCAGATTGTTCAATATAAATCTCCTCATCGAGATCACCATTTAAGAATGTAGTTTTTACATCCATTTGATGTATCCGCAAATTATATAACAAAACTATAGCAATTAACATCCTTATTGATGTTATTCTTATGACAAGTGAATAAGTATCAAAGTAGTCAAGACCCTCTTTTTGTCTAATGCACCTATATGCGTGGAGCTAGCCGACTTTATGAAAATCTTTAAAGGCTGGATTTTCTAAAGCACGCGTGAATCCCGAGAGGTTTAGGGTCGAAAGAACGAACACAACCGAGAACCAATTTTGAATTGGAAATACTTTGTGTGAAGTTTATTATCTAGGCTTACACAAACAATTGGCAATTCAAGGCTTAATCTATCGACTAGTTAAGTAAGTTCGATAGGCTTTCACTAAAGAAGGTTCAAAGCGAAAGCTACCTATCTTGATGGGGTGCATTTCAACAGGTATGCTCATATTCTTTCGAATCAAAAATGTTTTGTCGATCCATTAATGTGGGGGATTGTTATAAATATAGTTAATGGATCAACGAATGCCAACAAATTAAGATACATCTTTTTTGTTCACGTATCTCTTGATTCATGAATTTTCTTGGATACATATTGAATTCATGAATCTCTTGGATTCACATATCTCATGATTCATAAATCTCTTAGATACATGTGTCTATTTAATTCATGTATCTCTTTTGTACATGAACTTGAAAGCTCTATAAATAAATAAGAGCATAGAGCTTCATCAGAAGGTTTTTCAGAAAAAAAAAAAATTCAAGAATACGATTCCAAAAGAGATTTGAAATACTACTCTACTCTTATGTTTTTTTTTTGTGTGTGCTGGTTCAATTGAACTCGATTGAGTCCTGTTTGCATAGTGCTAATCCAAACATGTTCGAGGTGTGTATTTTGAGAGACATAGTTCGTGTATCTGCGGAGCACCATTGGTATGAACTAATCGCGTTAAGAAGATTTGGACATCCGTACCTCATCTCCAATTTTATGTTATTTTTCCAGTGATATCTTATTTTTAACTTCTCCAAGATTTGTAAGTTTACATACAAGTAAGATATTATAAAGTTGTCATCGTCTTCTTTTTATTGATATTCTGATTACAACAACAAACAGTTTGCTTTATTTGGATTATATTCCAACAACATTTCCCCATCTTCATTCAATTTACTTCCAATAACCGGTCATTTGGAATATATTTACACAAAGGATTCTACACCCAAGATATAGGGAAAATTTCAAATAAAAGCTCGAAGTGCCCTCAAATTCTCAAATAAAAGTTTCAAGTGAACTTTGTCTCAAATAGAAGCATGAAATACCCTTATTTTTTCAAATAAGAATCTAAAATTGATGCTATTTGAAATAAGGGTCTCAAATGACTATATCAATATTAAAGAAGGATCCGACCTCACTGGTTAGTCAAGGGCATTTTCGTCATTTACTTTCTTTCTTTTTTTGGTCGAATTTCCTTATTTTCTTTTACTTTTCTCTTTCCTAATTTTTTCTTTCCAAAAAAGTAAAAAAAAGAAGCTAAAACTTAAAAAAGAAAAGAAAATAAATACAGGCGATAGGGCCAGCCATTGCTAACACCCCATGGAGATAAAGCGATGGCCATAGGTAAGGCCTTTTTTTTAAAAAAAATTATGTTTTTTTAAAGCTATAGTCTTTTTATTTTATTTTTCTTGTTTTATCTTTTTTATTGCCAAAAAAGGGAAAAAAAAAAGGGAAAGAAATTAAGAAAATGTAAAGGATGGAATGCCCTTGACCAACCGATGAGGTCAAGTCCTTCTTTGATACCGATATGATCAATTCATGCCCTTATTTGAAATAATATTCATTTCATACTTTTAGTTTAGAAAATGATGACACTTCAAATCCTTATTTGAGACATGGTTTACTTCAAGCCAATTTATGAGAATTTGAGGGCACTTTAGGCCCTAATTTAAAATTTTCCCCAAGACACGGCCTGTGACATTCTTTTTACTTTGGAATACTATAGCATTGAGCTCATTGCTGTGAGAATTGGCATGTTGGAGGCCCAAAATTCAAATTCTCCCTTTATTTTCTCACTCCATAACCTGTGACATTCTTTTTACTTCGGAATACTATAGCATCGAGCTCATTGCAGTGAGAATTGGCATGTTGGAGGCCCAAAATTCAAATTCTCCCTTTATTTTTTCACTCCATAATTATTCAAAATTTTCTATTTACAAAAGAGTATGGTTTTTTTTTTAAACGATGGGATTGCACATAATAGGATGCCCCACTGTCACTAACAAGGGCACCGTTGTCTACGATAAAAGGGGCAATGGCACCACCCCCTATCCCCCCCCTTCGACCTACCCATTTTTCAATCTATCTATAAAAAAAATCCTAAAATATGATCACTATAACACATATTCTAAACTTGTACCGGTATGACACATTTACCCTAAACTTTTTCTCCTAACACCCAAAATCCTAAATTTGTACTTTTGTGATATATTTATCTCAAAATGGTAAATGATCACATGAATACAAATTTGAGATATTAGAGTGTCACAAATAAATAATTTAGTGTAAATGTGTTACATGGGTAGAAATTTAGGATCTTTTATGTTACAAAAAAATTTGGGGTAAATGTATCCAACAGGTACAAAGTTTGGGGTTTTGTGTTTTATCAAAGAAAAGTTTGATATAAATATGTCACAATTGACATAGTTTAGTGTTTTTTTGTGGCCTTGTCCCTTCTTTTTATTTTGCTCCATCTTTTAATTTTCAGTGTATTCTCATCCCATTTAGCGCCACATCAATCTCACTTGTGCGAACGCAACGGGAATTTTAATAAAAAAAATAACACAATGATATTCATTCCAAGGAAAGCCAACGGAATTAACGGGATGATAACTGTGGACAAACGTAACAAGTTATAGGATTTAAAGTCATGAAGTAAAAGGTTTTAGCATATTGTGGCAAGTGTTAGGAGTCCTACTCTAGTCCCAAAGATAAAAGGAATTTTTTTTCTGTTGCACCTTATTTTTGGGTCAAACTGATGCACTTTGAGAGGTGACAACTATATACCCTAAAGAGAAATGCCAAGTCAAAGAAACAAGTATATTCAAAGTAAGTATAATTAGATCACTTCACACATTGTTTCCATTGTAATACCAAATGGCAGAAAAATAAGAAAAAGGATAGTTAAAAAAAAGCAACAGTTTCATCCTTTATTGACGAGCAGCTTCATCCTTCATTTTTTGGCGAGAGTAATATAGATCATGGGGATGAGAATTTCTTGATAAAGTCATGAATGTGAGAAGTGACCTCCTCAGGCTTCTCTTGCTGGAGGAAATGAGCCACTCCTTCCATCACGACCACCTCTTCCAAGTGAGGCACCACCTGCTTGAACCCACCGCCGTGGATGTACTCTTTCACCCCAGGGATGTGATAGATGAGGTCCAGGTCCCCCACTATGAACTTCACCGGCACTTCAATTTGCGCTCCGGCCCACGGCGCCAATAGCTCCCAATTTCTATGTTCATAAAGGAGTTAATATTGACCGCCAAAAAAAAATTGAAAGAGAAGGAAAAGATTAAGAGGTTCTTTTACAACTTTTAGCTAATATTATATTTTATAATTTTATTCAGAAACGAAAATAATCTTGTTAATTAAATTGAATACAATCAAGTTACATTTATTATACAACCTTAGACATTAGATTAGATAAAATAGCCACTGTCTTATGCTACCAGAACCATTTAGGCTAATATTCTAGCATTTTCCTCCTCATAATTCCATGAACTTGAACATTGGCGGAATTTCAAGGTATTCAAATGTGGCAATTTCAGACATGACCGAAGAACATGACTCAAACATGATATGAATTTATCGAGAGAAATCAAATTCCGTCACACTTGCACAATTAGCTCGAAACCAACATTGCTCATAAAGGTTTTCACTAGTAATAAATACTTCTTGTAATCCTGTTGAAACAAAAATTGGATTAGCAATGTATTGACATGTCATGAAGTTACGCCATTCATCCACATGTGACAACCATTTTTGTGCATCACTCGGATTTCTACCCTATTAACTTTCACCATAACTCAAGCCAATACCATCTCCATTCAACTTGGAAGAGATCATAAGCTCTGAGAGAGAGAGAGAGAGAGAGAGTAACTCAAGCCAATACCATCTTTAACATTCAACTTGGAAGAGACCATAAGACCATAAGACCATAAGCTCAGAGAGAGAGAGAGAGAGAGAGAGAGAGAGAGAGAGAGAGAGAGAGATGTACAAATCCAAACAACGGTAGTAGTTGAACCCTCCGGTAAAGCCGGTCCGGTTGAATTGGGTGGCGTAATAGTTGATGTCGTCCTCGGTCAACCAAGAGGGCAAGCCAACCTGGCGGTCCCCGAATAGTTTGATCCTTCCTGAGAATCCTACATCCTTAGGCACGCAAGGTGGGCCTGGGTTACGGCTTGTGAGGAATAGCTGAATGAGTTTGGCAGTATCGGCTTTTGCAAAGTCCTCTTCCATCTCGCCAGGTTCCTACCAAGTACAAAGATTACGTACATACGTGCACAGTCAGGAGTTGTAGAATTCAATTTCGAGATTCAACTCAAGCGGGCATGGTCTGTGATCTACGTTTCGCCGGCGACGACGACTCAAAGTTCAGTTCCGAATCTTTAAAAAAGTTGAAACCCAAGTCAAGTCAGATCTCGACTATACAGCATTGACTCTCACCTGAAATCTGCAAACGTAGTAATCATCTCCGTACATCGCCCTTATCGACTCCATGGGCTTCTTCTCCGGCTCACTGGGGAAAGGCGTGCCGCCGGGGCACCACGTGATGCTCGTGTTGACCAACGCCTTCACTCGGTCGGGCCTGAACAGGCACAAGCACCACGCCATGATCGCCCCCCAGTCGTGCCCCACCACGAACGCCCGCCCGATCCCCAGCGCATCCAGCATCCCCACCAGGTCCCCCACTACGTGGAACGCTGTGTACGACTCCACGCCCGGCGGTGCGTCGGTGCCGCCAAAGCCCCGAAGGTCGGGCGCGATGGCGCGGTAGCCGAGGGCTGCAAGGGACACCATCTGGTGGCGCCACGAGTACCAGAGCTCCGGGAAGCCGTGGAGGAAGAGGATTGTGTCGGGGCCGTCACCGACCGACGCCACGTGCATGTTTATGCCGTTGGTGCGTACAGTTGCGTGCTCGATCTTCTCCATTTTTTCCGACGTTTTCCCGTTCTCCGGGGAACGATGAGACGAGATGAGAGTATAAACAATGAATCCGAGAGTTAAGGTCTCGTTTAAGAAGGGCATTTAATACTGGCGCAGAAATCGACAGATTCGAACGTGCCTTTGGAACTTTGTCACTATTTTATAAGTTGAGCATCGCATGCGTGGTAATTTAATATGAATAATGTTTTCTCAATAAAATTGTCCAAAATGTAATCTTCAATCCTTTCATTTTGCCAATTGAATTTTAAATTTTTTCACATTTTGTCAATTAAGTCCATTCGACTAATTTTGACTGAATGCTGCTGACGTGATGCCAATCGTTTTATATGATACAATCGAACTAACACTGATATGGATAATTTTTTAAAGTATTTTATTTTTTTCAATTTATTTATTCTTTCCTTTTTTATTTGTCTTCCCTTCTTTCTCTTGCTGTCCGCCAGGCCTTGGCAACCAACTTGAGGCGAGCCTCTAAGGTTGACCTTGTTGGCCTTTAGCAAAGCTCATCCCCACCAAGCACTAGCAACGGTGAGCCTCACCCACCCTTGGTGAGGTCGACCTTGCCTTGCAACTAGCAAGGCTCAACCCTTACTAGATCTAACGAGGGTGAGCCCCACCCAACCATTAGCAAGTCCAACCTCGCCATTGCTAGATGAGGTTGAGCCTCACTAGAGGCCAACAAGGTTGACCTTGCTAGCCCTTACCTCTAGTCAATCGTTAGCCATCGTCGGCATGTAGCTATCGATTAGAGAAAGAAGGATTCAAATATTGAAAATATTATAAAAATTATCCACGTTAATGCTGATTGTACAATGTAGGATGGTTGATATTCACGTTAGCAATTTCCAATTAAAATTGACCAGATGAATTCAATTGATAAAACGTGAAAATGTTTATAATTTAATTGACAAAACGTGAAAATATTTAAAACTTAATTAGCAAAACTATAAGGTTTAAGACTAAATTAATAAAAATGCAATAGATTTAGAATATTTTAGACAATTTTCCTTATTTTCCTTGAGTCCGTACTTTTGTATTTATAAGATGCAAATGTGCATAGAACTTTGTATAGAAAGAAATGGGTGGGAAGAGCGAATTTCCTTGTTCGGAAGGACTAGAGCAATATAAGGTAATGAGTTGGGTGATGCAGTCTACTATATATATTTGCATCATGATGTTTGGATGCTGGGGTGTCTTAGCATTGTGGATTTTCTTTTTCTTTTATCAATTTAAAACTTAGATAACGTATTATCATTTAATAGTGTTTAAATGAGAGAGAAAGATATTGAGAAAGAAGAGATCATGTCATTTTATAGTACTTTGACAATTTCAATAGTGAACTCTTAAGTGTTTTTTTTTCCCCAGTCAGACAGTGTACAAATAATTTAACTTTATGATAGTAACAATAATGATCTGACAACCGGCGGCAATGATGACAACAGGCGGATGGATCTATCAAGATGAAGTTATAATGAAAATTGAAAGATATGATAGGTTTTGGTAATTTATTATCTTTCTTTTCAACCTTTGCGGTCATTTTTACAATTTATCTCTTGCATTTGCAATGACATTAAGATCATTGTTCTACTTCGAAGTGTTCAACCAATGCATCACGTTATTTCAGCGCCGTACTAAGCTTTGAGGCCACCAATCTCTGCACTGATTTTTTTATGGAAGAAATCGAGCAAAATAATCAAACTCCTGATTTTCTGGGTCACGGGAAAATAAGATAGATATATTTAATTGAGGTTAGACAGTTACTAGATGCCAAGAACTGTCGAAAGAGATGCGATCTGTGAAAAAACTATATACCAAGGGGATGAAGACAAAATCTTGTGAACATCCAAACCTTATCTTCAATTTTTCAATTACTTCATATCATATACTATCAAAATGCTACTTTATCTCTTAAAAACTTGATGATACTATCGAGGTAGGATCTGAATAAAGGTCAACCTCATTGCAAAAATGATGTGCCATCCATAAGAAGTGTTCGGTACAATTGATGCGAAAGAAAACGTTGAACCTTAGCGGGATAAAAACATTTCTGAAATTGTCTAATGATAATTGATTATTGTACACATAAGTGATTATTTTTTATGCTTCGTGCAACGTCACAGTGAACTACTAGTTATATGACTAGTTTTAATTGTATCAAGAAAAAAATATTTAGCATCTTTTTTTAATCATTATACAGATTCCTTTCTAGAATGCAAACAATGAATGAATGTTTCGCTATTTTTCAATAACTAAAAGCATTTATATGAAATTTAGTGAAAAAAAGAGCGAATGATCAAGTTGGTTATTGCGTCGATCAAGAAATTGCACGAAGTGTAATTAGTAAAAAAAATAGCTTTTGACTTATTCTTTTGCCTTTTACCATTTTTTTCTTTGGTCAGTTTTACTTTTTTCTCTTTGAAATTAAAAAAATTAATAATGCAAATATAAATTTGTAAATGAGTGTAAAATAGAAAATTTAAAAGTGAGACAAAATTTATTTTTTGATTTTAATTTACAAATGATATAGACTATTATGACATGATGACAACTTTAGCTTTTTCCTCCTAAAAACTCTCCAATTTTAGCTTTTGTCTCAATTCTACTTTTTATCTCAATTCACCCTAAATTTTTTTGTCCCATAAAAAAATCATCAACTTTAGGTTGAGTCCCAATTTTATCACAAACTTTTTTTTTGTCCCATAAAAACCCTCAACTTTAAGTCAAGTACCAATTCTACCACAAATTTTTTTTATCTCATAAAAAAATTTTAATTTCAATTTCACTATTATTTTTTTGTCTCATAAAATATCACAAACTTTTATTTGAGTCTCAGATTTGCCTCTAATAACCCCAACACAAATAATTTTACCCCACAATAGCGCCCTTATCCATAAACCGGTTACTGGTACAAATAACATAAAAACCCTCCATCAAAATTGCCCTTCGTGATTTTGTGTTTGGTTTTCGATTTGTCGTGTTTGGGAATGTTACATTTCTTGCAGTTAGAGAGCTTGCACTCGGATGCTTGAACATTTCGTTCTTGAGAGTTTTCTATCTCTCGATTGTCAAGGAGAATTTTTGGATGGAGGGTCAACGGGGGTAGATATATAACTCAACTAAAAGTTTGTAATTTTTTACGAAACTATAAAAGTTTTAGGGTAAAATTGGAATCATACGATAAACTTGGGACAAGACCTAAAGTTGTAGGTTCTTAATAGTGCAAAAAAGAATTTTAGAGTAGAATTGAGACATGATCAAAAGTTGAGGGTTTTTTTATGGAACAAAAAAAAATTTAGGATAAAATTGGGACCGGACCAAAAGTTGAAGGTTTTTTATGAGATAAAAGGTAGAATTATGACAAAAACTAAAGTTGGAGGATTTTTAGGGTATTAGGCCGTCACAACCCAAATCCCAAGAGCTGTCTCGAGATTGTGGCCGTTGAGGTTACTTTTGTTGCAACGTCCTAGGCTCATCACCGTCTTGTTTCTTTTATATTTTTAATAAGCACATGCGGAAATGTGTACAGGCAAACTCCTAAACAAAATAACAACTGGAAATTAGGGAAAGCACAATAAGCAAAATACACTGTTGTCATCATCAATTGCATTAGTTACAAGCCATTCTCTACGGGCCATTCCATTTCTACATTCATTACATGTTTCTTTCTTAAAGGCTGGGAAAATCCTATCTCCTCTAAAGTTGCCTCGGCTCCAAGAAGAAAAGACTTCCATACCTACACATTTGAGAGAATAAAGAAGTGAGTTTAGGGAAAGCTCAGTACATAAAACCTCTAATTCTCTAATAGAATGACATCTCATCGTCAAATTTAATAGGGATGGTACTTGCAACATAATATTGATGGTAGATCAATAGCAAATTCCTTGCTATACTACACTCATGTGTCTACTTCAGCATACTTTCAATGTATACTTACCTTCGGCTTATCGATAAATCCATATAACATTTATGTACACATACTAGCATACATAAAAGGTTCATTTATCATCATCCTAGCACAACCAGAACATCTCGGCTCAACCAAGACATCCAACTTCATGCTAGGCATCCTACTCAACCAAAACATCCTGGCTCAATCAAGGCATCCCGAGGCTAGCTTAACCGAGGCATCCGAGCTCAATCCAGGCATCCCGACTTGATCGAGGCATCATAGTCAACGCTATGTGAGATGGTCCTCTTCTTTCATTTAGTGATCACACATTACACAAACTGGTTTATTATATTTTCTCTTAGTCAACTCAAAAATAAGCTCAAAGGTGTGCACAAGTGCTCGTGACTTTGAGAAAACCTTTTTGTTCTTGAGAAAACATTTTAGTCTCGAGAAGTTTTATGTCAATATGAATTCAAGGTTTGAGACTCAAATTGTATATGTAACATCGACCTACTAAACTTAATGTTGTAGCAATACGCCTCAATATCGTTCAATACTTAAGAATGTTCAGTTCGATGTGCCTTTGTCGTACATTCAATGCTAATGGCACGTATTTTCAGTATTTGACATAAACTTGACTCTCAGTAAAAACCCAAAGAAAAGTAGAGTTTCTTTTGCAAAGACAAGAACAAAATCGTCATAACTAAAAACATGCATAAACATCAAGAACCAAATAAGCACACTTTGAATCGCTTTCAAGTATGCAACACATTACCCTAAACAAGACTTAATGAATTTACTCACTTGTCTCATGCACTAAAATAACTCATGCTAAACGCGAATCAAAAACCACAGCTTGGATAGTTATGCTTAAGCACCGACCTAGACCTCAATTTTGTCTCGAAACAATATGCCTCAATATTGACCAAAAACAAGAGAGGCTCAATTCGGACATGCTTCCACTTTACATCTAAGTTCAAGAAAACTTCTGTTTCCATCACTGGGTTGAACATGACTATTAATAATGCATCATGAGCAAACCATATAAACTCATGCATAAGCATCAAACAAACAAGACAAACAAAATTTGGAATCACCTTCAAGCACGCAACATATCGCCCTAAACAAGACTTAATGAATTTACTCACTTATCTCAAACACCAAAACAACTCATGCCGAGCTCGAATCAAAGCCCGCGGCTTAAATAGCTATGCTTGAGCATCAACCTAAAATCAAACTTGGCTTGGATCAATAGGCCTTAGTATTGTCCAAGACCAAGAGAGGCCCGGTCTGGCGTGCCTCCACTTCACATTAAAGTCCAACGAAACCTCTATTTTCCGTCGCCTAAGGCATGCTTGACCATGAACCATGAGCAACCCATATAAAAGCACATCATTTCCTACGCCCCGTTTACATGGGTGATCACACAATTAAACTCGATGCAGTAGCTTATTGCCCTAGTCAAGAGTTAGGAATCCTACTTACCTACACTTTAAGGATGGTGACCATGTGGCGTGTGGACGAGCAGCATAGCAAGATGTGGCTAAGAGAGAGAGAGAGACGTGCAAGGGAAAGAATAAGGAGAAGTGGCCAAGGGATGGTGAGAATGAAGAGGATGGTATCCTATTTATAGGCTAAACCTACTTGTTCTCCAAGTCACTCTTAATTGATCCACCTAAGCTTGCGAGTCACCATTTCATTATTACTTGGCCAACTTGCTTTCCAAGCAAGATCTTAGGTGTAATAATGACCGAATCTTTAGAGGCCACCTAAGCCTATGACTTACCATCCTCATTAATGGCTTAGATTTGGGCAATCATGAGGTTTAGATATTTATCCTGTGCCTAAATTCAAGAACTTGCTCCCCAAGCTAAGTTCTTTAAAACTTACTCTTGTCGGCAACTCTAAAGGCTAAACTTAATTGACAAGTTTCAATCTTGGCCATCATTACCAAAAATTTTAGAATTGTGATTCACCCTTTTCAATTAATAGAACAATTGATGCTTAGGTAATTTATGCACTTGCATTAATGAATTACAAGCCAATTTTCATTAATGCTACTTGTTTACTAAGCTTAAAAATTGATCTAGAACATTCTCTTGGGTGTGTGACTCATCTTGATCATCATTGTGATAATTTAAGAGCCTAAGTAGGTAATAACGGGCCTAAATGACAAGGTGGCGGTCTCTCATTCAAGTGATGCTTAAGCTTGGATTCTTGTACATAAAAGTCAAGTTTTCCAAGCAAATCAAAAAGATTTTTACTTCACTCTCAATGCTCACTTGTGGGCAATGATGCCCTAGATTGTTTAGGGACACCTAAGCCGGGAAATGATTATCGCATTTGTCATGATCTCACCTCGGGTGCACCACCTAGGGTTTGACTAATGGATTACTAAGCCTAAACTTAGCTCGAGCTCTCCCAAGCCCATACCAATTCGCGACTTAGGGTTTAGTTTTTAGTATGCAGATGATTTTTACTTGGAGTCCCACTAATCTATTTTTTGGTGGGTCGATTAGAAACCCAAGTAAAGTAATGAGAGAATTACTTTACTCCTACAAACCAGAAACTATGGGATCGGGAACTTGATTACGTTAGATTTCTCTAATGCCCTTTCGGTACCTTTTCTCTTTTATTTGAAAAAAATGATTTACAGGCAGTTTGTATTGATTTTAATTTACAACTTAATATGCAATGTGATCATGTGAGTGCGAACCATTATTTAACACTCAATAAAGCAAATCAATAAAAAAAATGCAAGGAAAATGAGGAAGTTACTTACCTTGAAGCTATGAAAGCATCTGCGATGTTAGCTTAAAAATTACATCAATGATCCTAATATAATTTCTAATTAACACGCATTCATTCAAATATTTTTTTAGGTTTTCACTTATTTAATGAACCTAAAACTACGTGCAATGCATGTAATGACGTACGAAAGTATCTAACTATAATAGCATGCAATGTGCAACCTAATATGCAAACTATATACTTAATCTAATACTAGAAAATATTTAATGTAACTATCCTAGTATGTCACGCATTCAAATGACCATAAACATGCAATGATTAGATGACACATGGAAGATGACCTAATTCTACATGACATGAGCATGGCAATTTTTATGTTTTCTTTTTTATAATCAAAACATGCAAACTATCCTAAAAATATTCTAACAAGAATCACATCAAACTCAACTATATTTTTTGGATTTTCTTTTATAAGCGAAATCAATTCGAGCAAAGGCATCAAGAACAGCATGGCAACAAATCAGGCAAGATATTATTCATGTCCATTTAATTTTGGAAACAAATAAAATTGACGAATCGTATCTCGAGCATGAGATCAGATTAGCCAATATTTCAGAAAATCGCAAATCGTATCTCAGACGTGAGATCGGATCGATGATTTTTCCGTGCGATTGCGAGTCATATTTCGGGCATGAAATCAAACTAACAATCATACGTTGTGAAATAAGGAAAATTTCCTAGTTCACGAAGGATTAGAGATCTTTTGAACATGGCAATATTGATCAAATATTCAACTAAGCTTGCAATCCCACGAACTAGCCAATAAAATATGAGAAAATTGTATTAATCAGGACTCTCACCTAGCTTTTGATATCGCACAAATGAAGTTTCCAAATCGGGACTCGTCGGACGAGGGGACTGGCGAGGTGATTCGATTGGGTGCGTCACGGCTATGGGGCTCGCGAGAAGACAGAATTGCTGCGCCCACCGAACACACTTTCTCCTAATCACCGTAGACTTTATCACCTGTGGTCTTCTCGTTCGTGAATGGTCCAAGTGCAATCCTCCAGAACATTTTCACCGCTTCACTCATGAATCCCACCTGCACACAAAAATATATATCTTTTTTTGCTTCTATCCTCTAGTGGTCACAACGTCCGGGGATCTTTGGCACAGCTACACACAATCGGAATTTTTCTAGCGACTGATTCGGTGAAGTTGAGCTCGCAGAGGATCTCGGTCACCGATGGCCTGAAGGAACTGCTTGGTCAAGCGAGGCAGCGACGTCGATAATGCCGATGGGGCTTGCCAAGGTAGAGCTGCAGCAAGTTTGGAGTTAGTCGTGGCTTGGTGATGCTCTCCAACGGGCGCCACTGCACGGCTCACAGCCAAAGCTAGTTCACGGGCTGCTGGCTCACTGTGGATGGAGTCCCACGGTGAGTTACGGACGGCAGTGTCTCGACTTGGCTTCCGGATGGACTCACGGATGACCAGCAAAGGGGTTGTTTGCCGGTATGGCTCGGCTCAAGAATCAACAAGTGGATCTCACGAGATAATCCTGCAAAACAGAAACTCGATGTTGCTGGTTTGGTGGCCGCTAGTAGTGGCACTTGCGACCAGGATCATCGTTTGAAGATTCACGGTTTGGCTGATACAAGGACTTCTCGACGAAGCATGATGGCAACAGCTGGTCGTCGGCAGGAAGCCAGGGCACGGGGATCGCGGAGTTGGAGAAACCCGTGGACTGGGAGTCGCGTTGCAAGGGAGGGATTCGGCCGCACACTCCTCTCTTTCTCTCACCTTTCTCTCGCTGTGCCCTCTTCTCTCTCATGTACTGTGTTCTTTTTTGTGTTTAAGTATGTGGCCCTCTTTTTATAGATAAGGAGATTATGTTATTTAAGCAAAGATGATAAATTTGCACGTTGCCTATTTAACTCTTGTATCCCACGTGTAATATTTTTTCAATATTTCATCTGACACCTTCCTTGAATATGAAAGAATAATGTGAATATTCTCGGGAACATTCTCATATTCCCGGGAATATTCTCATATTCCAACTCGTCACCTCTTAACGGGCCTAGCCAAATTCTCTTTTACCATGGGCTTAGTTCAACTTGTTAAATTAAAGCTTAGAACCATCAATTGAAGCCCATTTGCCACATGTCCAATGCAAAATGCAATAATAAATGCTCCTAAAACTATATGCTATGCAATTTAATCCTAATATTTTTTGTTTAGGGGTTAAAATTAATCCCTAAATTTTGTGCATTAAATTACGAAAGATCAATCAAAATTTAGGTGTCAACAGTATTTATGTCATTCGGCTTCTTGTTCATTAATGATCCAATTTAATCATGTAGGAAGATTCTGGAATATCTTTTGCAAGAAAATTATGGATCATCTATTCCCGCTTTCAAGCAATGATAATCCAAAAATATCACATCTAATCCATTCCTAAGTCATATGGTAACTAGACGATTAAGGAAAATTCTAGAATTCTAATCGGGTGAAAATTGACCAAAATACCCCTATTGATCTCAAAATTACCATTTTGGGACTAGAACATTCTTATCCATTTTTCATGATTGGCGGCCCTTGTATTAGCTCTATGGTCAACATGGATTGGCTCATCCATTAGCTTGGTTGATCCTTGGGCCGATTTTGGTCAGGCACTTGGCTAGGCACACGGTTAGGTACGATCCATCCAGCTCACGATCGAGCACGGCCTAACTACTCGGTCCTGGATTGGGCGCAAGGCTAGGCACAGGGCATGTCTTGCCTTGCCTTGGCCAAATATCAATTTGCCCATGATCGGTCTCGTGCGTTCCTTTGTCAATCAGATTGTCATGTAATTGCGTGGAACCGATCAATCTGCAATCAATGCATGATCAAACGGGATCAATTCATAACAGACTATGACTGATACATAATCAAGTGGAAGCACCCACAACTAAAACATGATCATGCAGGCTCGATCCATGATTATCCCTTGATTCATGATGATGTGTAACCGTCCCACGATCAATTCTTATGGTCAAGCGATCAATCGAGGATATGGCACAACACGGTTTGGTACAAAGCATAGGGCGACACTTGAAGTCATAGGCACCGATCAAAGCACTAAGCTTTGTCTATAACCAATCCTCAATTCATGAACAATTCCCATAGTTAGATTTTGAGGGTGTTACATAGGCCCTTTGGGAGAAGACAAAAATGACAATTTTTATTCTATGCCCTCTATTTGAAAGATTTTAGTTTCTTTTTTTTTATCGACTTTACTCTACGCCCTACTCTACTCCTACGTTAGCGCTCAGACTTTTGCTCTACCTCATTGCAGGACGTGAAAGTTGAAACCCATTCCTGAAACTACATCGTCCCCACCTCAACCTCCTGAGAAGATGGAGATTCAAGCCCCCCACCTCCCCCTTCTCATGTGAGAAGGGTGGCCACCGAGACAAATCCTAGTAGTTGAAAGATTTTAGTTAGGTCCTTATCTTTTTAGTGAAGAAAGAAAATTCAATTTTTACTTTCCAATAAGGGGAATGAATTTCCTCAATTGAACCTAATTGATTTTTTTGGTTAAGTCATCTAATAAAAGACTATATGCCCTCTTCACTGTTTTTTTTTTAATTTTATTTTTCGAAGCAGTCTTAACTTTTAGATACGCAAAATTATGTAGTAATTACACAATTCCCTCTTCCGCAAATATCTTATCCTTGTATCAAAGCTACACAATTATAGTAAATACCCTAATTATCTGCAATAACTGTTATGTTATTTTTAAGTGTTCAACCAATTCGGGAATCGCTTCATCCTAATTCTGTACTAAATTGAGAGGCCACATATCTTTGTACTTATTTTCCATTATAAGAAATCAATGTGAACTAATTAAACTCATAATTTTTGGGGGTAAGGGGAAGATAAGAAAGAAATACTTCAATATTGTCACGGTTTAATTTTTGGGTTAATATTGCGAAAAAACCTAAATGGATTTTTGGACCACCAATAACCCATGCTGATTCATTTGTGATAATTTTACCCTCAGCTTTATCATAAGTATATCAATTTATAGTTTTTCATGGTATTAATTCAATTTAACGAAAACTAATATATGGTAAATTTATCATGAATTTATCAATCTGGGATTTTTTATGATAAAAAAATTAGCTTTGGGTTTCATGATATTAACCTATAATTTTCTTGGAAGATGTGCATAATTTTCTTTATGGGACAAAAAAAGTTTAGGGTAGAATTGGAACATGAAAATTTTATATGAGATAAAAGGTAGAATTGAAACAAGAATTAAGTTGGATTGGGATATTAGGCCAAGGGAAATATGGCTCTTTTGATATAAACATGAAAGACTAGCCATTCTGGTTATGACTTCGATCCTGTAAAGTTACGGAGTAAATAAACATCTTAAATGCATCCTAGGTTAGTCATGGTGTGGCTTAGGTTTATTTCCTTTTTCTCTTTTCCTTTTTTTATCGCCCATTAAATGGCTCATATTTATTTCCATTTTTCTTTTCTTTTTCCTGATTTATCCACCTCCTTATAAAACTTTGATTTAAATTTTTAATTAAAATACTTAGTTAACCTTTGGATGAACATTTCCCTATTTTCATTCAATTTATTTTCAATGATTGGTCATTCGAAATATATTTACCTGACGGATTCAACGCTCAAGATACATGACCAGTGACTTCTTCTTTTTTAACTTTGCAATGCTATAACATTGAACTCAGTGCAGTGACAATAGGCATGTTGGACGCCCAAAATTCAAATTTTCTCTTTAATTTTCACGACATAACCATTCAAAGTTTTCTATTTACAAAAGAGTATGAAATTTTTTTTTTTAAAAAGATGGATTGCACTTAATAGGATGTCCCCTCCGTCGTTAACGAGGGAACCCTCGTCTACGACAAAAGGGGCAACAACACCACCATCTATTCTGTGCCTTTCCCCTCCATCTCTATTTTTTAATCTATTATTTTTTGAGAAAAAACACCAAAAATTCTAAATTATTTCCATTGATGTGACATATTTACTCTAAACTTATATCAATGTGACACAATTACATTAAATTTGAGGTAAATAAGTTTTGGATT
The DNA here is from genome assembly GCA_014182845.1 of Corymbia calophylla. Classification (NCBI taxonomy): domain Eukaryota; kingdom Viridiplantae; phylum Streptophyta; class Magnoliopsida; order Myrtales; family Myrtaceae; genus Corymbia; species Corymbia calophylla. Next base: position 26,960,104 of record CM024703.1, read on the forward strand.
TTATTTTAGGTGTCAAAAAAAATAATTTTGTGTAAATGGTTTGGGATTTTTTGTCTCACAAAAAAGTTTAGAGTAAATGTGTCATACCTATATAAGTTTGGAGTTGTTGGCATCACAAAAAAAAAGTTAAGGATAAATATATCATAATAGACATAATTTAGAGTTTTTGGTGACTCTTTCACTTCTTTTCTTATTTACATTTGTTTCTTTTTTAAATTTTCAATGTATTTTGACGTGATGCCCATTTATCGCCACACCAATGTCACTTGTGCGAAAGCAGAGTGAATTTTACTAAAAAAATGACACATTGATATTCATTTAAGGAAAGTCAACAAAATCGACGGAGTGATAACCGGGAACGACTATAATGAGTCTTAGGATTATAAGGCATGAAGTAAAGGTTTTAGAATATTGTGGCAAGTGTTAGGAGTCCTGCTGTAACTCTCACAAAGATAAATTGAGATTTTTTTTTTCTGTTGTGCCTTTTTTTTTGGGTCAAACTGTTGCAACTTGAGAGGTGACAACTATATATCTTAAAGAGAAATGCCAAGTCAATGAAACTAGTATATTCAAAATGGACATAAATAGTCGTTTAAATACTCAGTTTAATTACGTTAAATCACTTCATATATCGTTTCCATTGTAATACCAAACAGCAGAAAAATATTAAAAATTAAAAAAGCAACAATTTCACCCTTTATTAATGAGCAGCTTCATCCTTGATTTTTTGGAGGGAGTGGTATAGATCATGGGGACGAGAATTTCTTGATGAAGTCATGAATGTGAGCAGTGACCTCCTGAGGCTTCTCTTGCTGGAGGAAATGAGCCACTCCTTCCATCACCACCGCCTCTTCTAGGTTGGGCACCGCCAGCTTGAACCCACCGCCGTGGATGTACTCCTTCACGTCGGGGATGTGATAGGTGAGGTCCAGGTCCCCCACTATAAACTTCACCGGCACTTCAATTCGCACTCCGGCCCATGGTGCCAATAGCTCCCGGTTTCTGCGCTCAAGAAAGGAGTTACTGTCGATTTCCCAAAAAAAATTGATAAAAAAGGATAAGATTTAAGAGGTTCCTTAAAAAAATTTTACTTTTCATTAGAAAGTTCATAATTTTATCGAGAAAAGAAAATTAATCTTGTTAATTAAATTGAATACAATTAAGTCACATTTATTATACAATCTTAGACATTTGATTAGATGAAATAGCCAGTCTTATGCTAGCAGAACTATTTATGCTTACCTTCTAGGGGTTCCTCCTCAATATTCCATCTGCTTGAACATTGGGGCAATGTCTACGTATTCGAATGTGGCAATTTCAAAGACAACAAAAGAACATAATATGAATTTAGAAAATCAAAATGCATTGCACTCGCCCAATTAGCTCGAAACCAACTTTGCTTGGAAGGTTTTCACTAGTGAAAAATGCTTTTTTTCAATCCAGTTGAATAAAAATGGCATGGCAATGTATTGACATGTCACGAACTGGCGTTATTCATTCATATGTGATGGATCATTTTCGTGCATCACTCTGATTTCTACTCTATCAACTTTCACAGTAACTCAAACCAGATCGCACAACTGCAAGATGTAATATTCAAATATTTATCAATACCATATATGACATTCGACTTTTAAGAGAGCATAAGCTTAGAGAGAGGAGGATCGTACAAGTCCAAACAACGGTAATAGTTCAATCCTCCGGTGAAACCGGTCCGGCTGAATTGGATGGCGTAGTAGTTGATGTCGTCCTTGGTCAGCCAAGAGGGCAAGTCGACCTGGTGTTGCTCTAATAGTTTGATCATTCCTGAGAATCCTAGATCCTTAGGCACGCAAGGTGGGCCTGGGTCACGGCTTGTGAGGAAAAACTGAATGAGTTTGGCAGTATCAGCTTTTGCAAAGTCCTCTTCCATCTCGCCAGGTTCCTACCAAGTAGAAAGATTGCATATATAAGTACAAAGTCAGGACTTGTAGAATTCAATCTCGAGCTTCAACTCAAGCCGGGTATGGCCTGTGATCTACGTTTTGCCAGCGCGACGACTCAAAGTTCCGAATCATTAAAAAATGAAAACCCAAGTCACGTCAGATCTCGACTATACGACGTTGACACTCGCCTGAAACCTGCAAACATAGTAATCATCTCCGTACGTCGCCCTTATGGACTCGACAGGCTTCTTCTCCGGATCACATGGGAACCACGTGCCGCTGGGGCACCACGAAACGCTCGTGTTGACCAGCGCCTTCACTCGGTCTGGCCTGAACAGGCATAAGTACCACGCGATCATCGCCCCCCAGTCGTGCCCCACCACGAACGCCCGCTCGATCCCCAGCGCGTCCAGCATCCCCACCAGGTCCCCCACCACGTGGACCGCCGTGTACGACTCCACGCGCGGTGGTGCGTCGGTGCCACCGTAGCCCCGGAGGTCAGGCGCGACAGCACGGTAGCCGAGGGCGGCGAGGGACAGCATCTGGTGGCGCCATGAGTACCAGAGCTCCGGGAAGCCGTGGATGAAGACGACGGTGTCGGGGCCGTCGCCGACCGACGCCACGTGCATGTTTATGCCGTTGGTGCGAACAGTTGTGTGCTCGATCTTCTCCATTTTTTCGACGTATTCCTATTCTGTTTCCGTTCTCTGGGGAACGAGTTTTGTGAGTGTAGTGAAGGAAATGAAGAGACGAAATGAGAGTTTATAATCAATTTGGTCGCTCATCGGGAACCCCGACAAGCAGCTGGAGAGGAAGAAGACACAATAACATTTCCAAGAAGGCCGTTTGATACTTGAACCGAAATGACGGATTCGCATGTCTGTGTTCTTTAGGACCTTGCCGTCCCCTTGTAAGTTGAGTATATGGAGGCTCTTCGCCTACCTGGTAATTTAGGATGGATAAATTTTTCCTCGTATCGTACCTTTTTATTAATAAGCTGCAGTTTATGAATATAGCCAATGTGAATCTTTAGCTGAGATTAAGTCTTATATTTTTTTTATTTGTCCCACTCTAAGTATCAATTCACTCTCAAACTTTTACTTTTCTATTTGCACAGCAAAATTTACATTTAAGATTAAATGTTTCCATCTCAAGTTTCCTAAGAATGATGAGAATTCAAACTCCCTACTTCCTTATTCTCATGTGAGAAGGATGACCATTTAGACAAGTATGGAAATGTGTAAAGAACTTTGTATAGAAAGAAATGGGTGGGGATAGCCAATTTCCTTGTTCGGAAGGACTAAAGCAAAATAAGGTAATGAGTTGGGTGATGCGGTCCTCTCAAGATATATATACATAAGTATGTATGTATGTGTGTTAAAGTGAGAGGGGGAGTAATCAAAGATGAGGAAAAATATTATGTCTTTTTATAGTACTTTGACAACTAAAATAGTGAACTCTTTAGTGTTTTTCTCCAATCACGCAGCATACAAAAAATTTAACTTCATGATAGTAGTAATAATAATGACGACGACAATGACGATACATGATTTATTACGATAAAGTTAAAATAAAAATTGAAAGATATAATGGGTTTTGGAAATTAATTATCTTTCCTTTCGACCTTTGAGGTCATTTTCACAATTTCTCTTTTGCATTTGCAATGACAACAAGATCTTTGATACTCAACCGGGATTAGACAGTCACTAGATGCCGAGAACCATCGAAAGAGATCCGAGCTGTGATTATTCTTTATACCAAGAGGGATGAAGACAAAATCTTTGAACATCCAAACTTTGTTTTCAATTTTTTTAGTTACTTCTCATCATATACTATCAAAATGCTAATTTATCTCTTAAAAACTTGATGGTTGTATAAATATAGGATCTGAATAAGGTCAAATTCATTGCAAAAATTATGCGCATGTGTTTGTGTCCATAATAAATGTTCGGTATAATTGATGTGTGATTTAAGTAAGAGAACAATGAATTTTAGCGGGATAAAAAGGATTCTAAGATCGTCTAACGATAATATTTTTTTATCATGTGTAAGCGATTGTGTTTGATTCTTCATACAGTGGTCATAGAAAATTATTGGTTAAATGACTAACTTTAATTGTATGAGAAACAAATTATTTAGCATTGCTTCATAATCATCATACGGATTTTTTTCTATAATGCAAACAGTGAATGGATTTTTTTTTATTCTTTCAATAACTAAAAGCAAATATTTATTCAAAATTTGGGGGAAAAAAGAGAATGATGAAGTTGGTCATAGAGGACGCGAATGATAAAATTTCTAGCTAGAAATTGATTTCTAAAACAGAAATAGATTTTTCTATTTCTATTCTTGGATGAGTTTTTTAGCCAAAAAACGTGTTTGATAATGACACAAAATTTATATTTCTGAAATAGAACTTGTTTGATAACGATGCAAAATTTCTCTTTCTTGAGCGACAGTGGGAGAGGAGGGGGCAACGGTGGCAATCAACTCGATGGGGGAGGGGGGAGGCGGCGGCGGTTGGCGATCGAAGGTGGGGAAAGGGTGGTGGCGGCGGGGGCGGTCCGACGGGGGGCAATGGTGAGCGACTAGCAATCGATGATGGGAGGAGTGGGTGGCGGCGGTCGGCGATTGACGACCGGTGGTAGGGGGAGGGGCGTGGCGGTGGGGACAACGGAGGCCGGCGGTGGTGGGCGAACGGCGGGGAGGGGGCGGGGGCCATGGCGGTGGCAGCAAATGGCTGGCAACCAATGGTGATGGGGGAGGATGGCGGCAACGACGATGTGGGTGACCGGTGGGGGAAGGGGCGGTAGGGGGAGGGGGTGGCGGCGGCGGTGGCCGGTGGCGACGGGGGAGCAGGCGGTAGCGGCAACGGTGGTGGGTGGCGGCGACCGGAGGGGGATGGAAGGCTAAGAGGTTAGGGAGAAACTCCTTCAAATGAGAAGTAGAAAATAGAGAAATAATTTCTAATTTCTATTTAAAAAATAGAAAAATAAAAAAATTATTTCGATTTCTATTCCAAACCTATTTCTGGAATAGAAATTTATTGCAGAAATATAAAAAATGAAATCGTTTTACCAAACGGATTTCTATTTTAGAAATAAGTCTAGAATAGAAAAATAGTTCCGGAACAGAAATAGAATGATTATCATGCGCGCCCTGAGGCAACTAAGGAATTTCACAAAGTGTAATGTTTAGTGAAAAATAGCGATTGACTTATTCTTTTGCCTTTTACCCTTTTTTTCCTTTGGTCAGTTTTATTATTTTCTCTTTAAACTTAAAATGAATTAAAATGCAAAAATGATTTGTAAATGAGGGTTAAACAGAAAAGTTAAATGTGAGATAATATTTATTTTTTAACTTTAATGTACAGATGATATACACTATTATGATACTAGAACAATTATTGGAATTCCTTTGGAGAAGACAAAGACTGATGATTTTTATTCTACACCCTCCGTTTGAAAGATTTTAATTAGGTCATGATCTTTCCGGTGAAGAAAGAAAATTCGATTTTTACTTTCCAATAAGGTCAATGAATATCCTCGATTGATGCTAATTAATTTTTTGTTAAGTAATTTAGTGAAGTCTATATGCACTCTTCACAATGAGATACACATAATTATATTAGAAATTACACAATTCCCTCTTTCGCATATATCTTATCATGGATCAAAGATAGACAATTAAAGGGAACACCCTAATTATCTCTAACATCGTTATGTTATTTTTAAGTGCTTAACCAATCCGTGAATCGCATTATCCTAATTTTGTACTAAGCTTAGAGGTCACGAGTCTCTATACTCATTTTCTGGTATAAGAAATCGATGTGAACTAACTGAACTCATAACTTTTGGGACAAGGGGAAGATAAGAAAGAAATACTTCAATATATCACTTTTTAAGTTCCTCGGAAGGAGTGCACTAATTTTCTTTTTGGCTGAAGTACGTGCGCAATTCATTATATAATCGGGGCACTTAGGCGACCTTTGAATATTCTTGGTGCCAAGGAGTATGAAGAAAAAATCATGTCAACATCCGAAATTAGTCTTCAAATTTTTAATTACTTTATATAATATATTATCAAACGCTAGTGTGTCCCTTAAAAACTTGATAATTTTATTGAGGTAGGATAGGAATAAGGTCAAGCTCGTTACAAAATTGATATTCATGCGTTTGTGTCTCCGTAATAATTGCCGAGTACATATGACGTGGAATTTTAAAATAGAAAACGTGGAACATTAGCAGGAAAAGAAAAAAAGAAATCCTGAGGTCGTCTAATGAAAGCAAATCATCACGAGGCAACTTGCGTGCATGCGCGTGCGGGACTATGCTCCATTCTTCGGGTAATATCTGATGAATTAATGATTTTAATAGTATGGAGATATAAGATAAGTATATAAATTTAATAACAAAGTAAATCCAAACAGTATCGACCATCTGTGTGCGCATGCTTTCACAAAAATTAGAAACAAAAACTTCTAAAAGGGATTTTTTTTCAATTTTTATTTTCAGTTTTCATTTTGATCATTTTTAGTTCGTAATTAGAGAATGGATAATGAAGGGCTTGAACTTTTTATTTATTCTATTATTCTTGTGCTCTTTTACCATCCATGGTGGGTATCCACGTAGACAACAATGATAGATACCATCATGAGGGACAACATGAGACAATACTAGCTCACGGCGATAGGAATTTCTTGATGAAGTCATGAATGTGAGCAGTGACCTCCTGGGGCTTCTCTTGCTGGAGGAAATGAGCCACTCCTTCCATCACCACCACCTCTTCCAGGTTGGGCACTGCTTTCTTGAACCCACCACCATGGATGTACTTCTTCACACCAGGCATGTGATAGGTGAGGTCCAGGTCCCCCACTATGAATTTTACCGGCACTTCGATTCGCGCTCCAGCCCACGGTGCCGATAGCTCCCAGTTTCTGCATCCATAAAGGAGTTTATTAGCAATCCAAATGGACTTAAGATATCACTTTGATTGCTATGCTAACAAAAGATGAAGCAGAGTATTGAAGTAGCAATATGTAATATTTAGTTGGTGTCCATCATCGTTTACGTGAAGCACTATTGATCCGTATCAATATGAGGACACATCTACTTAAATTGTTGAAAAGGCATACAAATTAGCTAGTACACTTGCCCACGCTTCGAATGGATTTTATCATTTCAAATTTTACTAGTATCAAACATCCTAGATGTCCTATTTCCTTTTTAATTCAGCATTTTTTTTAATTCAACACGACTATTTCCTTCAGTTTTTTTATGTAACTGTCATTCTTTAATTAATTGGGATTTATTTTCATCTTATATTTTACTACATTTCGTATGGAAATGAACCAAAGGATGCCCTATTAAGCTCTATCTCATGATATGGTTTCAAGTTATTAATTGTCTATATTTACTCTGCAACAAAAGATATGTTATGGACAATCGATATTTTACCTTCGTACTTTATTTTTTCAGTTCCCTATGTGGTGTTTTGCATAGCCTCAGGTTTTCCTCTAACTTTTACTTTTTCATTAAAAAGATATTAAAATTTTATTTTGAAAAGATAATAATATTTTCCCATCAAATTGAATGCACTTCACGGTCAAAGGCCAATTTCACTATAATACATACATTAGATACTGAATTAGATAAATTAGCCATCGTCTTATATTGCGAGCACTACATAGGCTAAACATTCTAGTGTTCTCCTCCTAAATCCGTTAACTTAAAAATTGGGAAAATGTGATGGGAACGCATCTAGGGACAAATGGTACAGAGGAACACCACTCGAACACGATCTCTATTTACGGTTCAGATTTCCACCTTATAAACTTCCGCCATTGCTCAAGCCAGATCCCACGCTCGGGGCAACGTCATTCAAATTTCCATCAGCACCATCTTCAACATTCAAACTGAAAGAGTGCGTAAGCTTAGAGAGAGGAGCTTACAAGTCTATACAACGGTAATAGTTGAATTCTCCTGTGAAGCCAGTCTGGCCAAATTGGGTGGCGTAGTAGTTGATGTCGTCCTCGGTCAGCCAAGAGGGCAACTCGGCCTGGCGGTCCTCGGAGAGTTTGACCAATCCTGAGAACCCTAGATCCTTAGGCACGACGGGTGGGCTCGGGTCACGGCCTGTGAGGAGTAGCTTCATGAGTTTGGCGATATCGGCTTTTGCAAAGTCCTCTTCCATCTCTCCAGGTTCCTACCAAGTACAAAGATTACATACATACATAGTCAGTACTTGTAGAATTCAATTTCGAGCTTCAACTCAAGCCGGGCATGGCCTGTGATCTACGTTTCGCCAGTGGCATAACCATAAACCCAAGTCAAGTCAGATCTCGACTATACAACATTGGCTCTCACCTGAAACCTGCAAACATAGTAATCATCTCCGTACATCGCCCTTATCGACGCAACGGGCTTCTTCTCCGGATCACTTGGGAACCACGTGCCGCCGGGGCACCACGGGACGCTCGTGTTGATCAGCCCCTTCACTCGGTCGGGCCTGAACAGGCACAAGTACCACGCGATCAACGCCCCCCAGTCGTGCCCCACCACGAACGCCCGGCCGATCCCCAGCGCGTCCAGCATCCCCACCAGGTCCCCCACCGCGTGGAACACCATGTACGACTCCACGCGCGGTGGTGCATCAGTGCCGCCGTAGCCCCGGAGGTCGGGTGCGACGGCGCGGTACCCGAGGGCGGCGAGGGACTGCATCTGGTGGCGCCACGAGTACCAGAGGTCCGGGAAGCCGTGGATGAAGAGGACCGTGTCGGGGCCGTCGCCAACCGACGCCACGTGCATGTTTATACCGTTGGTGCGAACAGTCGCGTGCTCTATCTTCTCCATTTTTTCGACGTTTTTCTGTTTTGTTTCCGTTCTCTGTGGAACGAGTTTTGTCGGTCTAGCGAAGGAGATGAAGAGACGAAATGAGAGTATATAATCAATATAGAGTTGCGGTCTCTTACGTGGAACCACGACGAGCAGCTGGATAGGAAGAAGACAAAATGGCATTTCCAAGAAGGGCGCTTAATACTGTACAGAAATTATGGATTCGTATTTCTGTGTTTGAACGTATCTCTAGAACCTTGTCATCCCTTCATAATTTGAGTATATGGAGGCTCTTCGCATACCTGGTAATTTAGGATGGATAAAGTTTTCCTCGAATCGTACCTTTTTATTAATAAGCTGCAAATGATGGATATAACCCATGTGAATCTTTAACTAAGATCAAGTCTTCTGTTAGGGAGCATAGAAATGTGTGAAGAACTTTAAATAGGTTTTGGTAATTTATTATCTTTCTTTTCGGCCCTTGGGGTCATTTTTGCAATTTCTCTTTTGCATTTGCAGCAACAACAAGATCATTGTGCTATTCTAAAGTGTTCAACCAATGCATCGCGTTATTTTAGTTCGACACTAAGCTGAGAAGCCACGAATCTATGCACTGATTTCTCGATGGAAGAAATCGAGCAAAATAATCAAACTTTTGATTTTCTGGGTCAGGGGAAAATAAGATAGAAATATTTGATTGGGGTTGGACAGTCACTAGATGCCAAGAATTGTAGACAGAGATGCGAGCTGTGATTATTCCATATACTGAGAGGGATGAAGACAAAATCATGTCAACTTCCAAACTTTGTCTTCAAATTTTCAATTACTTCATATTATATACCATCAAAATGCCAGTTTATTACTTAAAAATTTGATGATTCTATCGAGATAGAATCTGAATAAAGTCAAACTCATTACACAAATGATGTGCATGGGTTTGTGTCTCCATAACAAATGTTTGGTACGATTGGTGTGTAATTTAAGAAAGAGAACGTGGAATTTGAGCGGGATAAAAAGGTTGCTAAGATTGTCTAATGGTAAATGAATTAATCATGTGTATAAGCAATTGTCTTTTATTTTTCGTACAACGTCATAGTGAATTAATAGTTAAATGACTAACTTTAATTGTATTGAGAAACAATATATTTAGCATCGTTTCCTAATCATAATGCGAAGTCTTTTCTATAATGCATTGAGACAATTGATGAATTTCACAAAGTGTAATTTTCAGTTAAAAATAGCGATTGACTTGTTCTTTTGCCTTTTACCCTTTTTTGCTTTTGGTCAGTTTTATTATTTTCTCTTTAAACATAAAATGAATTAAAATGCAAAAATGATTTGTAAATGAGGGTTAAACAGAAAAGTTAAAAGTGAGATAAAATTCATTTTTTTTACTGTAATGTGCAGATGATATTCATTAATATGACACTATAATAATAATTGGAATACCTTTGGAGAAGACAAGGATAATGATTTTTATTTTGCACCCTCTGGTTGGAAGATTTTAGTTAGGTCATGATCTTTCCAGTAATGAAAGAAAATTCAATTTGGACTTTTCAATAAGACGAATTACTATCCTCAATTGCTCCGAATTGATTCTTCTGTTAAGTCATCTAATAAAGTCTATATGCGCTCTTCATTATGAGTTACATAAAATTATATAGAAATTACACCATTTTATCTTGCGCATATCTCTTATCTTCATATCAAAACTACACAAAACGTAGTTATATTATTTTTAAGTGTTCAATCAATTCGCGAATCACATTGTCCTAGTATTATGGAAGATTTGCTAAAGATTTACATTCTGGTTTTCTAATATTTAGTATATCTCTTCTTATCGATTAGGATTTGCTATTTTTGTTTTTTAGTTAGCATAATATTTGATGTATCTCTTATAATTAGGTAGAGATATTAGATAGATCTTTTCTTTCTCTTTTCTGTTAAGCAATATGTTGTATAAATATTTGTACATACCTTAAGCAATACAAGTAAATTACAATTCATTTCATGGTATCAGAGTTGAAAGTCCTAAGTTTGAATTTTTTCAAGCCTCATTTACTTCCTCGATTAAATTTTCACGGTAGTACTAAGCATGAGAGGACATGTTAGAATAATTAAATATTATATCATACATTCATCTACTAACTTGAACTTTTAGAACAGTTGATAATAGTCCCACAAAATCTCATATGGTATCAAAGCACACAGATCCAGAAGTACTCGAATTAGCTTAAGCTTTTATTGATGGATCACTAGAGAAGCCAGATCTAGAGGCACCCGAATTCAATGTTTAGGACATTTGTAATTCCATGATAATTTCATGGATCTTCAATTCCCTTGACAAGAGTCTACAAGGAAGCATGGCATATGCAAAAGATGCAAAAGTACTATGGGACGAGTTGAAGGAGAGACTCGCTCAAGGTGATGGACCTCGCATCCATGAGATCAAAACCAAGATCGGGCTCCTATAGTAAGGAGGACTCTAGGTGGTGGAATACTACAAATAATTGAAGGTATTATGGGATGAACTCAATGATTATGATGACATCCTAGAATATACATGTGCTGCAGCCCTGAGATACGTGAAGAAGAAGGAGGTGGAGAAGATCTACCAGTTTCTCATGGACCTTAATGCTGAGACCTAGGGAATGTTCATTCTCAAATTCTCAACCTCAAGCCACTCCTGTCCCTCAGTAAGGTTTATTCTATGATCATGCAGGAGGAGAGGAAGAGGAAATGGTGCATGAAACCCCAGAGGTTTCGATAGGGACTAACCTGCATAATTACAGCCACATCAATACCAGTCAAGCCCTTATACTATACAAACCAGAAGGAATCCAGCAGGGGGAAATGGATGATCCATCAAACAAAGGCAAACAGGTCCAACAAACACTAGAGCTGACCCCATCCTCCACAGATTATGGGACAACAACAGGTCAGCTCAATCCAGAAAAATTCAGCTCTAAAAAACATGCTGCAAAAAAACTGAAACGCTTCAACCCTTATATGAAGAAGGGATCATTTGCTAATTTAGTCGATATCGAGAACCTTACGGAGACACCAGTTCAGATTTGGGAAGGGGTACAAACACGGGCTTTGGTGGCTAGCCCTAATAAGCCACCAATGCAAACATGAAGCTCCTAAGCTGGAACTGTCAAGGTTTAGGCTCTCCCTTGACAGTCCAGAATCTACGAGCCATGGTAGCTCGTGAGAGACCTAATATAGTCTTCCTAATGGAAACAAAAAATAAAGAAAACGTTGTGGATCGTGTGAAGAGGATAATTCAGTTCAGCAACTCTTTTGTAGTTAATCCAGTGGGTACGGCGGGTGGTATTGCTCTATTATGGGATGAAATGGTATGAGTGACAGTGGGGTTCAGCTGTGCAGACCGACTGGAAGTGGAATGTGAGGACCTAGAAAATGGAGTAAATATGCATATTTCTCTGTTACATGCTCCTACAAATTTTCAACAGCGAGCCAACCTATGGAATATGGTACGTACATGCAATGCTCCTTTTCATGTTCCCTGGCTGTGCATTGGCGACTTCAATGAAGTACTTTATCAATGGGAGAAAGTTGGGAGACAGGAGGTTGAGAGATATCGAGTTATGGCGTTTCGGGAATTCATTGACTCTTGTTCTCTAATGGAAATTGCAAGCAAAGGATGCGCCTTTACATGGACTAATAACCGTGAAAGAGGTGAGCTAGTTAAAGAAAAACTCGATTGTGCTCTTTGTAATATGGAATGGAGAGCAATCTTTCCTCAGGCTGAAATATACGCTTTCCCCGCCGTAGGTTCTGATCATAGCCCACTTTTGCTTAGCACAGAGTCACCAAGAAGGAAAACTCAAAAATCATTCAGATTTGAAACTTATTGGCTGACCCATCCAGAATTTACAGCAGTGGTGAAAGATGCATGGCAGGAAAACAGGGGAACCCACCAAAGCATTGCTGATCTTACTTTGAAAGTAAAACAGGCCTTAGGGAGGTGGAACCAAAAAACATTCAAAAATGCAGCAAAGCAAATTGAAGAATGTCGGCGCAAACTCATGGATATTATAAACTCTACAAAAGGAGCAGGTCAAGGAAATGAGTACCGAAGCATAAAAGAACAATTAGAAGGTCTCTGGAGACAAGAGGAAATGTACTGAGGAATGAGGTCTTGCATTAATTGGCTACGGTGGGGTGATCGCAACACAAAATTTTTTCATGCTACCACTGTTCAGAGGAGACAGAGAAATAGTATTACTATGCTAAAAATTTCTGAGCAGGAGTGGAGTCGGGACCCTATAATTCTCAAGCAACATATTACTGATTTTTACAAGAACCTATATACTTCTGTGGGATCGAGAGACTATAGCCCAGTTATAGAACAGTGTCCAATGGTGGTAACTGAGGAGATAAATGCAGACTTAACAAAACCAGTTACAAGAAAGGAAGTGCAAGACGCTGTTTTCCAAATGGGTGCGACAAAGGCCCCGGGGCCGGATGGGCTAAATGGTATCTTTTACCAAAACCTATGGCATATCATAAATGAAGACATATTTCGGATGGTTGACAGTTTCTTTACTCAAGGTAATTTCGATCCAGTCCTAAACAGCACTCAGATTACCCTCATTCCCAAAGTGGCATCCCCCGAAAGCATCACCGAATATAGACCTATAAGTCTTTGCAATTATAACTACAAGATAATCGCAAAGGTTATGGCCAATAGATTGAAAACCTAGCTCCCTCAGATTATTTCTCCTGAGCAAAGCGCGTTTATTGGAGGTCGTCAAATACAGGACAGTATTTTCATCGTTCAGGAGGTCCTACACCAGCTGAGAATCAGGAAGAGAAAGAGGAAATTCGAAGCTGTCCTAAAACTTGATATGCAGAAAGCCTATGATAGAGTGGAATGGGATTTCTTATGTGATTATATGTTGCAAATGGGGTTTTGTGCGCAATGGGTCTCACTGGTAAAATTCTGTGTTTCCTCAGTAAGTTTCAATGTTAAGGTGAATGGGGAACTCTGTCAACAATTCTCTCCTACCAGAGGGTTACAACAAGGCGACCCTCTTTCCCCATACCTATTTATCATAGTGGCAAATGTGCTATTCTCATTAATAGCTAGAGCTGTGCAAGACGGTACAATTAAAGGAATCCAGCTTAACAACTACTGTCCAGTCCTTTCCCATCTACTGTTTGCGGATGACGCCATTTTCTTTTTGGAAGGAAGAGTGGAAGAAGCCCAAAATTTGGCAAACACCCTGAATTGCTACTGTTTTGCCTCCGGTCAAACCATAAATCTAGACAAATCAGGGGTTTTCTTTGGGAGAAGCTGCCCCCAACAGTTACAACGGAATATTGCCTCAGAATTACGAGTACCTATATTGGAGAAAACTGGGAAATATTTGGGATTGCCTTTAGATTGGGGGCAAACGAAAAAACAGATGTTTTCAGGACTATTTGGGCGAGTAGACAGAAAATTGGAAGGGTGGAAGGAGCAAGTAATATCTAAAGCCGGGGAAGAAGTCTTACTTAAAATGGTTGTACATGCTCTACCAACCTACGCCATGTCCATATTCAAAATCCCTATCTCCATTTGCAAAGCAAAAGATTGCAAATTTCTGGTGAAAATAGAATGTGCATCAGAAAGGCATACATTGGAAGAAGTGGGACATTCTGAAAACCAGAAAAGACAAAGGGGGACTTGGATTCAAAGACCTAGTCGACTTCAATCATGCCATGTTGGGTAAACAAGCGTGGAGATTATGCCAAAACCCAGAAGCGCTATGGAGTAAGGTGTTAAAAGGGCTCTACTTTCCTACCATTGACTTCTGGATAGCTAAAAGAGGCACTCGACCATCATGGGGATGGCAAAGCTTACTGAGGGGCCAAGCAATTATTGAACCAAACGTAAGATGGGAAGTTGGGGACGGGCAGCGAATCAAAGTCAGAGAAGACAGGTGGCTACCAATAGGGAAAATCGGAGGGCCCTATAACCAAAACGAGCCTAAGCTTGTGGCGGACCTCATTAACCCAGGCCTACGACAATGGAACTCACCACTTATCTTAGGCATTTTTGACAGCCACATAGCACAACAAATCCTAGCAATTCCCCTCAGTATAAATGCAAAGCCAGACAAGTTGGTATGGGCTTCTAGCAAGTGTGGTGCATACAAGGTCAAAAGCGGCTATAATCAACTACGCAACCAGCACAAGAAATCAACAGAGCAACAAGCCTCCTCATCATATCAGGTTCCTAATAGCCTATGGACCGCAATATGGCAATTACAGACTAATCCCAAAATACGTTTTTTCATGCGGAGCATGTGCAGTGAGAGTCTTCCCACAAAAATTAATCTCTATAAGAGGTAGATCGTACCTGATGATATTTGCCCAGTATGCTCCCTAGCCCCAGAGTCAATGGAACACCTGTTTACAAGGTGCGGATGGACTAATCAGCTTTGGATAGACTTAAACTTGGGAGTCCCTATCAATCCCGCACTAATCACACGAATTGACAAATGGGTGCACGAGTACCTGTCTTCGGGAGCTCCGGCGCAGGACAAAGCCCTGTTTTCGACAGCTCTCTGGTTAACATGGAAGGCTCAGAATACGCTGCTATTCCAGGGTCGAACGCCCAACCCGTCCTGCGTCAAACAAGAAGCGATCATTACTACCCAACTACAGCAGAAATGGAACGCACATAAACCGGAATCAGCAAGAACTCACCGCGTTGTCATCGAGGAGTGGCTTCCTCCGGCGTTCAACTCAGTGAAACTCAACACCGATTGCTCCTGGTCAGACTCGGATCTGAAGGGTTCGGTAGTAGGGATTTGCAAAGGCAGCGACGGGGTGCTCCTTGATGGGTTTGCGACGGAGATCCATGCTCAATCGACTGAGATGGCCGAAACCCTAGCTGTGCGTGCGGGGTTGAAGTGGGTAGAAGAAAACAGCAACTCAAACTACTCTAACTGGAGAAGACTTCGTCCAACTAAAGGAGATCTGCACGTGCTTCTGTCTTCCGACTGCTTCTCTGCAGTACGGGCCATTTTGGGCCAAGCCGAGCCCACATGGGCTTTACGAAGCCTCATACTGGATTGCCGAGAGTTGTTGGGCCGTCTGCCGAATACCCAGCTGATTTTTGAACCGAGAGGCACGAATAGGGCCGCGGACTGGATCGCCAAAACCCATCAATCCGAGACTCTTCCCCTCGATTGGGTTCTCACGCCGCCACAGCAACTATTTTCCTTGTTATGTTTAGATGCAGGAACTGACTGTAATGTTCCCTATGGTTGACTATCAATGAAAACTTTTTTCACGACCAAAAAAAAAAAAATGCAGGAGGAGCGCCAACGATCAATTGTTCGGGAGAGGGAAGAGAAGATCGAGGGTGCTGCTTTCTCGATTGGAAAAGCAAGCCCAAGGAAAATACCATTCAAGAAATCTAAATGTGATCATTATGGGAAAATTGGGCACAAGAATTGATTGGATATCTTCCAAATTGGGAGTTAAGGCGAGGTGGAGAGGCATGAAAAGGGAATCCTTCCATAGCGGCGTACATTCCACACAGGCTAGTAGTGGCGGTTCCGACAATATTGAAGATACCAATCAAGGAGGTCTGAAAGGGACCCTAACAACAACAACAATTAGCAGTGATCAATATCAGCATTTGATCAATCTACTCAGCGATGAAACTGCCCACTTCAAATGATCAACTCACAAGTAAGTTTAATTGGCCCAATGATATCTTCACAAATTAGATTATCGATAATGGCGCCTCCGAACATATGATGGGGCAGCTTTTTCTTCTAAATCAACTGAGGAACATCACGGGTGGATTTCCTATTCGAACTCCTGATGTAAAAGTGACTCATGCCATCAAGAGAGGGAATGTTCATTTAAGCCCTAAGAGAGGGGATGTTCCAAACTTTAAGTGCAATCTTATTTCTATCAGAAAATTGGGTTCAAATTTGCAATGCTCAGTAACGCTCCTCTTCTCGATGTGTCATACACTACCCTCAAAGAGGTCGATTGGAGTGGGTAATCTTCGAGAAGGGGTTTATTATCGTGGATGCATGGGCACACATACAGCTTTTCCAGTAGTCAAAGGACATAATATTTGATATATGGCATCAACAATTGGGGCACCCATCACGGCAAGCTTTGAATTTGATTACCGGTATTTGAATAAATAAATAAAGAGTTGATTTATCTAATGTATGTTGTCGTGCAAAACAAACCTATTCCTCGTTTCCTTTAAGTAAAAATAAAGCCCGTAGGTGTGTTGATTTGTTGCATTGTGATGTTTTGGAGCAATATAAGATAGCTTCTCTACCAGTGCACATTATTTTTTACCATCATCGATAATTATAGTCGAGCAATTTGGGTTTATTTGATGAAGGAAAAATCAAAGACATATAAAATCTTTGTTAATTTTTATCACATGGTAAAAATCCAATTTGGTCGAGTAGTTAAAATAGTGCGGAATGATAATGGCAGTGAATTTCTTTCTAATTCCATAAAGGATTTTTTCTCTAAGTGTGGAGTCATACATTAGATGTCATGCACCTACACGCCACAGCAAAATGGGCGAGTTGAAAGAAAACATCGCCACATCCTCGACATAGCATGGGCACTTTGTTTTCAAGCAAATTTACCAAGTCATTTTTGGGGTGAATGCTTATCAACGACTGCTTATTTTAATTAATTATACTTCAACTCCATTATTTATCTAGAAAAATGCCTTTTGAGCTTTTGTTTGGGAAACCCCTGGGTTATAGTAATTTGCGAGTTTTTGGGGCATTATGCTATGCCCACAAAATGTCCAAGGGAAAAGATAAATTTGTGGAATGGGCAAGAAAATGTGTATTTTTGGGATATCCATACGGTATAAAGGGTTAGAAGGTTTTTGATTTGGAAATTGAAGAATTATTGGTATCTTATGATATTGTTTTCTACTAACAGAATTTCCCATTTGCTCAACAACCTACACATGAGAAACAAGACACTCTTCCTCTTTTGACACTGGCTCATGAGTTGGGTCTTATTGATGAGGGGTGGAATCAACCTTAGGGGGAGGAAGAAAGGGTATCAAGCCAAGTTCGTAAAGAAAAAGAGCAAACAGCGAAGCAAGATTATAATAGTATAGTCCAAGTTGAAGAGCAACCCAACAAGCAGTCCAATGACCAAATTCTAATTCCAAATCGCCTTACACAACAGAAAAGATAGCCAACCCGTTTGCGAGATTATGTGCGCCATGCAGTCCAAACAACGACCCCAACTCCACAGCCCACTTCATCGATATCTTTAGGTGCGGTTTTTCCAATCAAGAAATTTATTTCTATGAGCAATTTATTAAACCTCACTTTGTTTTTTTAGCAACCGTGGATTCTGATATTAAGCCTAAGAATTACAATGAAGCTACTAAAAATAATCTATGGAGAGAAGCGATGGCAACAAAAATTAAAGCCCTCGAAGATTATAAGACTTGGACTCAGGCAACTATACTGGAGTGTAAGAAATCCATAGGGTGCAAGTGGGTTTACAAAATCCAACGTCAAGCTGACGGTAGCATTGAGCAATATAAAGCTTGTCTTGTTGCCAAGGGATTCACCTATATAGAAGGCATAGATTTCCAAGAAATCTTCACACCGATGGCTAAACTAGTCACTGTACAATGTCTTCTCACAATTGCATTGGCTCATAATTAGGAGTTACATCTAATGGATGTTAACAATGCATTTCTACGTAGCAACTTAGATGAGGAAGTTTATATGAAGCTTCTACCAAGTTTGACAACAACAAGGTCAAATCGGGTACATTGATTACAAAAGTCCTTATATGTTCTTCGACAAGGATCTCTAAATTGGTTTTCAAAATTCTCTAATGCATTGAGGGAGTATGGTTTTGATCAATCATCAGCAAATTACTCGTTGTTCACTTATTCTCACAATGGTACTTTTCTAGCCGTGTTAGTATATGTTGATGATCTCATCTTGGTAGGCAATAATTTAAAACAATGTGTAGCATTCAAAGGGTACCTTGATGAGCATTTTCATATCAAGGACCTTGGCCAATTAAAATATTTTTTGGGAATCGAAGTAACAAGAACGAACTCAGGATTATTTCTCTGCCAGAGAAAGTATACACTTGACATCCGACATACGGACCTCAGGAGTGTCATAATTTGGCACGGAGGGATACTTAAGTGCCAAAACTTACAAACGGTACACTTAAGTACCAAAATCGGAGCAAAATGGATCACTTAAGTGCCAACGACGAAAAATTCAGGCCAAATTGCCACATGTCCATTTTCCGGCAACTTCATTTACTAACGGAACATTTTTTTTCAAAATAAAAAAAATCCACGTGGCAATTTTTTTAAAAGAAATTGTCCACATCAGATTTTTAAAAAATTAAAATCGATTTTATTATAAAAAAAAAAAAAAAGAAGAAGAAGAAGGGGATCGGTGAGGGTTGTGCAGCCCTCGCCGCCGCCGCCATCGCCGCCCCACCATCACCGGGAAGGGCCGGCGACGGTGGGCAAGGGTCGACCGGGGTCGGCCGGGCCCGGCCAATGACCGGCAACCCCGGCCAGCCTATGGCGAGGACCGGCGACCCTCACCGAATCTGGAGAAGGGTCGTGACCCTCACCGCAAGCCGCCCAGGGCTCGCCGGGCCCAACCGACCCCGGCCGACCCTCACCCACCGTCGCCGGCCCTTCCTAGCAATGGTGGGGCGGCGACGGCGACGGCGGCGGCGGCGGGCAAGGGCTACACAGCCCTCGCTAATCCCCTCTTTTTCTTCTTCTTTTTTAAATTAATCAAATTTATAATAATATATATTTATAATTATTTAATATTATTTAATTATTTATTTTTAAAATTCACGTCGAGCAAAACGACGTCGTTTTGCGCTGATTTTTTCGTCGATTTAATTTCCGGCGAGCCACGTAGGCAAAAAAATTAATAAAAAATTGCCACATAGGATTTCTGGCAGGGTTTCGACGACTTGGCACTGAAATAATCCATTTTTTTTTAAAAGTGGTACTTAAGTGTACCGTTTGTAAGTTTTGACACTTAAGTGTCCCTCCGTGCCAAATTGTGGCACTCCCACTGTACTTATGCCCTAGACATCCTATCGTAATTCGGCATGCTAACAACTAAACTAGCGACTTTTCCGATGGAGCAACAACACTGGCTAACTACAGTAACTGGACCTGCCATGATAGACCCAAGTTGTTATCGTCAATTAATGGGACATCTACTTTATCTCACTATCACTCAGCCTAAATTATGTTATTCCGTCCACATACTTTGCAATCGAAGGAACATCACTGGGAAGCAGCTATACAAGTTCTTCCGTTTCTCAAGAAAAACCCAGCACAAGGGATTTTATTATCAATGCCAACTTTTCTCAACTTGACTGCCTTTTGTGACTCCGATTGGGCAAGTTGCCCAATCACTCGACGATCGGTTATTGATTACCTTGTTATGCTCAATGGTTGTCCCCTGTCTTGGAGAACCAAGAATCAAACCACAATTTATCGATCCTTTGTTGAGGTTGAATATCACACTATGGCAACTACCATTAGTGAACTGATTTGGTTGTGCACTTTACTTGCCTCCCTTGAGGTATTGCACGACGAACCGATGGCTCTTTATTGCAACAACAAGCTGCCTTACACATGGCGGCGAACCCAATGTTTCACAAATGAACAAAGTACATAAAGATTGATTGCCACTTTGTTTGCAAACATGTACAATTAGGCACCATTAGAACTGAACATGTACCCACTAAACTTCAATTGGCAAACATTTTTACCAAGGCATTAGGTTGAGATCGGTTTGCATTTCTTGGCATTCGTGACCTCCATGCGCCAACTTAAGGGGGAGTATTACAGAAGATTTGCTAAAGATTTACATTATGCTTTTCTAATATTTAATATATCTCTTTTATCGGTTAGGATTTGCTATTTTTGTTTTTCAGTTAGCATAATATTTGGTGTATCTCTTATAATTAGGTAGAGATATTTGGTAGATCTTTTTTTTCTCTTTTCTATTAAGCAATATATTGTATAAATATATGTACTATATCTTAAGTAATACAAGTGAATTAGGATTCATTTCACGTAGTTCCGTACTAAGCAGAGAGGTCACGAATCTCTGTACTTATTTTCTATAATAAGAAATCGATTTGAACTAATTGAACTTATAATTTTTGGGGTCAGGAGAAAATAAGAAAGAAATACTTCAATAACCTATCACTTTTTAATGTCCTTGGAAGGAGTGCACTAATTTTCTTTTTGGCCGAAGTCTGCGCGCAATTCTTTCTTTAATCGGGGTTACTAGACACAGGATGCGAGCTGTGATTATTCTTGATGCCGAGAAGCATGAAGACAAAATCATGTGCACACCCAAACTTAGTCTACAAATTTTTTAATTACTTTATATCATATATTATCAAAATGCTAGTTCGTCCCTTATAACTTGGTGATTTTTATCGAGGTATGATGTGAATAAAGTCAAGCTCATTACAAAAATGATATTCGTGCGTTTGTGTCTCCATAATAATTGTTGAGTACAAATGACGCGGGATTTTAAAATAGAAATGTGGAACTTCAACAGGAAAAGCAAAAAAAAAAAAAAAAAAAAAACTGTGAGAACATCCAATGAAAACTAATTATCATGAGGCAACTTGCGTGCGCGCGGGACTATGCTCCATTCTTCAGGCAATATCACAATGAATTTATGATTTTAATAGTATGGAGATATATGAGAAGTACATAAATTTCATAATAAAGTAAATCCAAACAGTATCGACCATCTGTGTGCACATGCTTTCACAAAAATTAGAAACAAAAGCTCCTAAAATGGATTTTTTCCATTTTTATTTTCAGTTTTCATTTTGATCATTTTTAGTTCGTAATTAGAGAATGGATAATGAAGGGCTTGAACATTTTATTTATTCTATTATTCTTGTGCCTTTTTATCATCCATGGTGGGTATCCACGTGGACAACAATGATGGACACCATCATGAGGCACGACATGAGACCCTACTAGCTCACGGGGACGAGAACTTCTTGAAGAAGTCATGAATGTGAGCAGTGACCTCCTGGTGCTTCTCTTGCTGGAGGAAATGAGCCGCTCCTTCCATCACCACCACCTCTTCCAGGTTGGGCACTGCTCGCTTGAACCCGCCACCATGGATGTACTCCTTCGCACCAGGCATGTGATAGGTGATGTCCAGGTCCCCCACCATGAATTTTACTGGCACTTCGATTCGCGCTCCAGTCCACGGAGCCGCTAGCTCCCAGTTTCTGCATCCATAAAGGAGTTTATTATCAATCTAAATGGACCTAAGATAAAGCTTTGATTGCTATGGTAATAAACAAAGAAGCAAAAGATTTTAGTAATATGTAATTTTTACTCGGTGTCCATCGTCATTTACATGAAACGCTACAGATCCGTATCAATTTGAGGACACATCTACTTAAATTGTTGAACAGGAAAACAAATCAGCTAGTATACTTGCCCACGCTTTGAATGGATTTTATCATTCAAAATTTTACTAGCATCAGACATCTTAGATGTCCTATTTCCTTTCTAATTCGACATTTTTTTTTTTTGATTCAACACTATTTCCTTCATTTTTTTATGCAACCATCATTCTTTAATTAAGTAGGATTTACTTTCATCTTATATTTTACTTCTCTTTGTATGGAAATGAACCAAAGGATGCCCTATTAAGCTCTATCTCATGATATTGATTCATGTTAACAATTGTCTATATTTCCTCTGCCACAAAAGATATGTTATTTATAATACGATTATTTTACCGTTATATTTTATTTTTTTTCAAATCTCTATATGATGTTTCGCATAGCCCCAGGTTTTCCTATAACTTTTATTTTTTCATTAAAAAAATCTTAAAATTTTATTTCGAAAAGATAATAATATTTTCCCATCAAATTGAATGCACTTTACGTTCAAAAGTCACTCTCACTATAATATATTAGATACTGAATTAGATCAATTAGCCATCGTCTTACGATGCAAGCACTATTTAGGCTAAACGTTCTAGTGTTCTCCTCCTCCTAAGGTCCGTTTGGTTCACTTTTGGGAAAATGACTTAAAGAAAATGCAAATACCTTTAACCTAATGAGACTTTCCGAAATGCTATTTTGTTTGGCAAACTATAACTTTAAAGTGCATAGAAAAATAGCTTTGGCTTAAATACCGTTTGGTAATACCGCATTTGCAAAGTTTTTTTTTTTTCAATATGGTGGAGCTCCACCGCCGGCCAACTGCCGGCAGCCAGATCTGGCCATAGGAGAGCTCGCCTGAGGTCGGACGACCTCAAGCGTGGTGGTCTGGCCGCCGAGCAGCCTCCTCGGGTCGCGCGACCCAGTCGCGGCGGCCAGATCTGGCCGCCACCCACCGTCGCACGCGCGACCCAAGGCCCCGCCGAAGGTCGCGTGACCTCGGGGAGGCCACCCAAGGTCGCGCGACCTCCTGCGACGCCCTAGGTCGCGCGACCACGGGCGGGGGCAAGGCGGTGGTCGCTGGGGGTCGTCCCAGCAGCGGTGGCCGACTCCACTTGATTTTTAAAAAAAAAAAGTCAAAGGGAGATTGACTTGCATTCTCCAAATGCTGAAAGCTCAATGCTGGGGCAACCTCAAATGTGGAACCAAACACAAAATATTTTTTTCAAGAGGCTTTAAGGGCTGAAAGCCCCTTGAGAAAGGTGAACCAAATGGGGCCTAAATCCATCAACTTAAACATTGGGAAAATGTGAAGGAAACGCATCCATGGGTAAATGGTATGGAGGAACATGACTCGAACACCAATAGTATTTATGGTTCAGATTTCTACCTTATAAACTTCCGCCATAACTCAAAGCCAGATCCTACTCCGACCAAGCGTCATTTAATTTTTTATCAGCATCATCTTCATCATTCATACCGTAAGAGTGCATAAACTTAGAGAGAGGGTCTTACAAGTCTACACAACGGTAATAGTTGAATCCTCCGGTGAAGCCGGTCCGGCTGAATTGGGTGGCGTAGTAGTTGATGTCGTCCTCGGTGAGCCAAGAGGGCAAATCCGCCTGGCGGCCATCGGAGAGTTTGACCAATCCTGAGAACCCTAGTTCCTTAGGCACGATAGGCGGCCTCGGGTCCCGGCCTGTGAGTAATAGCTTCAAGACCTTGGCCGTATCGGCTTTTGCAAAGTCCTCTTCAGCCTCTCCAGGTTCCTTCCCAGTACAAAGATTACATACACAGCCAGGAAAGTAAATAACGGTTGACTTGTACACTACTAACAGCAAAAGCTGACCGCAAAAAGTGGGAACGGGAACGGGAACGAGCCGAGTCGGAGTCGTAAATCTTATGAAAATTCAAGCCCAAGCCCAGGTCAGATCCGGACTAATTTTAACAATTCCTCACCTGAAACCGGCAGACGTAGTAATCATCGCCGAACATCGCCCTCATCGACTCGATGGGCTTCCTTCCCGGATTCCTTTGGAACCACGTGACGCTCGTGTTCACCAGCGCCTTCACCCGCTCGGGCCTGAGCAGGCACAAGTACCACGCGATTATCGCCCCCCAGTCGTGCCCCACCACGAACGCCCGCTCGATCCCCAGCGCATCCAGCATCCCCACCAGGTCCCCCACCGCGTGGAACGCCGTGTACGACTCCACGCGCGGCGGCGCGTCGGTGCCGCCGAAGCCCCGGAGGTCGGGCGCGACGGCGCGGTAGCCGAGGGCGGCGAGGGACACCATCTGGTGGCGCCACGAGTACCAGAGCTCCGGGAAGCCGTGGATGAAGAGGACCGTGTCGGGGCCGTCGCCGACCGACGCCACGTGCATGTTTATGCCGTTGGTGCGAACGGTTGCGTGCTCGATCTTCTCCATTCGTCCGATGTTTCCCTGTTTTGCCTCCGTTCTCTGACTGAGCGAGTTTTGCGAGTGCGGCGAAGAAGATGAAGAGATGAAATGAGAAAATGGAATAGATCGAGAATTTGGTCCTCTTCGTTGAACCTCGGCACGGCAACCAGAGAGGAAGAAGACAAAATGATATTTCCCTGGTTAAATTTTTTGGTCATATAAAATAATAATTAATGAAAAGACGGACATTTAATACCTGTCCAAAATGACAGATTCGTATTATGTACTTGAACTCATCTCTAAAAATTATATTTTTATTCATCTTTTTTTCGTAATCACTTTCCACTCTTCCTAACAATGAAAAGGAAAATCGATTTGTTTCGCCTCTTTTTTCTCCACTTCAATTTTTTTCACCTAAATTTTCTCCACCTCCTTTTTTTTTTTTGCTTCCAAACATCGTGTATTGTCCATGTTTGGAACACGACAATTAGAAGAATGATTAAAGAAAAATTCTTTTAAGAAAAAATGAAGGAAAATATGGCCCATTTAATACAAACAGAAAAGACTAGCTATTCTAGTTAGGTTTTCAATCTTGAAAAATTATATGAAACGAATTACTATCTCAAATGTACCATTTTGAGATTAACATTCATTGTGCCCTTATTCCTTTTTTTCTTCTCTCTTACACACACATTTTTAACTTTACTATAGCAATAATAATCGAAATTATAGTGATAACAGATATTTACATAGATAGATGGATAGATGAGCTATTGTGATAAAGTCATTACAAAAATCAAAAGACATCTTTTTTAATTTTTGAGATAATTTTTACATTTTCTCTTTTATATTTTGTGATTATAATAAGATCCTTGTTAGATATAATTAGGAATTTTCCTTAATTTTGCATATCTCTCGTGATTATATATATCTTGGAGATTTTCCATATCTTGCTTGATTATGCATACTCTAAATTGATCCTAATTGATTATAATTATTATTTAAAAATAATCATCTAATAAACTCATTTCATTATTAGATACACAAAAATTATACAGAAATTACTTAATTCTCCCATCCCCTTATTTCTTATCTTGCCATCATAATTAGCCAAATAAGGGAAATATATTAATTATCTATAATAATCGTTTATACTATTTTTAAGTGTTCAATCCATCCATGCATGTCATTATCCTAGTTCTATACTAAGTTGAGAAGCCACGAGCCTCTGCATTAACTTTTCATTGCAAGATATCGAGTAAGCTAATCAAACTCACAATTTTCCTGGTGGGGGAGAAAATATGAGAGGAATACTGCAATATTATTTTCTTTTTCTTTTTCTCGGTAGAAGTACATTACTTTTTTATTTTGGCCGAAGTCTGTGCAACCTTTTTCTTTTCCTCAGTAGAAGTACATTACTTTTTCATTTTGGACTCCGAAATCTATGCACTATCCTTATTTAATTGGGGTTAATGGAACATTGGATGCGACCTGTGAATATTCTTGATGCCAATGGGCATTAAGACAAAATCATGTGAACAAAATTATTGATCAATGGAAGAACAATATCACCATTTTTGTCTTCATATCTTAATTACTTTATATAATAGATTATCCAAATGCAGTATTCCATATGTGCTGAACATTTATACTGAAAAAGAAAACGTGGAACTTTAACGGGATGGAAAGATTTCCGAGATCGTGTAATGAAAATTAATTATCAGATGCGTGCTCGATTATTATTCATTCTTTGTCTAACCTCATAATAGATTAATAATGAAATTAACAATTTTAATCGTATGGAGAAACACTTTGACTTTAATTTTTTTAATCATTATACAAAGGCATTTTGAGAATACATACATAGGGTAGGGAAAAGTGTAAGAAAAATCCTAAAACGTTTTGCGTTGGTGTCAATTTAGTCTTAAACTTTTTGACTTGATGCCAATTGAGTTCTCTTATAATGGTGAGCATTTAGTGTGCAAGGTTAAAAGATCTACATATGACATGAAACAAGCATTCCGTCAATGGTACCTAAGATTTTATAATGCCATCTCTTCATTCTGTTTTATAGTGAATATATACTAGAAGTTAGCGAGAACAAAATTTATTTTCTTGTCCTAAATATAGATGATATTTTACTTGCAACTAATAACAAATGGTCGATACACAAAGTAAAATAATTTCTCTTTAACAGTTTTGATATGAAGATATAGTAAGGCATCTTATGTGATTGGTATTAAGATCCATAGAGATAGATCTTGAGAAATTTTAAAACTATTTCAAGAACCCTATATCAATAAACTTTTAGAGAGATTTCAGATGAAAAATTGTTTGCCAAGTATAGCACCTATTGTGAAGGGTAACAAGTTCAATTTGAATCGATGTCCAAAGAATGATTTAGAAAGAGTCGCATTGCCTAGGCGAGGTGATCCCTCGCTTGTGGCTAGCCTTTGCCTACCTAGCTAATGGCTGGTGAGGAATGGCCTCACCTCAGCAAGGGTCACCGAGCCCTTACCAACGCTCGTCGGAAAGGAGAAAACAGAAAAGAAAAAAAAACTAATTCAAAATTAACATTATCTTTTAACAAAAATACTCTTGATAGACTGGAATATTTAGCCGACCGTCTACTAGCAAGGTCAAGCCTTTATTAGAAACAATAATTGCCATTTCATGCCCTTATTTGAGATATATTGATCACTTCAAATCCTTATTTGACATAATGTTCATTTTAGGCCATTGTTTAAAAAAATAAATGCATTTTAGGGCCTTGTTGGAATTTTCACTAAAAAGTATGAATAATAGATTGAACTCAGAGAGAGAGAGAGAGAGAGAGAGAGAGAGAGAGAGAGAGAGACATTTAAAAATCTGTCGTAGAGGAGAGAGAGAGAGAGAGGACATTTAAAAATCTGCCGTAGAGGCCAAATCTCTGTTTTCACTATTCCCGCTGCAGTCGTTATAAATACATATGATTCGGTGGACTCATGTACAATCATAGAATCATGAACGGAACTTGGGCTGGAGCTCACTCATCTTTGACGGGCTGGGCTCTAGCGATGGCTTATGGTATTGGCAGATAATGAGCCCAAAGCCTCATGCTCGCTTTTGTCATTATAAAACTTCTACCTTATAAAATAAGATTAACAATTATAGACAACTCCAAGATGTCGGTTTAATATATAGTAATATATAGTAATTATCGACACTTATGGTATTTACAACAAAATGTGAGATTTTAGTCATTTTCATTTTTTAGTGGCTAGATAATTTTTAATACACCACGTCACACACAACGATACCTAGTCTAAGAAGTGGTTAAAACTTTTAAGGTGGATGGAGTCATGTTACTCAACACCAATTACAATGATTAATCAAGAATTACTGGATTTGTTTGATTGGCTCTCGTATATTGTACGGTACTTCTTGAAGACCACTATGGTTCTTTCGTAACCCTTGTACGAAATAACCCACAAAGGAGGCCTTGAAAGTGACATCGATCCCATGTCACTTTCACCCCTGCACCCCAAACTTATAAAACAGGTCTTTTGTCCCAAACTAAAGATGGCAAGAAGAATGAAGAAAATCATATATAAGAAACAAATGCATTTTCTTTTTCTTTTTTGGGAAGCATCACATGTGATGGGACCAGGGGCGGGTGGAGAAATATGTTTCCTCACTCTCTTTTTTTTTTTTTTTTTTTTTTTTTTCTTTTGTTTCTCCTATCAACTATTTTATTAAAGGTGCGTTATTTCACAGAAAAATGGAAATTTGAGAACATTTTTCTTAAAGTGATTATTTATATTATGTAAAAAATTAGTCAATAATAATTTATGCCTCAACATGTTGTTAATGATGTGAAAAACTTTTGTTGACTAATATTTTTATACATATAAATTAGGGGCGTCAAAATTTTGTGAATCATGTTCTATCTTAATGGATCAAAATGGGTCAGAATGTGTGACCCATTTTCGACCCAACTATAGAATGTATGAGTCATTTTCGACCCATTTTGACCCATTTCTAACCCATTTTTAACCCAACTGTAAAACGTGTTTTTCTTTTTGAGTCATCCTCAAGCTCGATAATTTGGTGGTAACCTACCAGTGACCACGACACTCCGTCGCTCGCCTCCGCAACTCGCCTCCACCCCATTTCAATTTATAAGTTTCTTCCAAAAATATATTTAATTGGTGAAATTCTTTAATATTATAGGTTTTTTACATTTTTATTTTATTTACTATTTTTTAATTTTTAAAATTTGATTTGAAGTTTTATTCATTTAGCATAGAGTTTAAAGTGAGTTTCATTTGAAGTTTTATTCATTTAGATAGAATAAAGTGAGTTTGGGTTTTAAAGATTACGAAACGGATCGGGTATGGCCACTAAATTTATATTACATGAATATGGATCAAAACGGATTAAATGGGTCAATATGGGTCAGATCATTTTCGACCCAATCCAAACCCGACCCGACTCACCCATTTGATGGGTCTAATATAAATTATCATTTTTTGAAAAATATTCTTTTCAATCAATACTTTTTCGTGGAACAATCCGATAATTTTCACAGAAAATATATGCTTTGGATAGGAGAGAATACGGGACCCCACTTGGATTTTGATGCGCAATCATTAAGCACTGATCGCGGCAATCCTATCGGGAGATACTTTTGTGGGTCACGCATGCTCCCTCTCGTCATCCGCCATCTTTCGCTTTCAGCTTTTGATGCACTTGAAACGTTTGCTGCAGAATCTCCAATCCTTTGATCCAGGTCCTGTCACTCAAGTCTCGAATAGGGATGTAAACTATTTATGTCATATTCTTGGCAATACGTGAATTGGGGGAGAATGGGCATCCCGCGATCATACAACCGCCAAAAATGTTCAATAGAAGAAGACGGACAGAGTAGCCAACAAGGATCGGGCATTTCATCCTTATATCTTTATTCCTAACCCGAACATGGGTGTCGGCATGGATGCCTATAACACGAAATATCAATTTTAGGGATCGAACCGAATGATACAATTCGATTCCATTCAATTCTTGATTTATGATTCAGTATTTTGAAATTCCGATTCGTGATATGCATATGGATTTAAAAAGTATGCTTGCTGATTTTGATAATAGTTTGGTAGGCTAGTGTTCAATTATCAAGCAAATCATGTGTTAACAAATGGTGAGATATTGAAATTGAACTTCGCACACATAAATTGTTTTATCATGACCAATTTTGTTCATCGAGTTATTGTTTGGATGGTCTACATGTATGTGCTTATTGAGTTCAATTTTTTTTTCTTTTTTGGGGTCAAAGAGACATAAGTTAGGCTGGTAATAATGGAGCACAATGACCAAGGGAGCGGAAACTCCGGCTGGGCTTAAGCGATGGCTTGCAATGTTGGCAGAGGATGAGCCTAAAGCTTCACGCTATCCTTTTAAAAAAAAAAAAAAAATCTCTATCTTATAAAAGAAGATGAACAACTACAGACAACTCCGACATGTTGGTTTGATATATAGTAATATTATCGACAATTATTGTGTGTACATAAAGTGTGAGATTTTGGTTTCAATCACACTTGGCTTAATTTCAAAGACTGCATTTGGCCATTTGGACTCTTTTTTCGAATAAGATGAGCATATTATTCAATTTCTTATTATCCAATGATTATTTGGTCGCTCATGTTATAATTTCTCATTAAGCTAATATGAGATTCTTCCTCTATCTAATTGACAAAAAAAAAGAAGGAAGCCTCCTGGCATTTCAGTTAGAAACTTCTAATAGGACCCGTTCGAGTCCATCCAGGTAGAATTACCTAAAGCTCCAATATTCCATTCGATGAAGACGGCCAGGACTGAAGACACTGTTCATATGCTTTATCATGAACGTGAAGGAATATTTCTTTTTAGTGGACCATGATCGTAGCAGTGCTCGCCAAAAACTACAAAGATTCATCAAGATTATACCGTCTAATTTCAAGCTGCTTCGCCCGCAGTTTCGATTCAAAACAAGACAAAACAGTTCAGAAAATCATGGGGGTACCCATAGTTTTAATCCTTTGCCTCGATTTTATCCTCCCTGCTCTTGGTCATGCTAGTGCTTAGACAGCGTACCAAATATGGGGCGAGTATGGAGTCTCCAACGGACACCATCCTTCCCGAATCTTTCACCATTGAACTGAAAAATGAAATTGCTCGAACCGCTGTCGAACACTACACCTTAATCTAACGGTGAAAAAACATAAGGGCACGACACTTCTTGGAACATAAGATAGCCCCTAATTATGGCTCTTTCGTGGCCCTTTCTGAAATAACCCATGAAAGAGGCATTTAAAGTGACTTATACTCGAACCTCAAGTCCCTTTCTCAAGCCCCCAAAAAAAGATCTTGTCCCGAAGCTAAAGTAAGGGAAAAAGAACGAAGCAAATCACATAGAAAGTTGGAAAATTTTGGGAAGCATCGTCTCGGGTGGGACTACAGAGAAATATGTAGCGCCACTCCCCTATGTTCTTTTCTATTCTTTGACCTTTTTTTCCCCTTTACCCATTTTATTTAGATATATAATATGTGAGTGCGTGTGTGTGTTTTGGATCGGAGAGAATATGGGAGCCCACTTGGATTTGGATGTCCAAGGATTCAGCACTCCTTTTGAGAGATAGTTCTTGGTCCCATATGCTCTCTAAAGTCTGTCTCCCAACATTCTCACCATCCCATCATCTCTCCCTTTCAGCTCGATGGGCTTGAAGCGTTTGATGCAGAACCTATGATTCTCCGATCAAGTTTTGATGCCGAATCTATCATTCTTTGATCGACCCCACCGCTCGGTCCCTAATCAGGTGTAAATACTTATGATGTTCTTGACAATACAATAAAATTCAAATGTCGACAGGGGGATATTGATTTGCTTGAGACAGTACATTTATGACTGTGGATGATGTAATAGCGGTCGGTCGTCCGGGAAAATGCACTTTAATTAGGTGGCAAAGAATGCCCGTTCAGCTCTTGGATGTTCGGATCAATCCAGACACAGGAAAAAGTTGCGATTTCTTTCTGCATCAACTTGACCTCGTCACCTTTTTCTCCATCGGTCAGTCATCCCCAAAGCCTTGGGTGACGCCTCGAGCAATGCTCCAAAAGAAAGATGGTAAGTGCCTCTTGTACTAGTAGCGTGGAAAAGAGAACAGTACTGATAATTTGTTCCGCGATTAGCTGAACTTTTTCTTTTGTTGCATATTGACCAATGACTCACTTGTCCTCCACCAGTTTATTTAGCAGACCCGCGAACAGATTATTTAGATCAGGCACTTTCGCCTAGGCTGCTACGATGGAAAATAACACTAAAAAGTGTCATGATATTTATACAGCGCTCGTTTTAGTGTCAAAATTTTTCAACGAATCACTTTAGTGTTAATTTGATAAAAGAAGAAAAAAAAAGGGTTAATACCATTAAAAATTTCAAATTGGTACACATATGACAAATTTACTCTAAATTAATTTTTTTACCACGAAAAACCCCAAACTGATATACTTGTGACAAATTTACCCCAAATGATCACAAAAACCTCAGCACGGTATACATGTGATAAATTTACTCATAAACTAATTTCTTGATCACCAAAAACCCTAAACTGGTACATTTGTGATAAATATATCATCCGTTAGATTAGATTTATATCACAAAAAGCCACAAAACCTGAATACAATTATGATAAATGGATAGTAAAATCTCAAATTGGTATCCCAATCAAGTGTCACATGTCATTCAACTTAGCAATTCGATAGTAAAAATTAACGGAAACTAACAAGTGGTAAATTTGTTACAAGTGTATCAATTTAGGGTAAATTTATCAAAGGTATATTAATTCAGGGCTTTTAGTGGTATTAATCTAAAGAAAAAACCCTATCATTTAAATATCATCGCCAATTTGTGATGGTAAAAATCCAATTTTTTTTTTATATTTGAACATCTTTTTATAGGTTAAGATGCCCAAAAATGATGTCGATGTTTGCCCTAAATTTAACAGAATTGGGGATAAATCGGCTCAATTTTCTCATCTTCTTCGAACCCAATTCGGAACGAGGCACTTCGAGGCAAAAGTAAGAGCCGAATCTTGTGATGGAGAAGAGACCAAGCACATGCGGCTCAAGTTCGTGTCATTCAACATGGCTTAATCTACTGCAAAAGTGGAGAGCAGATACAAACAAGCAAGCAAGCTCTACTGCGAAAGGCATTTTCTCTGTCTTCTTCCCAAGATCCGACACACGCAGACAAAAACTCCCTCTCCATCATCTCTATCCAAAGTTGCTTCACTTAGCAGATGAGCAAAGTACAACCTAATTGACTGATTCCTTATCAAAATGCAACTTCAAGCTTGAAACTCTGATGGCGATAAGGCCATTCGTTGCCATGCCGATTCTCACTAAAATCCTATGCACACGACCTAACAGCGAACAGCGAACAAGAGAGAGTCCAAGTCAATAAAGACAAACGATAGAGAGAGATTCGACTATTTTGAGAGTGACATTAAATTCGAAGAGTGCAGGATCATTTTTGTTATGAAGAGCGATTACAATTTGAATTAAACGTTTTATTGAAAAAGTTACATAGAACTTATTATTAGAGGCACTTAAGTGATTATTTCTTTTTGTGATATAAAACTAAAATAATCGCTAAAAATATTTTGACACTAGAATAAATGATGTATTAAAATTATAAAACTTTTAATATTCTTTTCTATTGATGAGATTTGATATCTTTATGAGAAATAATAGTTCCTTTTAACATCATAAATGAGTCATCATACCTAGTTGAAAAGCACATTGTAAAATTGTCAAGCCGCCACTTGCTTATTAATCATGTGCAATGAGAAAATTAGACAGCTAATTAAAAAATCATAATGATTTTCGATGCACCGACTATCTTGTACAATGCATATGGTCGATGCTTTGAAAAGTGAAATATTCTTCATTTAATATGCTTAACAAGTACTTTGAAAGCACTTGCTGACGGATAAAATTTTGGTGTATTCTATCCCGTATGGAGAGTTAGGGAACATATTTGTGCATGGCAAGAGAAGTCAATCCTACGGCGTTATAACACTTATTGTGCTTTCGGGGGAAGAGCTGCTGAAATGGCATTCAAACATGGCTGAATCTTTCGTTTAATAATAACGGAGGGAAGCAACATGCAAATAGTTCGTGCGCAAGTAAGGGAAAGCTCGCGAGTCGTGCCAATTGGGGCATTTTCTGCAACCAAATACAGCCGAGAGGCGGCTCGTCTTTTTCTCCCCCCTCTTTCTGTACGCAATCTGGTGTTGTCCTTAATGGAGCTCCATCGAGTTGATGAGAGTCAGCAGGCTGCCGACTAGGTAGGTGTTGTCCTCAATGGAGCTCCGTGTCTGGTGTCCTTGAACGCCACGAACTACCTAGTCGGCAGGGATAGGATTACCAGACGGCCTCCCATGGTACTACCACACAGGCCAAACCAAGCACCATGTTCGCTTATATATTCCCCCTAGTTTCGTTCGATAGTTAGTCCATGAATGACTTGACCATATATATGCAGCCTTCGTGAGATGCGTCCATCGATCGTTCCCATCAATTTCTGCCCTAGAAAGAAAAGGCACTTTCTCCAGCGGAAGCCATGTTGAACAAAACCAGAGACGAAACGGAGCAGGCCTATCTTCCCATGGTTTTGTCTCCGTTAATGCCTATGCGCCGATTTATGTTTTATGTTACATGTTTGAACATTTATAATTATAAGTGACTACATATTTATCTTATAAATTATTATTTTTGACGGATTAAAATTTATGTTGTTAATCTTTTACTTTGAATCGTCTCGTTACTTATAGTCTCAAATGATTTTGTTGTAAAAAATGAACTGAATAATAAATAAAAATAAAAAAATAAAAGAGGTTCTCGTGTAGACCTTGAAACCGGACCGGAAAAACGAGATAAGTTCCAAAATCGGTTCCAAGCAAACAAAGTAGATTCCAAAGTCCCAAAAATTGAGAACAAGGTAGGTTTTAAATTTCAATTTTAAAACCTACCGTGAAAATAACAAATAATTTATAATAATTTTTTATTTAATTTTTTATGATTTAGAATAAATTATTATTTTTACAATAGAATTATTTCTCTTGCATTACATGTCTTTTAATATATATAGATATATAAAAGAAAAACATGCATTTACTTATGGTTAAGAGAGGACGATTGACTGCAAGATGAAGGTAGTAAAAAATAGGGGTGTGCATGGTCCGAGTGGGCGGTTCCCACCCTAGAACCGGAAACCGCCCACTAAGGACCGGTTCCAAAAATTGGATCCGGAACCGCCCGTTGATTCCATGGATCCACCCGAGAACCGGACCGCCGGTCCTGGTCCGATTCCCGGTGAATCTATGGAACCGGTCTCACAAGGGGGCGAAGAAAAAGAAGCTCCACTAGACACGTATCGAAAATATGGTCTATTTAGAGATTTCGCAAATGTTCTCGCGCTTTTTCTTTACCTCTCTTGGTAGGTTGCCTCAAATAGAACAATAAAAATTGTAAACATGGGCTTCAAAATTTTAATTTTTTTTCAATTAAAAAAATTATTTTTTATAATAAAAATTAATATATATTATTATTATAATACGGTACGGCCCGGATGGGTGGGCGGCGAGAGATCCGCCCATGGGCCGAACCGGACCGCACCCACCGGTTCCAATAAATGGAACCGGGAACCGGACTGTCCCTTTAGGAACCACCGGTTCCGGACCGGTCCGGTCCGGTTCCGGGCGGTCCGGGCGGTTCCCGGTTCTTTTGCACACCCCTAGTAAAAAACTAGAAAAAGTGCGCGCCACATGCGCAAGATTCAGAGATTGAACACTATCTGACAGCAGCGCACAGAAGGAACCTTCCTCTCCTTTTTCCCTCCCTCCCCTCCATTTAACCCCTCCCTCCTCAAAACTCCACCTTCACCTTCACCTCTCTCTCTCTCTCTCTCTCTCTCTCTCTCGTATGGACAACTTCGACGACTCCGCCGCCCCAACGGCGAGCCCCTCTGCCGCCGCCGCTCGCGCCGGCCGCTACGCCCTCAACGGCAAGATAATGCTCTGCACCGTCGTCGTCCTCTTCGTTGCAGTCTTCGCCATCCTCGGCTTCCACAGCCATGCCCGCTGGTTCAACCGCTGCCGCCGCCGCCGCCGCCCTACCCGCCACCGCCGCCTCAACCGCGACTCCGCTCCGGCGGCCGCTGAACCATCCTCCGGCTGCGGTGGTGGCGGTGGCGGCCTCGACGTGTCCGTCCTCAAGTCCCTCCCCGTCTTCACTCATGTGGGCTCCAGGAACGGCGACGTTGGCCAGTTCATCGAGTGCGCCGTTTGCCTGTCGGACTTCGAGGACGGCGAGACGGGCCGTCGTTTGCCCAAGTGCGAGCACGTCTTCCACGCAGACTGCATCGACACGTGGTTCGCGTCCCACTCAAGCTGCCCGCTCTGCAGAGCGCCGGTTCAGGCGGACTTTCAGGCAGCTGCGGAGGTGGCTCCACCGGAGGACGTCAGCGGCGCTGCGGTGGCACAGGGGGTGGTTTGGTCGATCCAGGTTTCCGAGAACGAGACGAGTACGAGTTCGTCTTTGTCTCTGTCACCATTGCCGTTGTCGTCTTGTTGTGGTTCCTGCTCTTCGCCGCCACCGCCGAGGAAGGTGGTTGAGTTAGAGGAAATAACGGTGGAAGAGCCGCCGCCGGCGATGGAGGAGAGATATAAGGAGTTGGAGAAAATGGGTTTGCCCGAACTCAATCGGTCCAAGTCCCCGGGTTATCGGATCCTATCCTTGAAAAGGATCTGGAGTATCTAGTCGGACAAATATTGCTCTTTCTTTCTTTTAATTTCTTTTTCTCTTTTGTTTTTCCTTTTGTATAATTTGCTTTTTAATCTTATTTCTTTTCTTTCTGTTTCTAGGAGATGATGTTTATAGGAAAGGCCTGTGGTTGGTATATCATGTAATACTCTCACCCAAATTAACAAAGCTCGTATCGATCGTTTGTAAGGATGGCAATTTTAGATCCTTTTATAAAATACATATAGTTAACCGTATTTGGATTGAGCTTAACTGTGTTTAAAGTGTAAATGGCTCAACCGATTTTATTTATGAATAATAAACGTATTATTCGTGAGTTTTACCCTTTTAATCATATCAACACGATAAATTAAGATACAATTAGAGATGTTAATATATGTGTAGATAATTTTTACATATTTGTATTTAAGAGAGTTTACATCTTAATACTAACATGTTATCGAACCAATTGGATAAACATGTCATGTTTGTGATGGATGAATGTGATATATTCAAATAAAACAGAAATTAACATGTTATCGAACCAATTGGATAAACATGTCATGTTTGTGATGGATGAATGTGATATATTCAAATAAAACAGAAATTAACATGTTATCGAACCAATTGGATAAACATGTCGTGTTTGTGATGGATGAATGTGATATATTCAAATTAAACAGAAATTCGAAACGCCATATTTATGAAACAACTCAATTACATAATTATTACATCAATCCTAGTGGAGAATTTAAGAATGTCGGTTGCATATGACGTTGAGCATCTTATCGAACCAGTGGGATATTACTGTCATGTTTGAATTTCAAAGATTTGGCACGGTGGAAGAATGAGATGTGTTGGAATAATATCCATACTATGGTCTTTTATTCAGTACGGGGGAATGCTCTTCTTTCCCATTTGTCAAAACATTGCGAAAAACAAGAGTTAGTTTCGAAGGAAAACATGGGGTACAAATATCTTCCTTCTAATTAATTTGCAAATAAATGTATTGATTGAGCCCACCTGTATCTGATAACTCATTATCAGAGCACACCATTAGCATTAAAACATCAAGGGTCCTATGCTTTATGGGAGAAAAGCCTCTTGATGAATTAGTTTGCTCTTTTATCTGGGGGTTCGGACATGGAAACTCAACTGTCTGGAGAGTCATCCCTGCAAGTATCATGAATCGGGTATGTTTGGCTCCGGTTCTTAAGTGGGAAATCCATTCATCAATGGGCCAACCCCGCTAGATAAACAAGCTTTTTTTATCATTTCTTATGATCATTAGAGAAACGGCAGAATATCAACTAAATCAACACTGTGCTGGAAGCAAATTAGTTATATACTTTGCACATCCGAAAGTTGAGACATGGAGTCACATTTGCACATTCCTTCAACTTCTTGTGTTTAATTTTTTGGCCACTGAAATTCATAGTTCATTTCGTGAAAAGTGAACAATACAGTCTTGGAGGTTTCGCATCGGAAAAGTGAATAATTCATGGCTCATATAAAACTTATCCTTAAGATATATGCAACCGATGGACCAGAAATGACTATATGTACAATGGTCAACTATTCACAAGGATCGAATGAACATTAGTTTTGACATCATATTTGCAGGTAGGGAAAAAGTACGCCGGTCGACTTGGAGCATGGAGTGCAGCACGGGATCTGAATCATCAAATGTGAAGGCGATGTCGCTGGAAAGAAGAGGTCGTCATTAGGGAGTAGCAGCCTATCTTCAATGCCGATCGTCCACTTGATCCAATCTTGGAAATCGCCATCGTCATTTGCTCGAGTGATTCCGGCAGACTCGGGGCAGGTTGGTGTCCCCATTAGAAGCTAGCTAGCAATCAGTACGAGGAAAAAATCCGCCATAGCTGCTGATGAAGGGCTACTTCCCATTTGCTCGTTGAATCTCCTGGTGAACATTGTACAAGGCGTCAATGAGGATGACTCATCCATAGTGACCGAGTTGTTGTTGTCGTCGGCGAAAGGCACTGTGATTACATGTTCATCAGTATCGTGGTGAAGGTGGGAACGAGGCCGAATGACCCAAACTGCTTATTCAAACTGTTATGGGCAGCATTTCCATCCTTTTTGCTCAAACTCCTCTTCGTTTCGAACGAAAAGAGTTGCCCAGAACCAACTCGGTTGTCTTGTGAATTTTATTTTTTATTTATTTTTATCTCCACCTTATTTTGGCCTTCCCACGTCCCCGAGCCAGCCGTCCGCTGAACCCTCGATTTGATCTTCTTTGGTGTCGTGCGAACGCAAAAGAATTTGTCGGAAGACGGTTCGAACATCTCCCATGGCTCCTCTTTGGAGATATTGTGCTCGGGAATAAAGATCGGACGGTATCAGCATTCTTTTCACCTTCTCCACCAAATAAAGGTGGAGATCCTCTGTCGGTGGGACATTGTGTCAAATCTGAGCATTCCTTTTCTACGATCTCTCACCAAGGCAAAATATCAATGACTCTCTCTCATTTCTTTTCGCAGTGCTTTGATGAAAGAGATGTACGTAAGATCATTTTATAGTAATTTGAGCTGCCACTTCAAAATTGTATAGTACCATTATCTTCTTGTTCTTGTGTTAAATCTAGATATAATCCGTACATATCTCTGAAATTCTAACATGGCTTAGCACAACAAGACATGTATGAATAAATAGAATGATTATTGGACACTTGAGTATGAGTTGCTTATATAGTTTAGCACTACTTATATAGTTTAGCACTACTGATTTGTAAATGAACGTGCAATCCTTGAAATGCATATTGTTATCCATCAACCTCTTTATTTTAAGGTGCGATTATTTCGCGAAAAAATTTAATAAAAAAGGAAAATATAAATATTTTTCTAGAAAGTATTTCTCAAGGGTACAATTAGTTTTTTTTTTATGATATACGATTGAAAATGTTTTTGATGTTTGGATTTCATTAGAAAATATTTTATCTCAAGGAAAAAAATCAAATTTTTAAATACATATTTATTTTATTTTATTTTATTTTATTTCCTTCGGTTCCAACCGCCTCTCCACCTCTCGCATCGCTCCTTCCTCCCATCCACCGCCACCGTCGCCATCTCCGACGACCTCGCCTCCTTCTGCGCCGACTCCGTCCACCGAAGCTCGGCCGAGCTCGAAGCACAGGCACGGGCCGGCGGGCCTCAACCGCGTCCGAGGCGCAAGCGCACGCGTCCCAAACAAGGACGAATCTGCGCTCGCACTGGAAGAAGGCACAGGCGCACAGAACAGAGAAGCAGCAGAGCTCCCCGACGAGGTAAAAAATGGCGAAGGGGAACTCGATGTGAACGGCGGCTGAGCCATTCCGAAGGGC
The DNA here is from genome assembly GCA_014182845.1 of Corymbia calophylla. Taxonomy (NCBI): domain Eukaryota; kingdom Viridiplantae; phylum Streptophyta; class Magnoliopsida; order Myrtales; family Myrtaceae; genus Corymbia; species Corymbia calophylla. The sequence continues at coordinate 26,999,898 of CM024703.1, forward strand.
GACGATCCTCCGGACGCGGCCGACGACGGTGTACCGAAGAGCGCCGGCGGCCGAATCCGTAGGAGAATGAAGGAGCAGAGGACGCCAACGAAGAGGAAGAGGAGGGAGCGAAGCCGACGGGAGCGGGGAAGGAGCTAGGATTGGAGGCTGTGGCGATGGGGAGGGGGCGAAGGAGAAGGAGAGAGGGAAGGAAGGTTAGGGGGTTTACGACCACAGGCAAAGAAAGAAAAAAATAAAAGAAATAATTAAATAATTAAAATATTTTTAGAAAAATTACGATTTTTTTTAGAAAATTTATTTTATTAAAAATAAACTTTTCGTTAACCAAAGACCAAAAGGATTTTCTATTGGCTCGTTTTCTAAGCCAACCAAATGTCGAAAAATAAGGAAACTTTTTCTAAAAGAGGTTTTCCGCAAAACAAAACAAACACACGATGTATTAACTAACTTTTGATCAAATGAATTTTGATAATGAGTAGGCCTAGTCGTGTTTATATACGAAAGAAATTAGGTATCTATAATCGTTTTGTGAGGGAGTCAAATTGTACGGAGATTCCAGAGAATTCGTTCGTATTTTTGCAATGTGAATTGCAATCGGTTTGCAGGTTTCAGAAGCTTCTCAACAAACGCATGCACGCAGAGGAACAGAATGGCGAAGCGGAGCTTTCTATGGCCGCAGACGGTTCTCTTTCTTGTTGAACTGGCCGCTTAAACCTACTCCGCAAAATGAAGCCCCAGTTCAAAACAGATTAACCACCGAGCAATCCATTAAAATCCAGGGATCGACGCAAGCGACGATCAACGGCGACAGAATTAATCCGATCGAAGAAGAAGATAGCAACAATGCAGCGGTCAATGATCACGATGCTCTCCATCTTAATAACTCTAGCTCTCTCGACAAATGCGGAATCGAGTGGGTCCGATTTGATTTCACAAGTCTGCGCGCACGTACCTCGCAAGGGATTCTGCGAATCCACGCTCAGGTCCGATCCGAGGAGCGAAGGGGCGGACACGGCCGGGCTCGCGGCGGTCGCGCTGGAGCTCGCCGCCTCGAACGCGACGGACAATGCCGCCTTCATCGGCCGGATGCTGGGCGGCGGCGGGGGGAGCCTGGACCCGGCGGTGGAGCAGTGCCTCAGCGACTGCGCCGACCAGTACGCGGACGCGGTGGATCAGATAGAGGCGTCGATCGCCGCCGCGGGCGCCCGGGACTACGGCGGCCTGAGGCCGTGGGTGAGGGCGGCGATGGCGGACGCGGAGTCGTGCGAGGAAGGGTTCAGGATGGAGGCCGGGGCCGACCAGATGGTGATGTCGCGCCGGAACAAGGTGTTCAGGCTTCTGTGCGACACGGCGCTGAGGATCGTGGAGCTGCTGGTGCTCGACTGACGGAGGCGAATGATGGAGGATGCGTTCGCCGTCGAAGGTACGGAACGAAACGAAATAGCGAGCGTGAGGGAGGGAGGGAGAGAGAGTGGAAATGAGAATCGTCGCAGTAATTATTATTATTTTTTTTGGTTGGTGAATCGTCGCGGTAATGAAGAGAGAGCGCGAAAATGTGGAAAACAAAGGAGCGTAGGACTGAGCTCTTTCTTCTGCAGAATTGTGACAACTGTAAAAGAACATTTACTTTACTTTTATTCCCCAAAATTGCATTTTCAGAAATATATGGAAATGTCCTTTACCGTCATTGCGCTTGTTTTCACTCATTTACAGTTTCGTAACCTTTTAGGCTTTCTGTACCGTCATGATGCTCACGTGCTTCTAGTTCGATCGATAGTAGACACCGCACGACGTTGCCGGTACAAGTTTTCGGTTATATCCGACGAGAGGACCTTGGTCCTTGCTAAACAAAAGTCGAACGGGTTGCTGCAAATTTTATTCACATTGATCTACGCTCGTAAAACCCATATGAATTAATGTCAACTTCTTTGTAAGGACGTTCGCAAACTCTTTCCAAGGTTGTGATTTTATCAAATTATTTGTCTTTATTGCTTCTTGGGCCAACTTAATATAAACAGCATAGCTCTTGCCGGAAAGTATCTGCTGAATTTGTTAAATAAGCGGATAAGATTGAACTGCTCTATGGTTCTCAAAAGAATAATATGATAAGAACGAATTAGAGATACACCTCAAACTGGACATGGACATACAATTTAGCTGATTTTTTGGTAACCTTATGATAGCAAAATTTGGTTGATATGCTTGGTATAAATTGAGGAGATGTAATGACTACTTTTGCATGAGCAGTCCTTGCACTATCATAGAACTCAACTTGGCGGCAAGCGCAACTACAACTGGCGAGGGCATTCCAGGATGACCAGCCTCCTCAACATGAACAGAATAGTAGGAATAAGCGTCATCCTTTTATGGATGAAAGCGTACTTCATCCTCTTTTTTTCCCTTGAAGCATGCAGTGATCTGTTGTCGACAATTAAGCCACCATTTTCTGGTTTCAGCATACCTGATCACCCATGGGGATAACTTCTTTGCGGGCTGTAGATCCTCCAACCTACAGCTTAGCTGTGACTATCAACCGCCCGTGGGACCGACTTCACCTAGACATGGCAAGAATGAACAAATCAGCACAAAAAATTTCCCGAGAAAATCAGGACTTTAATTCGGTAGTCGCATACTGAAGTACTCTCATACATTTTGCTCGGACAAAATTGGAAAAGGTGGACTCGACGTAATTATGATATCTCTAGATGTATGGTTATTGAACAGCTAAGTGATGGCAGCAGTTGCAGTAGCATGGACAACATTGAGGCAAAAGTAATAAAAGACATGATGCGGGGTTAGTTGCAACACTCTGGCACATCCGAAATTCTGTTTCCTGATAAATCTTGTTTAGATTACTGGTGCATGTATAATTGATCATTTCCCAGTAAGCTAATAAGCCTCAGCCATTCTCTTATTGGGTCACATCCATAAGAAACCTGCCTATACAGTTGTTCTGGCCAATGTGCTAACTGGTCACAGAATGCACTTCCCATGAAGATACAGATGAAAAAAAAATTCCAGCAAAATGATGAGAGTAAATCAGCAAAAAGGATCCATTAAGAAATATACAAGCACAAGCTACAGCTTCATTTTTCTTGCTCTAAGAATTTGGTCAAAATCAAATTTCTTGCAAAAGTATGGTCATAACAACAACCTTATCATGGGAATTATAATAACACTCACAGATTTGTCTCTTTATGCAGTCTACTCTCGGCTGCAAAGCACGACTACTAGGGCCTGTTGTACAAGAAGGCACAAGTAGGCGAAGCATGGTAAACCGTCACACTTACAAGGGTTTTAATTGTAAATCTTTCATGGATTTGTAATGCTTCAGTTGATATATCTGCTGAAGTATCCGATCGAGAGAGTAAGATGTGTAATTCCACAGTAACAAGTAGGTGAAGCACAATAATTTTCAAACTTACAACTATAAGAGGCTAAAATTTTAATCTTTCAATTTTTTATTTTACTATGTGCAACTCTATGTATTCCCTAATTATGGCTTTATATCAAATCCACTAACATTGGAGAAAACTTCTCCACAAGCGCCATTGGTTGCATGACTAGTGGAGAATGAGTAAATTAATGTAGTGGAATCTCTGAGTCTCTGTGTTCAACAGTGTTTGTGACTGGAGAAAAGATTCTCCAATGCGCGCCTGCTCAAAATCCTTATTTTGTCTGTTAAAAAGTACTCTCAGGATTTTCTATTGATATTCCAGTAATCTGCATATCTGTAAATCACAATATCCTGATTATTGAGATCAAGCCAAGATCCTCCTGTTAGCACTCTAAAATGGTGGTGAAAGTAGAAAAACCAGGCACCTGGAAACAGCCTATCAATTTGAACTCTTCTTACCAGTTCTCGAAATTTAAGAATGTAAAACATCTCCACATAACGTCGCGTTTCCCGCCTCTCTATCTTGGAAACATGCTTCCAGAAGCCATAAACCCCAGCTAGTGTCATCAACCTTTCAGAATAGATCTTCCACGTATACCTGCAGATCAGCAAAAGTCCAATTAAGTCACGTGTATACAAGCTGACAATGCGTCATACTGGCACTGTCTCCCACTCACCGATCATAAATCCTCTGGAGCCCTGCGTCAGATATTTTCTTCCAGCAACTCGAGTCCTCCTTGCACCGTCGTAAGAAATCAACCATGAGTGCTGAAGCCTGGTCTGGGTGATAAGGATCAATATGGAAACCTGACACGCCGTGCTCGATGATCTCTGCAGGACCTCCATGGCAAGTGGCAAATGTTGGCAAGCCATAAGTCATGGCCTCTACAACGGTGAGTCCAAAGTCTTCATACAGAGCTGGCTGCAATCCAAAAGTGAACAAAATGAGCACGTGTTTAGGGAAGGCCTTGAAAATGAAGACTCGCCAATGAACATAACGTGCAAAAATTGCTCACCTGAACAAAAACACCTTTTGTGTCTGCTATGCATCGATATAGCTCACCATTACAAGCTCGATTTGTTTGCATAGACATCCATCGAAACTGCCCATCTAAGTTGTACGTCTTAATCAAGTCATGCATCTTCTCAATTTCTTCCGCTTCTTCCCTATCTTTGGACTTCTTCACATCATTGTTACCAGCTATGACAACAAGATTAGCCAATTCCCTCAGTTCAGAACTCTTACCATAGCATTCCACCAACCCAGTGATGTTCTTAACTCGGTCCAACCTTGCCATGGAAAAGATAATAGGCTTGGATTTATCTCTCAATCTGCCACTGCAGTGTTTCATATGTAGGTATAAGAAAATAGTTATGAGGCAAGGAAGATCCACAATTAAGATGGGACTCACATGTGCTTCTCATTTTGCTCAGTATGAAAGAGCAATTTCTCTATCGAATCATGTAAGGCTGTAAGTCGCCTATGTTTTTCAAAGTACGGAAAATAAATGCTCATATCTGCCCCAAGAGAGACGATATTGAACTTTGGATCAAAAACATCAATTCCATGAAGGACCCTATACATCCCTGGAAGCGTAAAGGCAGTGTAGCTCTCATACTGCCCAACAGTATTCTTCCTGAAATGAACGGTGAAGATTGAGTCAAATGGGTAGATGGTTCACTCCACAATGCACAAGGGTCTCAGAAGGAAAAAGGGGACAAACAAGCTGAGTTGCACGTTATTACAGTCAGACAGAGCACAATTGAGCTACATAGTTTATAACCAGACACACTAATTTGCCTACGAAAATTTATTCAAGTACAGAGTCATGCAAGCATTATCAATCTGTTATACATATCATACCAGACTTTGAACCAAGATTTTTAAGCATTACCACATGGCTATCGGTTATTTTCCAATCTGTAAGTTGATTATAGGAGGGGCCATACTGATAATTGCCCAATGGAGAAACTTACGCTCCTGCTATTTCTTGATATGTGCTGGTGATGATAAAGTTGGCATGATTCATCGCAATTAGATCGGCAGTGAATTGACAGGAGAAGTGGTACTTATCCTCAAAATCCTTCCAGTATATGTCAGAATCTGGGTACTTCGTCTTCTCCAGGGCATGTGCTATGGTGCACTATGCAGGACAGATATTATATAACTAAAACAATACATGAAAGAAAGACTAGCTAAACAGTTTAGTTTCTACCCACTCAGATCCAAAAACAGTGGCAAACCTGTGTAACTCCCATCTTATGAGCCAATAATGATGCAACAAGATTACCATCACTGTAGTTCCCAATAATAAAATCTGGATAGCCTTGCAACTTTATGGCAATTTCGTGTGCCACATCCTGGTAAGCAATGACACAACAAAATGATGGTAGATGAGTATAGGTACTGCAAGGTATAAGAAAGGACATCCTTATCCATCCCAGACAGGAGAAAGCATGTACAGAACTACTAAAACTGGATAACCCAGCAAACTGGGAGAACTGAATGTTGCATCAGGAAAAAGGACAGAATTGCACACGTGGTCCAGATTCAGTGTTGATTATTCATCTACGATTCAAGAAAACAAGATCAACACAGATTTTTCCCAAAATGGTGTCAGAGAAGTCGACAGTTCTGCTGAAAGCAAGTCATATCAATCAACCCCAGAAGAAACACAATAAGCAACAACACTAATTGGGACTAGGCAGCATGAAAGAGATTGTAGAAGTTCCTGAACCGAGTTTTCTTCCACAGAAAATCCCTCCTGTCGGCGGCCTCTCTTCCTTTCTAAGTCTCACTCCAATAAAAGAAAGAAAAATAAAAGAGAAAACCAGGAAGAGTGCCAATTAAGAAAAAAATTGCTTCCTCTATTTGAAGGGCCAAAATTAGTAACATCTGGATAACGCATTCTTTCTTTAAGATAATGAGGACCAGTAACTTTGCGTATGTCTTTGGAGGTAAAGTCAAGCCGTTCATCGATCACAAAGAAACAAAATTTAGGATGTAATGTATCATCATTGGATCAGGAATGGATGAAGTTTAGGGGATATACATAGCTATTTGAACAACGAAAGTCATACAGTTTACCTCAGCAAAAGTTTCCAAAAAGGCCATACGTCAAATCTTGAAATCCATTCATGAAGAATTCCTTCCTTGGATCTGAAGGGAACTCGCAGAATATATGAGTGATGTGTTCCACTAACTGTTTCCAGCTGTTGGTTGCATGTAGTTCCTTTTGCATCAGGAATCAACCTAGTAACCTGAAAGAACAAAAATCAAGTAAGAAGAAGAAAAAAGGGAGAACCAAGAACAAATGGCAGTACCAGAGAAAGCAATGATAGCATGCTCAAGTAAAGTAATAAATCAGTTTATACATACAATGAGAATTCTAGGTTTCACATCCAGTCCTTGCTGCTGTATTCTGAGGAGCATTTCATTCTCCAGTGCCCGAACTGTAATATTAATATGTGATCCCACATTTTGGGGTATAGTTTTTACATAAAACTTACCATTAATATTGACCCACATTTTTTTTTTTTTTTTGGCGAGCGGTTATTCCACGTGCGGTTTTTCCACGCTTCGTACCTTTTCGTGACAACCGCCCATTCGAACCGTCTTGATGGAAGATGGTTTATAAGGATGAACGTTCGATTTTGAAGGGCGATCACAAGTGCCTAACACAAACCCTCTCATTTGGAATACACCATCAGTACGCGAGGATTGGGTTAGTAGAGTACGCCCTAATTGTGGTTGGATCGCGGTGAAGTTTCGTAGATTTCGACGAACGCAAACTCAACAACTTGAGCAAATGGCTGGAGGTTAGATTTATTTTTGATCCTGTTTCCGCATAAAATTCTATTGTGCTTGAATTTTTGTTCATCAAGCATGAGTAGAATATTCTGTACGATTATCTTACATTTGGTATCAGAGCCTGTTAGTGCCTCTGCCTTGTTTTTGCAAATTTTTGGGTGCATTTTTCGGAATTAAATGAACAGTAAATCGGAATTGGGGTCAAGAGAGAAATTTGTCGTTTCCGGCGAAATTCCGGCGACCCATCGCCCGACTTCGGACCAGTACGGTCGCACCGCCATGGGGTAGAATACCTGCAAGTTTTCCGGCATATCGGTGACCGCCGGAGGCTAATCGCGCGGCGGAAGTCGCGGTGGCTAAGGATTTGCATAAAGGGAATTTTTGCTTGATTCAGACCAATTTCTTGATCATTTTCGCCGATGTTTGGGTCTATGTGGTCGCACCGATGTGTTCTCCGACACCCACTAATTATTTTGGTCTAAAATCGGCTGCCGGAGGAGACCCATTCGGCGGAATCGCGGCGGAGACGGCGAAAAACCGACCGAAAATCGGTCGTCCGCGCGAAGGCAGAAGGCGCGTGGATCCCACGCGCGGGAACGCTGGCGCGTGGGCTCCACGCGCGCGCAACTGCCCCGCGCGTGCGTCTCACGCGCCCGCGCGGTGAAGAAGGCGCGTGAGAAACACGCGCCCCGCGCAAGGGCAGGCGCGTGAGCGCCACGCCCTGGCCGCGGGCCCGGTTTTTTACAGTTTTGCCCTCTTTTTGTGTATTTTACAATTTTGCCCCTTAGCCGAATTAATTTATTACTGTTCTGCCCTTGTGATGTTAAATTACCATTCTGCCATTGATGCATTTTGTGAGTAATTTATGTATGAAATTAAAATGTCCAGTGATCCATATATTTTAATTAATTAGAGAGTAGCCACAGCATCTTTAATTAGTTAAATTATATATTAAGAGCCTCCGGATTACATTTGGAAATGGACATTGATTGTAATTAATCTTATTAATATGATGAATTTTATCCCACAGAATTTTCATTATATTAATATGATTAATTAGGTTGAAATATCATATTATTTTTCTTAATTTACCCACAGGGATTAAGGAAAGGAATATAATATAATAGTTTCTTCATAAAGTTATTATGAATCTATTTAAATTAAAAACTTAGCCCACGGGCGCTTTTATGTTATGTGATTCATATTTTGTGCCATGTTTTACATTGGTAAAGCATGATTTATGTAAATTTTGCCTCATATTTTGTGACATAAGCATGATTATTTGATATGCGTTTTGCAACCTCGTGAATTTCTCTCGAATTTAAGTGTGATGTTCCCATGCCGAATGGTGAAAACTATAAAGTTTGGAAGGAGTTAATTCTTCTTCAATTGGGGTGCATGGACATTGACTATACTATAAGGAAAGACGAACCACCTGCTCCTACTAATATGAGCACTGCAACTGAGAAAGCCCTTTATGAATAATGGGAGCGGTCCAACCGCCTTAGTGTGATGTTCATAAGGGCAAGATTGTCTCCAAGTATCCGTGGTTCGGTTGCTCAAAGATAGCAATGCTAAGGCTTTATTGAAAGCCATTGATGCGCAGTTTGAGAGTTCGAAAAGCGCATGCTATGACCCCGATTATGAAGTTTTCATCTATGAAGCTCACTAGTGTTAGAGGTGTGCGTGAGCACATCATGAAGATGAGGATATTGCGGCTCAATTGAAGAACCTTGAGGTTGAGATATCTCGAGTCTTTTCTTGTGTACTACATCCTAAACACTCTTCCACAGCGGTATGCACCTTTCAAGATCTCTTACAACACACATAAGAATAAATGGTCAATTAATGAACTAATGACCATGTGTGTTCAAGAGGAAGAAAGGCTGATTATGGAATCGGGAGAAAGTGTTCATTTGGCAACACAAGGAAAGAATAAGGGTCATGGCGAGAATAAGGGAAAAGGTAAAATACCTCCCCAAGCTGACATTAAGAAAGAATCCAAATGTTTCTTCCAGTAGAAAGAAGGGGCATATGAAGAAGGATTGCGTCGATTTAAGGCCCGGCTCGAGAAGAAAGGTAATCCAATCTCTTGTGTTTGTTATGAATCTAATATGGCGATGTGAGTCGCAACACTTGGTGGATTGATTCTGGTTCTACAATCCATATTTCAAATTCCTTACGGGGTTTTCAAAACCAAAGGAAGCCGTGGGAAGTGAACAATGCATCTATTCGGGAAACAAGATGCGTTCGCATGTGGAAACTATTGGGACATGCGGTTTAGTTCTCGATAGTGGCTTTGTTTTGAATTTGGAAAGGACCTTTTATGTACCTAGTTTCTCTAGAAACTTAATTTCGCTTTCAAGACTTGTACCTTTGGGTTACTCTTTTCACTTTTCGGTTCAAACTTCGCTTTGTTGTTTAAATCTGAAATTGTTGGGAGTGGTACTTTGTCGATGGTCTTTTTCGAATTAATTTGCAAGACAATGCCTATTATGATGCGATGCATGTTCATGATAATGCTGGTATAAAACGATGTGTTGTGAATGAAGATTCCTCTATGTTGTGGCATCGGAGATTGGGACATATCTCCATAGAAAGAATCAAGCGATTAGTAAATGATGGAGTACTTAGTACTTTGGATTTTACTGATTTTGACACTTGTGTGGACTGCATAAAGGGAAAGCAGACCAACAAGACAAAGAAATGTGCCAAGAGGAGTACAGACATATTAGAAATCATACATACGGATATTTGTAGTCTAGATATGGACTCGTATAGTCAAAAATACTTCATCTCGTTCATTGATGATTATTCACGTTACATGTATCTCTACTTGCTTCATAATAAAAATGAAGCATTAGATGCCTTTAAGGTATTTAAGGCGGAAGTAGAGAAACAATGCGGTAAGCAAATTAAGATCGTGAGGTCGATAGAGGTGGAGAATTCTATGGTAGATACACCGAGAATGGACAAGCACCTTGGTCCATTTGCGAAGTTTCTTCAAGAGAATGGGATAGTTGCCCAATACACTATGCCTGGTTCTCCTGGACCAAAATGGTGTAGCGAAAAGAAGAAACCGAACCTTATTGGACATGGTGCGAAGTATGCTTAGTAGCTCTAAACTTCCTAAGTCCTTGTGGACTCGAAGCTCTTAAGACGGCAAAGGCACATATTAAACCGAGTTCTAACCAAGGCTGTTCCAAAGACGCCTTTTGAGTTATTTAAGGGTTGGAAGCCGAGTTTGAGACATGTACGCGTTTGGGGATGCCCGTCTGAAGTGAAGTTTATAATCCACAATAAAAGAAGTTAGACCCAAGGACTATAAGTGGGTATTTCATTGGATATGCCGAAAAGTCCAAGGGGTACAGGTTCTATTGTCCATCTCACACTACTAGGATTGTGGAATCAAGAAATGCTAAGTTTCTTGAAAATGACTTGATTAGTGGGAGTGATCATTTGAAGGAACTTATTCCTGAAAAGGATCATTCAGATACCCAATCTCTCACCTCAAGTATTAAGTTGGTTGTTGTTCATAATGCCCCTACAGTTCAACCGGCTATTGAACAACAAACCATTGAAGTTCCACAACCTCGCCGATATTGATCCGGTAGATCCCGTTGTTCGGCAAGTACAAAACCGTTGAACAACCGCCTTGATACAACATTAAGAAGATCTACTAGAATGAGGAAAGCGGCTCCTAGTGATTATATTGTGTATCTACAAGAATCGACTATAATATTGAGCTGAGGATGACCCTGAAACGTTTTCACAAGCCATGAGTAGTGATGAATCCAATTTGTGGTACAATGCCATGAAGGAAGAGATGAGTTCTATGGCATCAAATGAAGTCTGGGATTTAGTTGAGTTGCCTGATGGTGCGAAGGCCATTGGTTGTAAATGGGTCTTCAAAACTAAGAAAGACTCATTAGGCAACATTGAGAGATACAAAGCCGACTTGTTGCCAAAGGATTCACTCAAAAGGAAGGAATCGACTACACGGAGACATTTTCTCCTGTATCTAAGAAAGATTCTCTTCGTATTATTTTGGCATTGATCGCCCATTTTGATATGGAATTACATCAAATGGATGTGAAAACGGCATTCCTCAATGGGGAACTAGAGGAGGAGGTGTACATGAAACAACCTCGAAGGATTCCCCTCTAGTAAAGGTGAGCATTTGGTGTGCAAGCTTAAGAAGTCTATATATGGCTTGAAACAAGCATCCCGCCAATGGTACTTAAGGTTCCATGATGTGATTTCTTCATTCGGTTTTGTAGAAAATGTCATGGATCAATGTATATACCAGAAGGTTAGTGGGAGCAAAATTTGTTTTCTTGTGCTATATGTGGATGATATTCTACTTGTGACCAATGATAAGGGGTTGCTACATGAGGTGAAACAATTTCTTTCTAAGAGTTTTGATATGAAAGATATGGGTGAGGCATCTTATGTCATTGGCATTAAGATCCATAGAGATAGACCTCGAGGAGTTTTAGGACTATCTCAAGAAACCTATATCAATAAGGTCTTAGAGAGATTTCGGATGAAAGATTGTTCACCAAGTATAGCACCCATTGTGAAGGGTGATAGGTTCAATTTGAACCAGTGCCCGAAGAATGATCTAGAAAGGGAACAAATGAAAAACATTCCATATGCTTCGCTGTCGGAAGCCTAATGTATGCTCAGGTTTGCACTCGACCTGACATTGCTTTTGCTGTCGGAATGTTGGGAAGATATCGAGTAACCCGGGTATGGACCACTGGAAAGCCGCAAAGAAAGTGATGAGATACCTTCAAGGTACCAAAGGTCACATGCTTATGTATAGACGGACCGACAACTTGGAAGTAGTTGGTTATTCGGATGCGGACTTTGCTTGGTTGCGTTGATTCTCGAAAATCAACATCTGGATACATTTTTATGTTAGCCGGCGGAGCCGTGTCATGGAGAAGTGCGAAGCGTACTTTGACTCGCTACTTCCACTATGGAGGCTGAGTTCGTTTCTTGTTTTGAGGCTACCTCGCATGGTGTATGGTTAAAGAGTTTCATTTCTGGGCTTAGAATTGTTGATTCTATTTCTAGGCCATTAAGGATATATTGTGACAATTCAGCTGCGGTTTTTATGGCTAAAAATGCCAAAAGTGGCAGTCGAAGTAAGCACATCAACATAAAGTATTTAGCCATAAGGGAACGTGTTAAGGAGAATAAAGTGGTCATTGAGCACGTTCGCACTGAATTGATGATAGCTGATCCTTTGACTAAAGGCATTAAGATCCTGTAGCTAGTATGGGACTAGGTCCCATTATGTAGTCTATCGTCATGTGAACGATCTTTGTTGTATGAAACTCTTATTCAGTTGTAATGTTATTCTCAACTTTGGTGTACACATTCAGTTCTTTATGAGAATAACAACTATCCTTGGTTTTGGAATAAACATAGGGTTTATTCATTAAGATGTGTTGTCACATATGGGCTAATATAAAAGGAATAAGATGCATTGTGATACATGGAAGATATTACTCGCTTTAAGAGGACATGTCGCCATGATTCATGCGTTTTGTTTCTTTTCTTAAGCATAAAGTTTCGTGGATTGGTTGGATAATTCGTTCATGAAAATGTTGGGATCAAGTGGGAGAATGTAATATTAATATGTGATCCCACATTTTGGGGTATAGTTTTTACATAAAACTTACCATTAATATTGACCCACATTTTTTTTTTTTTTTTTTTTTTTGGCGGTTATTCCACGTGCGGTTTTTCCACGCTTCGTACCTTTTCGTGACAACCGCCCATTCAAGAACCGTCTTGATGGAAGATGGTTTATAAGGATGAACGTTCGCCTTTTGAAAGGCGATCACAAGGTCTAACACAAACCCTCTCATTTGGAATACACCATCAGTACACGAGGGGATTGGGTTAGTAGAGTACGCCCTAATTGTGGTCGGATCGCGGTGAAGTTTCGTAGATTTCTGACGAACGCAAACTTGAACAATGGCTGGAGGTTAGATTTATTTTTGATCCTGTTTCCGCATAAAATTCTATTGTGCTTGAATTTTTGTTCATCAAGCATGAGTAGAATATTCTGTACGATTATCTTACACGAACCTGATCGAGTATGTAGACAATCTGCATGCAGAAGCCAACGTAAATACTAGGTATGGTCACTCCCAGAGACCACATCAATAAAGAAGAGGCAATACATAAAAGATTGCTTTCATTTATTTTGTTACTAGTATTACAAAAAAGATCAAAGTCATATTTACCTGCCCTCCAGTATTCGGTAACCCCAACACATTAGCTTGCCCAAAATATCCATGGGGGGACAATATGACGACATTAAATACCAACGGTATCTTGCCAAGGAATGCCTCTAGAGTGGAGGGATCGGGAGCCTGTAGGATATCCAACAGGAGATGCATCATCTCTAATACCTTGGTTGCACTATCGCCCCAGCCTCTCTCAAACCCCATACCTTGTAACCTAAATGAAATTGTGAGTATAGAATGAACATATCAGGAGCAGAAGATTTAAAATGCATGAAAATTTGATCTGTCCAAAAACTTCATGAAAACAAGCTTACTCATATTCAAAATCTGAGTAGGGTGCGTCAGATGGAAGCCTGGAAAGATAATCCTTTGCCTTAGCCAAAGCAGACTCGAGTTTCGAAATATTTTGTATTTGGTCATTTAACATCAACGTCTGCAAAGGATCCTCATTAGAATGTGCAAGATCATCAGCCAGAGACACACGATTTTGAAGTAGCTCACAAGAATATTGGAGAGACAAACATAAGGGTGACGCACATGTGCATTATCATGTTATTATAGTTGCGCTAACAATTTTCTCTCAAAGAAATTTATTTCGGAGACTTACATGACCTTTATGTTTGTGCATACGAAGAAAATCAAGTAATGGCTCCAAGCAATCTTTATTATGGAACATGATGGAAGAAAGGTGGCGGTTGAGAAATTGAACGCTATTGCCAATATATGACGATTGACTTGAGCTAGGAAAGGTTGCATTGAATGGCTCAAAGTCAAGCTCAAGCACAAAAGGGGGATTTGACCTGATTCACATTCAAAAGGCAATGAAACTGGAAACACGTGAAATTACATGATTCATCAAGAAAATTTAGAGTAATCATTGCAAAAAGTTGCTTACAGCCCATCCACAAGCTCTTCTTTGAATTGAAGATATTCAGATACAGTCAATTGATCCACACTAAGCTCATTCACATTGATACGGACATAATCCCAAACACCAAGTGTTGGACGGACTGCTAATGCTACAAATGGAGGTAAGACTATGGCTTCCTGTTTCCATAGGCAAAAGGAAACATTAGAACTTTGCAAACTAACAGGTGAATGAAAAGAGCCTGAACACACAATTGTATGAGTCAGTTATGAATCTTCTGAAGATAAATATATATGTCTTTCTTCAGTCAACCCAGCCAGGACAGGTTAACAGATGATAAGAACTCGACCAAGGATTTCCTATAAATAAAGCAAAAACATTTAGAAAAATATATGCAGTGGGAAGAAACTGCAACTCAAGTGTATATATAGATTTAATATTTGCCCAGTTGTATTTCAAGTCTCCTCTCCTTTTACACAAACCAAAGTGATGGAATTGAAAAGAAGTAAATGCTAAAAATTGCAAGGAAAACCTATGCCTGAGGACAATCACATGATTTGGCCTTGACATTCAGCATTTCACATAAACCTTAGAGTCAAAATTATTCAAAATCATAGCTCCCAAAAGGCTGACAGCAGAAGTCATGACAAAAGCCAACTTGCAACTGCACCATATAGCTACTATGAATGTACAAAATATAAAGTCACAAGCAATGCAGAAGCAAAAATGATATCCTCTCATAACTAGGTAGCAAAAGCCATCTCAGCTGTGATCTCACCTTGAGGTTGAAAGAAAATAACAACCATAATGTTCTGTCGAGCTCCACAGTCCTAGCTGCAGTGAAGCTGCTTACTACTGATAGCTCAACATCACCTCTATAGGCATTTAAATCAACTCAACATTCAAAAGATTGAAAAGAACTTCAGTTTGGCTATTTCTTTCTGTCCTTTGCTTTTCCTTTTCACTGAAAGTTGCGTCTTATGCAAGGAAAAAGTAACTAAAGCAAAGACACGCCTGTGCCAACTTTAGGACCTCGCTGAAGGGGCAAGTGCTAAGACTTTGTCTTGATTGCTCATCATCCATGGTACTGTCAAGCTCATCCAGCAAGTGATGTGGCTGCAATATCCGTTTTCCCTGTTTCACATACCTTAAAATTGGAAATAAAATCACACGGGAAAAGTCGATACAAGCCAATCGTTTCAAATAGCCAGACTACAGTGACAATGACATGCTCCTCCCAAATGATTAACACCCCCACTCCACAAACTCTCGCTAAGCTCTTTGATTGCCCATGAAATGAACAGCTCTGAGATTTACATACCCCATATCTTTGTTTTTGTAAACTGAAAAAAAAGGTTGTATTCTTGATTGAAGTTTCTTATTAGATGGTAACCCGCCTATGTGAAAGTTGAGCTGGTAGAATATCTGAATATGATGCATATGTGAGTATAATTTTCTGTCTCCTTAAGACGTTTATACCTGAGACAAATCATCGCTAAATGAACGAACAAATGATGCAACCGGATGTCATACAGTAGATACCATCTCAGTGCAAATTAAACAAAGTACAAGCATAGTTACACTAGGTTGATCCAAAGATAAAGCCGCAAACAAGATCCAACTAAATATAACCAAGTTTGCCTTCTGTCCACCGCAACCATTTCAGTAAACGTCGTTAGGGCATGCAAACCGTCTCCTCTATTGACGACGACGACGATGATGGAAGAAACAAATAAGCCAATGTAGATTCCAAAACATGACCACCTCAAATCTCTCCTAAACCAAGCCACGACTGATCGGGAATGACTAATTCTCTTCCTCTTCCAGAAACCTCCCTCGACATCTCGCGGACAAACCACAGGATCGATCACATCCAGCAGGCAAGACCTCATCGAGGAATAAGTGGCGGAGGATGATACGAAGGGTGACGAGCAAACGGACCTGGAGGGAAGCGAGAACAGATCGTTGCAGTGAGCCCTGACACTGTCCTCGACTCGCTCCTTCATGCTCGGCGAGCAATCCAACTTGGCAGTCGCCATGACTTGGTTCACTCCTCGAAGCTTGCCGTCTTTCTGGTTATGGAAACTCTAAAACGCTCGCCGAAAAGAAGGGAAGAAAAACACAGGGAGGAGAGATGAATTGAAGAAGGAAGGAGGAAGGAGGTGATGGTGGTGGTGGTGGTGGTGATCGGCTTATGGAGAATCGCTGACAGGTGTCTTCCCTCGCGCTCTCATCTTGCGTTGCGCGCGCGAACGCATTTGCCCGAGTCAAATTCTCGTAGTTTATATTCATGGGCAGGAAATATTAAAAAAATTAAAAAATAGATTAAAAAAATAAAAAAGAAAGTGTAGAATTGTCTCATTAACCTTGAAAGTGTAGAATTGTCTCATTAACCTTGAACTCATATAAATTGATAATTTATTAGTCGATCCACCCCTCCCACATTCAACGATATGGTGCGACTCAATCTACTAAATTAAATTCCACAAGTTTCCAGATTTCCTCCTGTATTTGCACATCAATATTCGAGGTGCCCCCTAAACGTCGATTTTTTTCAATTTGCTCCCCTAAACTCCACGAGTTCTGTCAATTAGCCCCTAATCTCAGCAAACGTTAGGTCGCCGTGGATGAAGTACGAAAGTTTCGTGTGCCGTTTCTCGCACCAAATGAAGGGCGATTGAGGAAAATGATGATGGCTTTTGCACAATTTTATATATATAATTTAGATATTTTACTACTAACTATAGAATTATTATCATAGTTTCACATGTCAAGTGGCATGTGAAGAGTATTAACCTTTCGACTTATAGACAAAAAGGGAAAAAAGAAAACGACATTGACCAAATAAAAAGGAAAAAGGGGAGCAATGAAAATAAATACATTTTTCCAAGTATCAAATCAAATAACATAGTTCACTTGTCTTGTCATAACCCCAAGCGACAGTAATCCCCAGCGATTCTTTTTTGATCAACAAAATTATCATAATTGTTTAGCACATCAAATCGCGTGTGATTGAGAATATTAACCTTTCAATTGATAAATGAAAAAGGGAAAAAGAAAACGACATCAATCAAACATAAAGAAAAAAAGGGGACAATGAAAATAAATACATTATTCCATGTATCAAATCAAAAAATATAGTTCACTTGGTCCGTCATATATGCATCCTAATTGATGGTCATCTCTAGCAATTATTTAATGATCAGTAGGTTTTTTCATCATAATTGACATAATTTATCTTTAAATACACAAAAAAGAAAAGTCGATTCAATCTCAACCCTCAATATCTCTACCTTAGTACGATTTCACTCTAATCATTAGTCCTGTCTTAATATTCGATAGGCGCAATTATCTTAATTTGCACGCGATACTTTAGAATCTCAATTTTATTAAATGGGCATTTTGGGGAAGAGAAGTGGGAGGGAAAATACTAACAAAAGTCGAAGAAAGACTACCTTTGAATTTACGCTATGGATTCTCGCCACTAATCTAGAGTGGGCCCTATATTTCCCATAAAAAAAAAAAAATCTAGTGGGCTTGCCGACCGAAAGAAATCTAGAGTGGGCCCTGCGTAGATCGAGGGTTTTTTCTTTTTCTTTTTCTGTTTTTTCTTTTTTCCCTTCTGTCTCGTCGTTGTCCTTTTTCCTTCTTCTTTTTATGGGAAAAGACACCAAAAAATCCCAAACTATGGCCCATCGTTGGACAATTTTACCCCGAACTTTTTTTTTTTCATAAAAACCCCGAACTACGCCACTTTGACACATTTACCCACTTTTTAACCGAAAGGCATTTTCGTCTTTTCACTTTTTCTTTTCTTTTTTTTTTTCTTCCTCTTCCTCTTCCTAGCAGGGGAAGCCTCTGGGCGAGGGCCCTCGCCGGCGGCTCCATCCGCCGGGCGGCACTCCCGGCGCGGGCGAGGGTAGCTCTCCCCGACGTCGGAGGAGGGACGCCCTCACCGGATCGCGCGGGCGGCCTCGCCGGCTCAAAGGGCGAGGGTCGTCCCGCCGACCGGGAGGGCCACCCTCGCCCTTGGCGATTTGGGGCAACCCTCCCTGTCGGGCGAGGGTTGCCCCCGCCGATTCGGCGGAGGCGACCCTCGGGCGAGGGCGCCCGCCGGAAGGCGAGGGCCGCCCCACCCGGCGGGGAGGGTCACCCCCGCCCGCCGACCTGGGAGGACCGCGCTCACCCCCGCCGGATCCGGCAAGGGCGACCCTCGCCCGACCGAGGGCGGCCCTCGCCGCTTCCTCTCGCCATGGTCGGTAGAGGGGAAGAAAGAAAGATAAAAAAAAAAAAAAAAGTGAAAATACGAAAATGCCCTTCGCTTAAAAAGTCTCAGAAAATGTATCCCAAGAAGATAGTTCGGATTTTTCGTGGCATAAGAAAAGTTCGCAGAAAATCGTCCCAAACAAGATAGTTTAGGATTTTTGTGGACAAAAAAAGTTTAGGTAAAATCGTCCCAAGCGACATAGTTTGGGGTTTTTTTGCTACCAAAAAAAGTTCGCAGAAATCGTCCTTGAGGCGATAATTTGAGGTTTTTGGTGTCATTTTCCTTTTTTTATTGGATATCCCGAAATCCGAAATTCGAAAATTCGCGTGGTCGGTGCTGAATTATTCCTCGGGAAAAAGAAATATCGTTTTTAACGAATAAAAAAGGCCTCTCGGCGGGCAAGAGGCTAAGAGACGCTACTCCTCCCCACCTGACATCCGCGGCGGCAGCGGCGGCATCTCCGGCGGCTCTGTCTCTCGATCTCGCTCCATCTCTCTCTCTCTCTCTCTCTCTCTCTCTCTCTCTCTCTCTGTGTCCTCCTTCTCGTCTGGGCCTTCATCGTCAGGGAGGACTTTTCGCATGCAAAGAGCTTCCTTCACCTCCGGCCGCTGCAGAATTCGTCCCCGGTGTCGCCCAATCCACGGTACGTGAATCTTTAATTACTGCAGGCGCGTTCGCATCGAGTCGTTGCGATGATCGGGTTGGCGAATCGACGGCATTGTGGTGAAAATTTCGGGTGCCTTCGGTCGTCGGATGAGTTCGCAGAAAGAGGGGTATTGAAACGTCGTCCATACCTGTTGACCGAGTAAACGATGGCGTGGCCTTTGATTGTTTATGCGGAGTGGGAAGAGTCGTATCTTATCGGTTTATTTATTAAATTGTCGCCTTTTTCATTTTGCTTGTTTATCTTAAAAATTGTTACTTTTAGTTCTACGGTCGACCTTTAAAAGCTTGTCCTTTTCATCTCTCTGCTCTTGCGCATGAAATTTCGGTCAGGACTCTGTTTTTAATCGCTTTCGTTTGATCGCTTGCGAGGAAGCGTCCTGCGTAGAATCGTTCTTGGAGTAGTTACCCATTAACGTAGATTTTTCAATTGAGTTCATCTGGCTGTGATCAATCAAGATTGGCTTTTGTTGCTCTGAACAGATATATAATCGAATCTAAGGAAGTTTGTAGAATCTTTCGCGCATCGGACGCACCATGCTCAAGGTCCCGGATCATCAAGTCGCCGGTCACCGAGCAGTCGGCGGGAAGCTTGGGCCACTGGTGGATGATTCGGGCCGCTTCTATAAGCCTCTCCAGAGTGATGAGCGCGGAGACACGGAAGTGGCCTTTTACAAGTCATTCTCTTCCAATCCCGAGATCCCAGCTCACATTCGCCAGTTCTTTCCTGTGTTTTACGGAACTCGGACTATAGAGGCGTCTGATGGATCGGGTCCTCAACCTCACCTAGTTATGGAGGATCTCGTTGCGGGTCATGCGAACCCATCTGTGATGGACATCAAGATGGGATCCAGAACATGGGATCCCGAGGCCCGTGAGGAGTACATCCAGAAGTGCTTAGGAAAAGATCGAAATAGCACAAGCGTTTCGCTGGGTTTCAGGATTTCTGGGCTAAAGGTATATCAGAATAACGAAGCCGGGTTTTGGCAACCTGACAAGAAGGTTGTTTATAGCTTTAATGCGGATGGTGTCAGGTCGGCTCTGAGGAAGTTCGTTTCTTCCAACTTGTCTCTGGATCCAAATGCGAATGCGGATTGTTCATATGCATCAACAGTTTATGCTCACCAGGGTGGAATTTTGGCACAATTGCTTCAGCTGAAGGAGTGGTTTGAGGTTCAGACGAGTTATCACTTCTGTTCGTGTTCAATCCTTTTCTTTTATGACAGGGAGTCAGCTTTGGACGGCCGTGCACACCCGAGAATTAAACTGGTGGACTTTGCACATGTGATGGATGGCTGTGGCGTGATTGATCACAACTTCTTGGGTGGCCTCTGTTCTTTGATCAAGTTCATACGTGACATTGTTGATGAAGATGACAAGTGTGCAAAGTGCGAAGTCAAGCTTGGATACGAAAAACATTGAAAGAAAATGGCCTGTGTAAGAGCAAAACGGAAGCAGAGAGCTCTTCCTAGCGGGAACTGGAAACTAACTGCATTCCTGCTCTGACTAGTGGTTCAGAAACAGCCTGAATTAGTCATGGCTTTTTTATTTGTCAGTGGCCTTGCTTGTTTACTGTACTTGTTTGGCCAGAATTTGCTGGTGTTTTATCTCTCCTTTGAACTGCACTTCTTATAATTTGCATGAGACTGTTCGTTTGCCAACATGCTTATGGTTTCGGCTGACGAGAATGCTTAATGTTGGTGTTTTGCTGTACTTGTCGCCTGCAAAAGGTTCTGCTTGGCGCATCAGATCAGATAATTTGTTTACTTTTTGGTCACGTTAATTCGAGCATCATGTGTCTCCATGGCCGTGCAGAGTTCTTGATTCTGTTCATATGAAGGTAACGTTCTCGTGAATCACCAATTAAAGCTTTGGACTTGGTAATGGTCACAACGGATTTATGTTATTTCTGGCACAGAATTAGCAGACAGAGAAGCGCACGAACCCCTGAAATTTCTTTTCTTAATTTCTCGTTTATTTATGTCTTCTTTGTTTTGCTAGCCTTTAGCCCACTCATCTAGCTATTTTCGGGTACTCTCAATCCACAACAGTCCACTCCGCATGAGCCGTTAAATCATAATCTCATATGAAGCGGGCTAATTCGGGTCAAAGTGCAACCCTCCAATGCTTGGTTATTTTATTAAGCAAGAGAAAAACCCGATAGTTTCATCTGGCCTCTATGGTTTGAATAGCTGTTTAGTTATATTAGAGAGATGGGCAAACACTTTTCTGATCACACGCCAATATCGAAACTCAAGCTATTGGCAAAGAGCCAAAGGAACGCATCACGCTAATCCACTTTAATCAGATAAACAGTAAGCTTCATATCTCCATATTCCGTCACATTATCAGCTCTCAAGTTCCCCTCTTTTAAGAATGGAGATTTCTTCATCACGAGGTGTAGACAAAAGGACCCGTAGAGAACCATTTCATTCTCTTGTTCTTTGAGAGACGATAGGACGAGAGGAGAGCACCGGTGACCCCTCTGTTCACGTCCGTTGGGACTTTGCATTTCTCTGAGGGAGAGGGCTCCAGGAAAGCCTTGCAATGCGTGAGCTTCCAATCATCTTCGACCTCCGACGGCAACAGCTTAGCCAAGAAATAGCCGTTTGCATCTGTCGGTCTGCTCAAGATGCAGAACGGAGCAGTTTCGTACCCTTGCTTGTCCACGGCCAAACACGTTACCCTCACACGAGCACCTGGAATCACAGTATTATTGTATTCACGTCTATTTGCTCCGCGGAAGAGTAATTGTCACGTATGTTGCGACTTCCCCATGATTTTATCTATCACCAACACATATGATATTCAACTCATTTGCTTATGTGAATTCAAGAGAGAAGAGGAATGAAGCTGTGAGGATGTACCATGTTTACGCATTTCAACAACTGATCTATTTTCCTTACTGGAACTAACTGTCTATAGCCATCAAAATTGAAGACGCTGGTGTAGGGATTTGCTGTATAAGATCCAACACGGAGAATAACCGAACTCATCCTCAGGCCGCTCGCTTTTTACAGGGCGTGACATGAAGTTAATCAATCTTCGACATGATCAAGTTGCTC
This sequence comes from Corymbia calophylla, assembly GCA_014182845.1. Lineage (NCBI taxonomy): Eukaryota > Viridiplantae > Streptophyta > Magnoliopsida > Myrtales > Myrtaceae > Corymbia > Corymbia calophylla. Next base: position 27,022,235 of record CM024703.1, read on the forward strand.
TAATAGTTATTCTTCGTTAAAATAGTGGTAGCCAAAATATATACGTGCTAATCTCTTTCATTCACCGATCAGTAGGTCGAAGTTCGAATCATCTCGTTATAAATGATTGTGAGCAAGGGAAGACAAGTGAGCAGAAACAGACGATGGCCGTAGAAGATCAGAAACCGGCATGGACAGAACAGGAACGGATTAGGTACCTTGGAGCGGGACGAGCTTCGAGCCCGATTTACAGTAAACGACTCCCTGAATCCCAATGTCTGTGGAGAGGAGGCCTTGGTCACCTTGTAGTTTCGGCTTCTTGAGGCCAGATCCGGATCCATAAGCATTGATGTCGGCGCCAGAAACAACTGCAAACAGGGGCAAGAGAAGCAGGCAATTTGCAAGACAGAGATGAGCAAGAAGACCCATTCTCGTTTGAAGCAGGCAATGTTGGATAGTCAACAAGTTTTGGCTAAGGGCACCAAACCCTCTCTGCCTGCACCTTATACGTATCGAAAGTGTCCATTTTTAGTGGCTAGCAGTTCGCCGTTGGAATGCTTTACATGTCTGCACGTTGGTATGTTGATCTTTGTGGGAGGCAACATTGCAATTTCAATCAGCAATGCTTTTTCGCAATGACCGAAATAATCAATCTTTCCATATATAAAAGAAATAGTCATATCACTAAAAATTCTAAACCAGTCCACTCATTTCACATGAACCCTTGTACCACACTAGAACTAGTTTCTGACTCACCAAAAATATCAAAACAAGAACTGTCTCCTGCACATTTATCCAAATTTAATTTTATAGTCACAAAAAATTTTCAAATGGGCACCCACTTTTATGATGTATTGGTTTAAAAAAAAAATTGACACAAAAATTAAGGTAAATATGATATGGACGTATCATATTGGGATTTTTCGTGATGTTTAAATTTAAAAAAAAAAAAAAGAGAGAAAAAACTGGATGTACCTTACAAAGATCCACCTTGCTTGGATATCCTCCGAACTGGGCCGACCGAGGTCGGCAAAGCTGAGGTGACGAGTGCAGAACACAGTGAAAAGCCCAGCCCCACAGAGGAAGCTCTGAAACCCTAGGCGGTAGCGCCAGCCCATCAAGGAGGAAGCTCTGAAAACCCTAGGCGAGCGAAGGTGTGGTATATAATAACTCGACCTTATCGCTCGCCATCTTCTCTTCTGCTTATCCCAAGCATCGACCAGCGTGAGGGAGAGAGGCGAGAGAGGAGGGATGGTCTCGCTGAAGCTTCAGAAGCGGCTCGCCGCTAGCGTCCTCAAGTGCGGCAGAGGCAAGGTCTGGCTCGATCCAAATGAGGTCAATGAAATCTCCATGGCCAACTCCCGTAAGTCGTAACGCCTCCCTCTCTCCCTCTCTCCATCTCTCTATTCGTTTTGTTCGTGCTGCTGTAAGTCTCGTTCGCGTATTTGCTCTGCGTGTCGTGGCTCCTCGATGTCGGCTCTGACCTGTTTTCGCGGCAGCAAATGATGGGTAGGGGGCAAAATGAGAGATTGGGCAACGGTTTTAAGCATTCGTGTTGACTGGTGGGTTTCAGTACTTAGAGGTCAAGTTTCTGGTGCTGTTCGTCTGGAGGATGACGAGGTGAAGATATATCTTTGGTTGGCTACGTTGCGAATTTGCTTGCGGTTGTTGCTTTCTTGTGTGGGGTTTGCTTTCTTGTGCTTTGTGCTTGGTGTGCTTGCTGAGGCGGGATCGATTGGTATTCCGTTGCTGTTAATGTGAGAATTTATCGACAGGCAACTGTTTTGGTTTTTCCGTGCCTGGCCTTCGACTCCCGTGTCCTTCGTAGGAAGGGAATGAGCATATGGAGGAATTAAGATTGTTATTCTTCTTTTTAGCTTCAATTAGAAGGGGCTGAGTGGAATCTTGTCTAGAATTAAGACTGTGTGTACGTTTGGTTCTGTCGTTTGAACTTGCTCGCCAAGTCGCCGCTAACTTGCTCTCCTTTACTCTATTGGGCTTCGCATCGCAATCAAAATAATCAACATCTCCATTGTGGTTTGCTTGTTATTTGAGTTTGTCTAATTGATTCTGCACAGAGTGTGACACGTAATTTGGAACTGTTGATGTGGTTTCATGAGTAATATCTCTAGCCCTGCACCCGCTTGCTTCACCATCACCCCTCATGAAATGGTGACACTTCTTTGGAGTACCGGTTGCATTCTTTTTGTCAGCCAGAAGTGGCTCAGTAATCGAGTTTCCCTTGCCTTCATCAATTGATATCGGTTTGGATGTTTACACAGGCCAGAACATCAGGAAGTTGGTTAAAGATGGTTTCATTATCAGGAAGCCCACTAAGATCCACTCTCGATCTAGGGCACGGCGCATGAAGGAGGCCAAGAGAAAGGGCCGTCACTCAGGATATGGTAAGTTTCCTCTGCATTGAGAGATCTTCCGTAATTAGAGCTTCAGTTCAGAATGAACACAGTATGTATATCTTTTTATCTGAAGTTGGCACAAATCTACTGAAAGGAAGAGCTTTTTTTCCAATGTACTATGTACGTGTATTGTATTTTTTTGTCTCTATGACGTAATTATTGCTCTTGGGAAACTAGTAAAACCATAGTAGGCTGTGAGCAGTAACTCAACCTGATTTCAGGTAAGCGCAAGGGTACAAGGGAGGCAAGGCTGCCCACAAAGATCTTGTGGATGAGGAGGATGCGTGTCCTTAGGGCGTTTGCTCCGCAAATATAGGGAATCGAAGAAGATTGACAAGCACATGTACCATGACATGTACATGAAGGTGAAGGGTAACGTATTCAAGAATAAGCGTGTGCTGATGGAGAGTATTCACAAGTCTAAAGCAGAGAAGGCCAGAGAAAAGACATTGTCTGACCAATTCGAGGCTAAGAGGGCAAAGAACAAGGCAAGCAGAGAAAGGAAATTTGCTAGGAGGGAGGAGCGTTTGGCCCAGGTGAGTCTTATTACCAGCTAGATAATAAAAAATGACTAGATGAGGGAATCAATTGAGTGGAATTTTGTAGCTTGTTAAGTCAATAGGTAATTATCTTGTGTTTAAAGAGCCAAATGAAATAAAACAAGCTCTGAGAAAAGATGAAAGAAAATGTATTCATGTATCATAGGTAGATTCTAATCGATTCCCTCCCTTGTCTAAAATTGAACAGGGACCTGGTGAGAAGCCAGTAGCAGCCGCACCAGCCACAGCACCAGCAGCCGAGTAAGTATATGCAACAAAATGGACATATTTCTCTTTATCCACAGTTGCATTTATCTGAGAGATTTCTTTTGGCTTTCAGGGTACCAAAGAAGGCAAAGAAGTGAAACCCATTATGAAGAACACTGAAGAGTACACAAATTTTGGTGTTCCTGATGTCTTTAGTAACTATGCTAGATTAATTTTGCCTACTTGTTTCTGTCTGTTCTGGAACTTACTCTTTCATGTGGTAGAAAGACGGAGTCTGATGATTTTCGAGTTCTATTTAGATCCTTGTCTTTCCTAGTATTACAGTGGGTTTCATTCTTTTAGTGTTACACTTATTTCAAATACTTGGGTGTGGCTGTTTTTTTCTGATTCATCCTTACTCATTTCGTTAGATCCATCTATGCGCTTTATGAATTTGTATGCATGAAAAAGAGTGGCAGCATGCTGGTATGCATGTACCTTGTGGATGCGGCAGGGTACCTCACCGGTATCTGTTACGTATGTTGTGACTATTGGTGATGGTGTAGAATTGCATATGCCCTGGTTTTGTGCACCCGAATGACCAGGGTCGGAAATGATCACGATTCGTGGTGTTCCATGACGATGTGGGGGTGTTTATCTAGCGTCAGAATAAGTAAGTTGACATTGTTCGGCATGCTTAAAAGGTTGAAAGCTTTATTTTTGTTTAAAATCGGCAATAGAGTATCCTGAGCCAGAATGATGTCAAATGAGCAGCAAGCACCGTGTGTTATTCGTGTCTCATCAAGAACATTGACCCAAAAACATGCTAAAACGTCTATGTTACGAATTAAGGTCCGCATCGTGAGTGGAAGATGGGAAATTCCCTCGTCCGGACTACATAGCTTTGCATTTAAGGTCCGCATTTCCAAAGCCCTTTAGCTAAATAGCTTTGCATTTTTCCAACGGGCTTTCAAAACTTCTACCAAACGCACTCATAATTACCTACTGGACGAAAATTTAGTATCCTGCTCGGTTGACAAGGTCTGTTTCCATGAGTTGGGGCGCTGTCTCGCTTAATCTTTGGCATAAGTGAAATCTTAGTTTCTATCAGGCCGCATGAACAAAGGTTTTCTCAGTGTCAAAAACTTTCTTGAGCAAAAGAAAGCTACTAGCAGATATCAAGTCGTGTTAATCAATCCACATTTCTTGCAAAGGAAAACTCAGAGACTCCGTCGGATTCATATTTTGCCCAGAAAATGGAGAGTTCCTCTAGACAAAGCTGCAATGGCACGTAAATCCGAGTGAATCAGAGAGCTGCTCGAGCCGCCTTTAATACCACGGATGTTCTTTTCCTCAGCATAATCATCGGGCAGGTGCGAATAAGCAAAAATCAATTCGGACGTCCCCAATCCCCGCCCAGAAAGAAAAAGGCAAACAACAGCAACAATAATAGTAGTTATTGCTATTATAATGCTAATAAAGTTGCAGAAGGAGAGTGATTTGATAATTGACTTTGCTAATAACCATCTTAATGCACATGTTAGTCATTGCTCCGCATATAAGAGAATGTGAGTTTCCATCACTGCAAATCATCCCAAACTATACAAGAGTGCATTATGGACCTGGTTCCTAGGACTATGTAGGGCAAGTGCAGACGTAAGAAAACTGGTAGTAAAGGGATCGACGGTTATCCTACTGCAACAGTCGAAAGTTATATTCACGAGACTGGTTGGACACTTGCCTTGGTTCCCTTGCGTTCTAGCGAATTCATCCCAATCCACCTACAGTAGTATATCAAAATTGCTGGACCATACAAAAACTCTAGACTTATAAAAAAAAAAAAAATTGAAAGGGCCTCCCTGCAAGACTTTTTACTCGCAACCTCGAGACCTCTCCTCCAATCAAAACATAAAGTTGATGCTTTGAAGTATAAGTCAAGTATCAGATGTGCAGGCCTCCATGATGAAGAGGGATTACGCAGTCAATACCCATTTTTCACCTGAACAATATATCTTGGCGAGACCTCGTTGGGATACGCCATTAGAATAAAGCACTTGCATTTGAGACTTCAAAAACTTCTTTGATACTTGGAGCTGGAGGGGACCATTCTGTCAGTATCTCTGAGAGGTTTATGCCGAGCAAAATCGGCACTTCCATGACTAGACTGAGCTCTAGGTGTGATCTTGTGGGCTGCCAAGTCATTCGCATTGCTGCATTTCTGTAGTTTGACGATGAAAGTGACATTGGTCCCCTTGTCATGGCCTTCACTCTCAATGGATATATGACCTCCCATGAGATTTATAAATCTGAAATCATGAAAAGAAGAGTAGGCGAGATCTCAGATCACAAAACCAAGATAATGCAATTTCATCCGGTGGCTTGCAAATTTAGGAGAAAAAATGGTTGAGACTATTATCTCTGAGATATCATCCGAGTGTCCAAAAGGGGTCAGAAAACTAAAATAGTAACTGGTGCAAATAAATCAATCCGCAACCTCGAGGGTCGCTACTTGATATTATGCCTCGAGAAGCATAAAATTTAAGGTTCAAAGATCCATGGGTCTTTTCGGACTTGACCGAACTCACTAGAAGCCCTCCCAAGGTTGGACTGGCTCACAGTTTGTCAGTGTGCATGAGACGAGGGCTTCATATGCTCAGGGGACTAGCAATCAGTAAAGTGTCCAAGGAGCATAGATGCTTATAATAGAAAAGAAAGTTGCAATTTGAGCAAAAGCGTTGAGGAATGTGCAATTTACCTTTGCAAATGGCAAGTCCAAGTCCAACACGACCACTACCTCGATTACATCCACTTCGAGGATGAATAGATCTATTAAATATTTGAGAAATATCTTGAGGCTGTATGCCACAGCCAGAGTCCTTAACCTGTTATGAGAATCCAAGTCAGTTGCATCATTAAGACAACCATAACCCAGCATGATTTTTATTATTAAAAAAAAAGCGTGTTTTCTTATATGAAATGCATTGTAATTCAAATTTATCAGTGCAAAAGAACATGAAGCAAAGCATTATATTAGCAAGCCTATATGTATAGAGAGAGAGAGAGAGAGAGAGAGCTGACAATAAGGAGTTTTCCTCAAAAGGACAATCTATATACACTAAATGAAGCTAGACTAGAAAAGCCATCAACCTGGACTCTCAGGTAGAAGTGGGCATTGCTAAAGACTGGATGGAATTCAGGTCGCCACTCCGCTAAAGACTCTGGTTTTGCAATCGAAGCTACAACTGATACGTAGCCTTGCTTTGTGAACTTCACGGCATTCCCGATTATATTTAGCATAGTTTGCATAAGCCGTTTCTCATCACCAGCAGCATGGGTAGGCAGGTCAGGAGCCAGAAATGCAGTCATGGATAGTTTTTTCGCAGAAGCAATGGGCTTTATCAAATTAATAACCTGGGCTCATAAGATAACCAATTAATCATGTTGCTTCTCAGATAAAGCAAATTCATGGACAAAATGAAGATTATAGTAATCTTCTTAAATACGTTTCGCTAAAAGTTGCTATGTTTACCTCTTTGACGATACCATGAAGGTTGAAGGTTCCACATCTAGCTTGAGGCTGCCATCCTCAAGTTTAGAAAGGTCAAGAACATCGTTAATAAGCGTTGCCAAGAGGTTGCTGCTCTTCAGTATGGTTTCAATCATTACCCTTGTTCAGGAGTCAAATCAGTATCTAGAAGCAGTGAAGAAAGCGCGATAATTGCATGAAATGGTGTCCTCATTTCATGATTCATTACTGCCAGGAAATCATTGCGAGCATGAATTGCCATCTCGCCTCGCGGCGAGCCAAATCTAAAGCAATATTCTGCTCCATAAGCTTATCCCGAGCTCGCATGGATTCTTCAAGAATAGCAGCATGTGAGAGAGCCACAGCTACCTAAATATGAAATTGAGATGGAAATTCAGCAGTCAGATAACATGGAAATCCTGGAACCAGTTTCATGATTCTTGAGGCAATAAAATGAGGAACCTAAGGGGAAAACCTATAGAATGGCGCTTGTGGACGGAATAATCAAAGCTATGAATGATTGATGGGAAGCTTTTAGATGATGAAGACAACATATTCCTCAATGTAACACAAGACTATCATCCAAAGAATGCCACCAGTACAAAGTAGACATAAGGCGAGGAAAACTCCACATTCTTTCTTTTCTCCTTTCTTTTTCCTGTTTGACTGATGTTCCAGACCATAAGATCTCTCTCAGAGAGACTATCTTAATGAAGTAACTAATAAGCGGGTAGAGTTTCAAAATTGGTTACAATCAATCTTCAAATTTGTACCCTCTCCTTACTTCCAGTAGACTCTGATCCTATAGTAGCAGCGGATATATCCACCAGTATCACCTGCTCATTCTAGGTATTTAATTTTCAGACTCCGTGAAAGGTTTCATGTAGCAATTGCTAGACTAAACCCCAAAGGCCCAGACTTTGAACAAGGACAGTCAAGGTTTTAAGTTGTGGTCACGGAAGCTGTCACACTGCAGGTGTCACGGATGCTGACATATGGCCTCTCTAAGATCCTCTCAGTTGTGAAACTTCATAAAATTTGCAAAAACAAGCTAAAGTACTCAATCAACTTGTGTGAAGTGTATAAGGTTAATTTTTTATATTATATCAATGTTACAGAGCAGTTCAAGTATTTTAAGGGTGTGAAAAAGATGAGTCATGTAAATTTATGGATAGATTTGACAAAAAGAATAGGAGATATCGTTTGTATTGATTAATTACTCTCATATATGGCTATAACTTATGAAAAGATAAACTAGGACGTCACAAAGATACTAATACATGGCATGTTTATCTTTAAACAAAAAGAAATTGCATGATATACCTAAACACTAATATCCCTGGAATTAGAATATTACAGACACACGTGAAAACAACAACAATTATGGTTTATCACCACAGCACATAAATTAAACCTGCATAAAAAATAAATAAAAATTACCAATCTTATTCCCTCATGATCTTATCTTTTGTTTTTCTTTTTTGTTCTTTTTCTTAATTTGAGTCAGATTTTGGGAAAGGATCCAAGATTTGGAAAGAATTTTTATCTTGAGTTTTGGAGATATTTCTTGCAACCAACCACCACAATATTGCAAATAGCAGCGGTCAATTTGAGGTAGCCGCAATGGCAGAGATAGCAGCCACTATGGGCAAGAATCAGATTCTCGCCGCAACAGTGGCCAATAACAGTAGTGGTCGCCGCTACCGTTTTATACCGACCACAGCGGCTGTTATTTAAGTGCATGATGGACAATCCTGACATCAGACATGGATCAGGTGGGGCAGAAAAATGAAGTGAAAAGCAGCATAAGGAAAGAACCGGAAGCAGGAGACAAGCCGACATATTGAATTCATGAAGAGCATGTTAGTGATTTAGCATCTACTCTCAGTTGGAAACCATAACAACAGGAACATGCATCTTAATGAACTTGCATGCGCCCACACTGTAGCAGCAGACTTTCCATCATGATTGTTGAAACAGAAATTCTTCTTTATTGAAGAATATGACAAAATCAAAACTAAAGGCATCGAGAAAGAGTATAACAAATAATAAATTTCTGAGAGAAAGATATAAAAGGACCACTTCACCGCTAGATTAGCATGATATCAAAATCCATTGAGAGGGACCTGTGCAAGGTAATGGCCAGAATAGCTTCTAGCTTGTGATTATGCAAAGCTTGCTGTTATTCTCAGTTCAATAATGTTCCATGTTATCATATATCCACCAAATGGGGATATAGGGGGAACAAACTCCTAGAAATGGGATTCGCATTCCATGAAACTTATTCATAGCTGTGCATTGCCTTGGCCACCTTACACTAAAGCCCTTCCAATTGCTCCCATGGTGGTCTTTATTATTTGTTTTAATCCTTCTTTCAACCACTGCTTTGTGGACAACCATGCTTAAGTTCTAAAGATTTACAGCTAGACAAGCAACAGTGAGAAGGTACGCCCAGTGCCAAACTCGTGAAAGGCATTGTATCCACATATATAGAAGAGAAGGTACCCAGGAAATTTTCAATCAAGTAAGACAGGACAAACCTGGTCTGCAACAACTTCAACAAGTTCCAACTCATGCTCTCGCCATTGTCTACCACAGTTTGTAGGGAGAATCAGAACCATCACTGCATAGCTTTTCGCCGAAAGTTCAGGCCAATCATTAATCGGAAAATTTGACAGGTGCAAGAGAGGCACTCAACTGCGACGACTTCTGGTGGCATATATCTGCCCACCAGAGGTCTGATCCTAGCCAGAGGACATGTATAGGGAATACGCATTGCTTGTCCACTACTGAAAACTTCGTTGACCGCAGGAAGGTTTATCGGAATGGTAGATCCACCTGATGGCTGATGGTGTAGAGTATGGGTGAGTTGCAAGATCGTGCCCGTTCGTGATGGCATCCACAAGGCACATTCCTCAAGCGATAATGTCCTCCCCAATTCTACAAGAGTTGTTTTCAGTATAGTATGGCGGTCGAGAGTACTTCTAATCTCATGAGTTAACATCCTAACATGCCGTCCAGTTTCCTCTTGTGTAAGAATGAGGCCCATCTCTCTGTCAAGCTCTTCAGCTTTATTCTTCAAAAACATTTCCCTAGTTTTTACGCTCAGCAAGTCAGGAATTATGTGGACAAGCATCAAAGCCGTTGCACATGACACAATGGCACAGGAAAGTTTTGCAATTGTCATCACCACAGCAACAGCTTTTGAATGCATATTCATCGTCCACAGATTTATAAAGTGAGTCGCCCCCACAAAGAACGATGAAAGCACCAAACTGCATCAGCACCCATCTATATGGGAAGAACGCAGATTTTTGCACAAAGTATATGAGCTCGAGGGGAATCGAAAAATATGCCAAAGCAATCAAGAAATCCGATATGTACTGATACTTCACAAGCAGTTCTCCAGGAGGCCACTGGGTGTCAATGCAATCGCATGCCTCCATCATATAGTAAACCCTCTCTAAACCTGAGTATTCAAGAAAAAAAGGGATTAACATCACCACCCACTATAACCTACCAAAAGCATACAAAAATTTGGTGTACATGCAAGGCTCCTATCAATTGCTTTAAACCAGTGCTTGCCATGCCCTCAAAGATGGATCGGGTCCAAATTCTGTTGTGGGTTATGAACAACCAACAACTTCTATCCCAAACTCAGAACGGTTGAAGCAGAGACTGAGAACATCGGACAACGAAATCATGATGCTTGATTGGTTAAGGAAAAACTAATGATCCAATATGGGGAACTCTGTTCTGTTTGAGTTCAGCTATATTGAAAAATAAATAAATTAATGGACCTTCCAAGTGATTCCTTCATTGTCAGTGTGTGTGTGAAAGAGAGGGAGAAAGAGCGAGCTTTGATGTCTGAAGATAAACTATACAGAAAGTTTTCCAACAGAAAAGGCAAGCACATGATCCAGACCAAAGGGAAAAGCATCATACTACACCCACTGATCAACCCAAAAGAAAGAAAACAGCTAAAAAATCTATCCCAAGTATCCCACAGCCGTGAAATGCATTCTATGAGAGAGAGACGGAGAGAAAGACCAAGCAGATGGGAAGTGGCCTCCCTCTTCTTCTTTTTCTTCCGCGCAAATGAAGCACTTTAGCTACCCCAGAAATGGATTATTCTTAGCATGGTCTTGCTCGTACCGAAGAGTTCGAATGAAGTTAAAAACGAGGAAAGAAAACATGCAAGAAATTCAACAGACAAGAAAGAAAGAAAGCAACGAGAAATGGGTACCAGACAAGGAGAAGAGGAAGTGAGATCAGCTGCTGAATCAGCAATTCCCATCGACCGAGAGAGAGAGAGAGAGAGCAGAGAGCTGATAAACAGAAGAAGGAATGGGAACTGAGTAAAAAGCTCCGGCGTCACGGACAAGGTGGCACTACTTCTTCCTTTTTCTTTGTTTTTAACTTTTTGTTTTGTTTGGCAGACATGTTTCGGAGGGAAAGAATATGGACAGAGACGGCGTTAAAATTAAAAGTCAAGAAAGCAATTTCTTTTCATTTTCGTCAAAGGTCGATATTTTATCCAAATTTTCGAAATTTTGGGCGAATTACCTGCAAATTCAACGTGTCAAAAGCACATTTTAAAGGGTTTGCAGCATTTTCATTAGAAAGAATCAAAACACATACGCCGCAAAATACAAACTCCCATTCTCATTCACGAAATAGGTGTAATTTTATGAAATTTCAACCCTGAAACTCAAATTAGCAAGCAAAGGAAGACTGCATCAGCGATATGCAATACTTTGACAATAATTGAGCTCTTTCAAGATTCAAGCACGCAATCAAAGTCTCTTTTTACAAGGTACATGAAGAAGGCGAAGCACCAAAACTTACCCTTAAGAAGCACTTTCGTGTAAATTTAGAAACTCTTTCAAAATACGTAGAATAACTCGATAAGATCGAGCGGTAACATTAAGGTTTTACCAGAAAAATCATTTCAACCTTTTCAAAAGATATGAAAAGTGCATATATCTTATACTCTTATATGGTCTCTCCACCTCCATAACAAAACCAATTCTAAAACCATACAATCAAGTGGAAGTCGGTTCGTCTCTCTCCTAATCAAAGTCGAAATTCCATTAGAAAATCGGTCTTACCCAATTGAGAGGTCGGTAAGAGTATTGACTATAGAGCGCACCACAAGAGAAAAAAAATTGCAAATGAATCATTCGTTGTTGCGTGACCCTCGTGCTTCTTGTCCGTGGATCCATCTACCACAACCGGCAACAGGGCAACAGAGCAGGTCGATGTTAAGGAGTACTTTCTACGTGCAATGGTCCATATGAGGATCCTGAGGACATTTTGGGCTCATCGAGCGTCCCACTCGTCCCAAATTAGGTGGTGGGGATTAAAAAAATTCAAGGCGTGCCTCGGATTTTGCAATCTTGACTATGGTATTCGGATCGATACTATTTTTTTTATTAATCCCTATTTTACTAATTGATTATTCAGACGGTCGTCTAAGTAAACATTATCTTGGGGTTTTCCCCTTTTCATTTTTAGGAGGGTTAGGAATAAGAAAAACCAACCATGCTTCTTTATATGATCCGTGTTGGAATTGGGAAGCGTAACTTGCGCGCATTCGTGTGATCACGTGAATAACGTCGCTCGCAATACTTGGATCTTCAACTGGGGCCTCCCAAAGATAATCCACACGCAAGGATAGAGAAAATTCAGCACATCCTCTGTTGAGGTCGTATTTGTGCGAGCAGTTCTTTGAAAAATTTTCGGATGAAATGATGGATTGTTCGTTTTCAATCGGATCAGAAAGATGGACCGTAATTTCCAAAAAGACTCTCGGACCATAATTCTGGGTCGTACAAAAGGGGGATGGATTTGTCCCTTTCCTAAGTGGGGAGGACAATTAAAAAAATTAGGTTAAGAGATCAAAAATGTTTTGAGTTGTTCATGTAATTAGCAGAAGAGAATTAAGTGGCCAAGGACTGTGATGGGAGGACAAAGAATAGTCCGACGTGACTCGGCACTAAT